>CM067302.1:24571016-25171016 GCA_034231615.1 Meghimatium bilineatum
GTTAACATTTATATGAACTTTAATACCAGAATTTTATACTTATACAAACACATATACAAACATTTATACAATCATTTATTGGAACACATATACAAACATTTATACAATCATTTATTGGAACACATATACAAACATTTATACAATCATTTATTGGAACACTTACACAAACGTTTATACAACCGTTTTTAGAAACAAACTTTTATAAAAACGTGTATACAAACATTTATACATTTATTTATATAAACAAAAATATATACAAACATGTATACAAACAAACATTTATACAAACATTTATACATTATGTATATAATCATGTACACACAACATTTATGTGAACATTATGTTGTCAACTTGGTGACATGTTCATGTGATCCTACAGATTTTATTAACAATTTTACCACTTCTTTCAATGACGGCGATATTTGTTGGAATGAGAAAAAGTATGTAGTCAACAATGTGACAGTGGACGTAACCTGTGATATTACATTTGACATGCAGAGAGTACGCATCACGGGACTGGTTGCTCCGCATATATGTGACGTTCACGTCAGCGGAGGTAAGACATATATATATATATATGATCAACATATACACATTAACTCCTCACACACCGAGAAATATCAAATATATGAAAGCCAAAAATGTATGGAGACAAACATAAATATGCCTACGATACGGACATAAAATACAGAGGTCGTGGTGATTGGATTATCACAACCGCGACGTCTACATTTTATGGTTGTAAGGCTCTGATATAACCATATTGGACTAAGGTCCTCGGTTGAAAGAAACGTACGTCACCATAAGAGGTATATTTTACTTCCTCTGTTCGCTTCATGCCTGTCAGGGGTAGAGGTAAAGAAGTTATTTGAAGATGGCTTTATACCTCGCAGCGTCAGGGGGTAGATGGGTTCTCTGAATATGACTTTATACCTCGCAGCGTCAGGGGGTAGATGGGTTCTCTGAATATGACTTTATACCTCGCAGCGTCAGGGGGTAGATGGGTTCTCTGAATATGACTTTATACCTCGCAGCGTCAGGGGGTAGATGGGTTCTCTGAATATGACTTTATACCTCGCATCGTCAGGGGGTAGATGGATTCTCTGAATATGACTTTATACCTCGCAGCGTCAAGGGGCAGATGTGTTCTCTGAATATGGCTTTATACCTCGCAGCGTCAGGGGGTAGATGGGTTCTCTGAATATGGCTTTATACCTCGCAGCGTCAAGGGGCAGATGTGTTCTCTGAATATGGCTTTATACCTCGCAGCGTCAGGGGGTAGATGGATTCTCTGAATATGACTTTATACCTCGCAGCGTCAAGGGGCAGATGTGTTCTCTGAATATGGCTTTATACCTCGCAGCGTCAGGGGGTAGATGGATTCTATGAATATGACTTTATACCTCGCAGCGTCAAGGGGCAGATGTGTTCTCTGAATATGGCTTTACACCTCGCAGCGTCAGGGGGTAGATGGATTCTCTGAATATGACTTTATACCTCGCAGCGTCAAGGGGCAGATGTGTTCTCTGAATATGGCTTTATACCTCGCAGCGTCAGGGGGTAGATGGGTTCTCTGAATATGGCTTTATACCTCGCAGCGTCAGGGGGTAGATGGGTTCTCTGAAGATGGCTTTATACCTTGCAACGTCAAGATAGTAGGATACTGAAATTGTGACTAAAGATAGTAGGATACTGAAATTGTGACTAAAGATAGTAGGATACTGAGATTGTGAATAAAGATAGTAGATTACTGAGCTTGTGACTAAAGATAGTAGGATACCAATATTGTGACTAAAGATAGTAGATTACTGAGATTGTGACTAAAGATAGTTGCATACTGCGATTGTGACTAAAGATAGGTTACTGCGATTGTGACTAAAGATAGTAGGTTACTGAGATTGTGACTAAAGATAGTGGGATACCGAGATTGTGACTAAAGATAGTGGGATGCCGAGATTGTGACTAAAGATAGTGGGATACCGATATTGTGACAAAAGATAGTAGGTTACTGAGATTGTGACTAAAGATAGTAGGATACCGACATTGTGACTAAAGATAGTAGATTACTGAGCTTGTGACTAAAGATAGTAGGATACCGATATTGTGACTAAAGATAGTAGATTACTGAGCTTGTGACTAAAGATAGTAGGATACCGATATTGTGACTAAAGATAGTAGATTACTGAGCTTGTGACTAAAGATAGTAGGTTACTGAGATTGTGACTAGTAGGATACCGACATTGTGACTAAAGATAGTAGATTACTGAGATTGTGACTAAAGATAGTAGGTTACTGAGATTGTTACTAAAGATAGTAGGATACCGACATTGTGACTGAAGATAGTTGGATGCTGAGATTGTGACTAAAGATAGTAGGTTACTGAGATTGTGAGGAAAGATAGTAGGTTACTGAGCTTGTGACTAAAGATAGTAGGATACCGATATTGTGACTAAAGATAGTAGATTACTGAGCTTGTGACTAAAGATAGTAGGATACTGAGATTGTGACTAAAGATAGTAGCATACCGACATTGTGACTGAAGATAGTTGGATGCTGAGATTGTGACTAAAGATAGTAGGTTACTGAGATTGTGACTAAAGATAGTTGGATACTGAGATTGTGACTAAAGATAGTTGGATACTGAGATTGTGACTAAAGATAGTAGGTTACTGAGATTGTGACTAAAGATAGTAGGATACTGAGATTGTGACTAAAGATAGTAGGATACTGAGATTGTGACTAAAGATAGTAGGTTACTGAGATTGTGACTAAAGATAGTTGGATACTGAGATTGTGACTAAAGATAGTTGGATACTGAGATTGTGACTATAGATAGTAGGATACTGAGATTGTGACTAAAGATAGAAGGTTTCTGAGATTGTGACTAAAGATAGTAGGATACTGAGATTGTGAGGAAAGATAGTAGGATACCGACATTGTGACTAAAGATAGTTGCATAGTGAGATTGTGACTAAAGATAGTTGCATACTGAGATTGTGACTAAAGATAGTATGATACTGAGATTGTGACTATAGATAGTAGGATACTGAGAATGTGACTAAAGATAGAAGGTTTCTGAGATTGTGAGGAAAGATAGTAGGTTGCTGAGATTGTGAGGAAAGATAGTAGGTTGCTGAGATTGTGACTAAAGATAGTAGGATGCTGAGATTGTGACTAAAGATAGTAGGTTACTGAGATTGTGACTAAAGATAGTAGGTTACTGAGATTGTGACTAAAGATAGTAGGTTACTGAGATTGTGACTAAAGATAGTAGGTTACTGAGATTGTGACTAAAGATAGTAGGTTACTGAGATTGTGACTAAAGATAGTAGGTTGCTGAGATTGTGACTAAAGATAGTAGGTTGCCGAGATTGTGACTAAAGATAGTAGGTTGCCGAGATTGTGACTAAAGATAGTAGGTTGCCGAGATTGTGACTAAAGATAGTAGGTTGCCGAGATTGTGACTAAAGATAGTAGGTTGCCGAGATTGTGACTAAAGATAGTAGGTTGCCGAGATTGTGACTAAAGATAGTAGGTTGCCGAGATTGTGACTAAAGATAGTAGGTTGCCGAGATTGTGACTAAAGATAGTAGGTTGCCGAGATTGTGACTAAAGATAGTAGGTTGCCGAGATTGTGACTAAAGATAGTAGGTTGCCGAGATTGTGACTAAAGATAGTAGGTTGCCGAGATTGTGACTAAAGATAGTAGGTTGCCGAGATTGTGACTAAAGATAGTAGGTTGCCGAGATTGTGACTAAAGATAGTAGGTTGCCGAGATTGTGACTAAAGATAGTAGGTTGCCGAGATTGTGACTAAAGATAGTAGGTTGCCGAGATTGTGACTAAAGATAGTAGGTTGCCGAGATTGTGACTAAAGATAGTAGGTTGCCGAGATTGTGACTAAAGATAGTAGGTTACCGAGATTGTGACTAAAGATAGTAGGTTGCCGAGATTGTGACTAAAGATAGTAGGTTGCCGAGATTGTGACTAAAGATAGTAGGTTGCCGAGATTGTGACTAAACATAGTAGGTTACCGAGATCTTGACTAAAGATAGTAGGTTACCGAGATCTTGACTAAAGATAGTAGGTTACCGAGATCTTGACTAAAGATAGTAGGTTACCGAGATCTTGACTAAAGATAGTAGGTTACTGAGATCTTGACTAAAGATAGTAGGTTACCGAGATCTTGACTAAAGATAGTAGGTTACCGAGATCTTGACTAACGATAGTAGGTTACCGAGATCTTGACTAAAGATAGTAGGTTACCGAGATCTTGACTAAAGATAGTAGGTTACTGAGATCTTGACTAAAGATAGTAGGTTACTGAGATCTTGACTAAAGATAGTGGGATACTGAGATTGTGACTAAAGATAGTAGGATACTGAGATTGTGACTAAAGATAGTGGGATACTGAGATTGTGACTAAAGATAGTGGGATATAGACATGGCATGTACTAGAAGTACAATGTAGTGATATGATGTGTCTGATAGGTGACTAGTTGTGTCGTCTACTAGAAATATAATATTTCCTGTTAGTATGACTCCCGGGGTGCAAAGGGAACGTATTGCTCTAGGCGGACCCAGGGTTGGCAGATGGCCAAGATTCCAAATGTACCTCCACGCGGTGCGCCCTGGAAACAGAAATACAGCAGCTCGAGCTGGTTCTGGCCAAATATATACCTCGCAGCGTCAGGGGGTAGATGGATTCTCTGAATATGACTTTATACCTCGCAGCGTCAAGGGGCAGATGTGTTCTCTGAATATGGCTTTATACCTCGCAGCGTCAGGGGGTAGATGGATTCTATGAATATGACTTTATACCTCGCAGCGTCAAGGGGCAGATGTGTTCTCTGAATATGGCTTTACACCTCGCAGCGTCAGGGGGTAGATGGATTCTCTGAATATGACTTTATACCTCGCAGCGTCAAGGGGCAGATGTGTTCTCTGAATATGGCTTTATACCTCGCAGCGTCAGGGGGTAGATGGGTTCTCTGAATATGGCTTTATACCTCGCAGCGTCAGGGGGTAGATGGGTTCTCTGAAGATGGCTTTATACCTTGCAACGTCAAGATAGTAGGATACTGAAATTGTGACTAAAGATAGTAGGATACTGAAATTGTGACTAAAGATAGTAGGATACTGAGATTGTGAATAAAGATAGTAGATTACTGAGCTTGTGACTAAAGATAGTAGGATACCAATATTGTGACTAAAGATAGTAGATTACTGAGATTGTGACTAAAGATAGTTGCATACTGCGATTGTGACTAAAGATAGGTTACTGCGATTGTGACTAAAGATAGTAGGTTACTGAGATTGTGACTAAAGATAGTGGGATACCGAGATTGTGACTAAAGATAGTGGGATGCCGAGATTGTGACTAAAGATAGTGGGATACCGAGATTGTGACAAAAGATAGTAGGTTACTGAGATTGTGACTAAAGATAGTAGGATACCGACATTGTGACTAAAGATAGTAGATTACTGAGCTTGTGACTAAAGATAGTAGGATACCGATATTGTGACTAAAGATAGTAGATTACTGAGCTTGTGACTAAAGATAGTAGGATACCGATATTGTGACTAAAGATAGTAGATTACTGAGATTGTGACTAAAGATAGTAGGTTACTGAGATTGTTACTAAAGATAGTAGGATACCGACATTGTGACTGAAGATAGTTGGATGCTGAGATTGTGACTAAAGATAGTAGGTTACTGAGATTGTGAGGAAAGATAGTAGGTTACTGAGCTTGTGACTAAAGATAGTAGGATACCGATATTGTGACTAAAGATAGTAGATTGCTGAGCTTGTGACTAAAGATAGTAGGATACTGAGATTGTGACTAAAGATAGTAGCATACCGACATTGTGACTGAAGATAGTTGGATGCTGAGATTGTGACTAAAGATAGTAGGTTACTGAGATTGTGACTAAAGATAGTTGGATACTGAGATTGTGACTAAAGATAGTTGGATACTGAGATTGTGACTAAAGATAGTAGGTTACTGAGATTGTGACTAAAGATAGTAGGATACTGAGATTGTGACTAAAGATAGTAGGATACTGAGATTGTGACTAAAGATAGTAGGTTACTGAGATTGTGACTAAAGATAGTTGGATACTGAGATTGTGACTAAAGATAGTTGGATACTGAGATTGTGACTATAGATAGTAGGATACTGAGATTGTGACTAAAGATAGAAGGTTTCTGAGATTGTGACTAAAGATAGTAGGATACTGAGATTGTGAGGAAAGATAGTAGGATACCGACATTGTGACTAAAGATAGTTGCATAGTGAGATTGTGACTAAAGATAGTTGCATACTGAGATTGTGACTAAAGATAGTATGATACTGAGATTGTGACTATAGATAGTAGGATACTGAGAATGTGACTAAAGATAGAAGGTTTCTGAGATTGTGAGGAAAGATAGTAGGTTGCTGAGATTGTGAGGAAAGATAGTAGGTTGCTGAGATTGTGACTAAAGATAGTAGGATGCTGAGATTGTGACTAAAGATAGTAGGTTACTGAGATTGTGACTAAAGATAGTAGGTTACTGAGATTGTGACTAAAGATAGTAGGTTACTGAGATTGTGACTAAAGATAGTAGGTTACTGAGATTGTGACTAAAGATAGTAGGTTGCTGAGATTGTGACTAAAGATAGTAGGTTGCCGAGATTGTGACTAAAGATAGTAGGTTGCCGAGATTGTGACTAAAGATAGTAGGTTGCCGAGATTGTGACTAAAGATAGTAGGTTGCCGAGATTGTGACTAAAGATAGTAGGTTGCCGAGATTGTGACTAAAGATAGTAGGTTGCCGAGATTGTGACTAAAGATAGTAGGTTGCCGAGATTGTGACTAAAGATAGTAGGTTGCCGAGATTGTGACTAAAGATAGTAGGTTGCCGAGATTGTGACTAAAGATAGTAGGTTGCCGAGATTGTGACTAAAGATAGTAGGTTGCCGAGATTGTGACTAAAGATAGTAGGTTGCCGAGATTGTGACTAAAGATAGTAGGTTGCCGAGATTGTGACTAAAGATAGTAGGTTGCCGAGATTGTGACTAAAGATAGTAGGTTGCCGAGATTGTGACTAAAGATAGTAGGTTGCCGAGATTGTGACTAAAGATAGTAGGTTGCCGAGATTGTGACTAAAGATAGTAGGTTGCCGAGATTGTGACTAAAGATAGTAGGTTGCCGAGATTGTGACTAAAGATAGTAGGTTACCGAGATTGTGACTAAAGATAGTAGGTTGCCGAGATTGTGACTAAAGATAGTAGGTTGCCGAGATTGTGACTAAAGATAGTAGGTTGCCGAGATTGTGACTAAACATAGTAGGTTACCGAGATCTTGACTAAAGATAGTAGGTTACCGAGATCTTGACTAAAGATAGTAGGTTACCGAGATCTTGACTAAAGATAGTAGGTTACCGAGATCTTGACTAAAGATAGTAGGTTACTGAGATCTTGACTAAAGATAGTAGGTTACCGAGATCTTGACTAAAGATAGTAGGTTACCGAGATCTTGACTAACGATAGTAGGTTACCGAGATCTTGACTAAAGATAGTAGGTTACCGAGATCTTGACTAAAGATAGTAGGTTACTGAGATCTTGACTAAAGATAGTAGGTTACTGAGATCTTGACTAAAGATAGTGGGATACTGAGATTGTGACTAAAGATAGTAGGATACTGAGATTGTGACTAAAGATAGTGGGATACTGAGATTGTGACTAAAGATAGTGGGATATAGACATGGCATGTACTAGAAGTACAATGTAGTGATATGATGTGTCTGATAGGTGACTAGTTGTGTCGTCTACTAGAAATATAATATTTCCTGTTAGTATGACTCCCGGGGTGCAAAGGGAACGTATTGCTCTAGGCGGACCCAGGGTTGGCAGATGGCCAAGATTCCAAATGTACCTCCACGCGGTGCGCCCTGGAAACAGAAATACAGCAGCTCGAGCTGGTTCTGGCCAAATCATTTGGGGATCGTGTCCGAGAATGTGGAGGTGGCAGATGGAAAGAGATTTGACTGCACAAGAGACAGACAATGTCTCCGACACCACCAGCATCACCACATATGGCGACACTGTCGACATGCAGTGAGGCTGGTCAGTCCAGTCCGAACATTGGAGGGGCGGAATGTGGGATGCAAGTAAAGGTAGATGCGTGGCGGGAGACAAATGGATTTCGTGCCGAGTACAATGAAACAATGAAGGGGCAGAACAGCGCTAGAGGGCGGCGAGAACTGCAAATGGAAAGTGAAAAGTCCCTAGGAAAGGGGAACTACAAGCTCCGTCAGCTCGAGGCGAGCTTCTGGTTACCTGTGTTCCTTGCAGGCAGAGACCCGGACCCATCCATTGGCGTTTGGTAGAGCAAGAAGACCTAACCCGACTCTATTGTCGAGCCTTCCTAAACCGGAGGTATGCTCGCGAAGAGAAAGGGTTCCGTGCTCGATGGCTCAGGCACAAAAGGGACAACGATTTGGCCCTGGCCCAACTCTACTGTCAGGTTTTCCTACACCGGAAATACACTTGAAGAGAGAAAGGGTTCAGTACCTGATGGGCTCAGGCGCTATTGGGACAGGGATGCTCAGCTCGAGAACGCCTTGCTCTCAAACGCGTGGTGTGAGACTCGAACTTGGACAAGGGGTACACGATGTCGGTGAATGACACCTCGGCTAAGAGGGTGAAAGAGCCAGGGTCCAACTCCTCTGTTGAGTTCTTCCCCTTAAGGAACCAGGCTCACGGATGAGAAACGGTTCAGTACCCAATGGGCACAGGCACAGCACGTCCATTTACACGAGGCAAGTTCATAGACAGTGGGACACCTCGTGCGAGTCAGACGAGAGCAAACATCGTCGGGGCGAAGAGCCGCCACTACGCGTGCCTGTAGACAGATATAGAGGCTGTCACAGTCTAAGGGTAGCCCACCCGAATTGTCAAGGCATGCCGAAATCGGATGTGATAGGCCTACAAGGCGCATAACGGTGGCACAACGTAATCACGTTCCCAGCGGAAATCGCACGGATATCCGTGATGGTTACAACAATGGAGCGAACGCAAAACAAACAACAAACAGTATGACTCCCTTATGTTATCCTCCGTTGTGGTTAACATTTCACTATGTGCTCAAAGAGGTGCTAGTTTAAATCCTGCTCGGGATGTCTTCATTAGAAAGTAAATTAAAGTAGGAAACAAGAAGTTGCTAGTTGAAATTCCGCTCGGGATGTCGTGTTTAGAAAGGTATAATAAACATATCTAATGATCAATCTACAGGTCGTAATTATGCAATCAAGCAGAAGACCTGGCAAACATCTTTTTACGAGGCGGATGTGGTAAAATGCAGGTCATTAAATGCTGTAGATGGTAATATGGTCTTTGGCAGAGATTACGGTACATCTTATACCTGTGCAAGAACAGCTATAGAGAGTATAGGTCCCGAGTGGGGAATTCGATTCCGTCAACCGGTGAAAATCATTGGCATTGATATTCAAACATGTGACGGTAAATAATTCTTTCTTGTCACTTTACAATCATACTTATTTATTCACATCGGAACATGGATGTGTCGGGTCATTGGCGCAAATAAAACGGTGACACAAAGTATTTCCATTATCTGTACTAAATCGTGCAGGAAATCTAGTAGGACTATCGTCCTGCTACAACAGAGATCCAGTTGGAGTTTGAGAACTAATGCTGAAGAAGAAGAAGAAGAAGAAGAAGAAGAAGAT
This sequence comes from Meghimatium bilineatum, assembly GCA_034231615.1. Classification (NCBI taxonomy): domain Eukaryota; kingdom Metazoa; phylum Mollusca; class Gastropoda; order Stylommatophora; family Philomycidae; genus Meghimatium; species Meghimatium bilineatum. The sequence continues at coordinate 24,580,751 of CM067302.1, forward strand.
ATTCGTTCCATGTGAATATTGTTTAACGATGTAGGACTAAATCATAATTGTAGAATAAATATGGACATGAATATCCTGATATTATAACAATTATGGATATCCTGATATTATAACAATTATGTATATCCTGAAGTTATAACAATTATGGATATCTTGAATGTTATAACACTTTATGTATATCCTGATGTTATAACAATTATGAATATCCTGAAGTTATAGCACGTATGAGTATCCTGAATGTTATAGCACTCATGTATATCCTGATGGTATAACACTTTATGTATATCCTGATGGTATAACACTTTATGTATATCCTGATGGTATAACACTTTATGTATATCCTGATGGTATAACACTTTATGTATGATGATGATGATATTCGTCCGTCGTGATCGACGATGACCAAAAACTCAACCATAATAATAATAACAATAAATAATAAAATAATAAAGTTAATAGTGCGTTTTTAAATGACTAGCAAGTCCAATGCGCGCACAAAATGTTCTTTTACAGAATTGACAACAATAGAAGGTATCTGTGTGAGGTTGAGATGTTTCTTCTTTTCTACGTGTCCGCTTCTGTCTTGCAGTTTCTTGTCTGAATTCTTCCGCCGCTAGTGCTCCCGTTCTAATGCTGTAACGCCAAGCCGTTCTATCCTGAGCGAGGCTCTCCCAAGCGCCTACGTCAATGTTAAGATGTTTCAAGGATGACTTGAGCGTGTCTTTGAAACGCTTTTTCTGTCCACCAGCTTTTCGAAATCCTGCCTTGAGTTCTCCATAATATATTTGTTTTGGCAAACGCGAGTTCTCCATACGCACAAGATGGCCTGCCCAGCGTGCCTGCGCCTTCATAAGTATTGTGTGGATGCTTATTGAGGTTGATTTTTCCAAGACCTCGTAGTCTGGTACTTTGTCCCACCAATGAATGTTCAGTAATTTACGTAGGCAGGTAAGATGGAAATGATTTAACTTTCTTGCATGTCTAGCATACACTGTCCACGTTTCGCAGGCGTATAGTAAGGTTGGTATAACAGCAGCATGATATACTTGTAGTTTGGTGGTTGTTCTTATACCTCTTCTGTCCCATACATTTTTGCGTAATCCGCCAAATACAGCACTAGCTTTTGCCAGTCTCTTGTTAATTTCCACATCAATGTTGACATCGCGAGAGAGAGTGCTTCCAAGGTAAGTAAAATTGTCGACTACCTGCAGTTTTTCCTTATTGACGATGATGGAAGTAGCAGTATGTTGGCTATTTGATGTTGCTTGGTGCATGACTTCTGTTTTTTTGGTGTTAATAGTGAGACCAAAGTTGTTGCAGGCCTTTGAGAAGCGGTCTATGGTGCTCTGCATGTTTACGACAGAGTCAGCATACAATGCACAGTCGTCAGCATAAAGTAATTCTCTAACAGTACTAGATTTAGTTTTCGTGTTTGCTTTTAGACGACGTAAATTGAAAAGACCACCATCCGTTCTGTAATTGATCATTATGCCTGCTGTTTCATTACTATGGTGTGTTTCCGTTAACATGGCTGTAAATAACAGGCTGAAAAGAGTAGGGGCCAGCACACATCCCTGCTTTACACCATTTGTGACAGGGAATGCAGGAGATACTCCTCCGTCGCAGATAACACTAGCCATCATACCGTCATGAAATTGTCGTATCACAGTGACAAGTTTTGGGGGGCATCCGAACTTTGTAAGCACCTTCCACAGTCCTTCTCTGTTAACGGTATCGAATGCTTTAGTTAAGTCCACAAATGTTGCTAAGAGTTCACTATGTTGCTCTTGTGACTTTTCCTGAATTTGTCGTGCAGAGAATATCATATCAACTGTACCACGACCTGTACGAAAACCGCACTGACTCTCTGGGAGTAGCTCGTTTAGTAGAGAATTATTTAATCTGTTGAGTATGACACGAGCGAGAATTTTACCAGCTATAGACAAAAGTGATATGCCCCTATGATTATCGCAAGACTGTTTGGTACCTTTGCCTTTATATAGGTGCACTATAGAAGCATCTTTTAGATCTTGAGGCAATGTACCTGAGTTCCAGAAAATACCAAAAATGTCAGTTAGTTTTTTAATCAGCAGTGGTCCGCCATTTTTATAAATTTCAGCAGGTAAGGCATCCAAACCTGGAGCTTTATCATTTGACATTTGTTTAATCGCTATAATAACCTCTTGACTGCTTGGAGGTATATCGAGTTCTTCTCTTATCCTAAGTTGTGGTATTCTGTTTATGACTTCTTCATTTATTACTGATGGTTTGTTTAGGATTTCTTCAAAATGTTCAGCCCAACGATTTAAGATGTCATTTTTATCAGTGAGAAGCTTCGACGAATCGGCATTTAATAGAGGTGGTGATCCCGATGAGTGTGGACCATAGATAGTTCTTAAAGCCTCATAGAATCGCTTATAGTCCTTTCTGTCTGCAAACATTTGAATTTCTTCAGCTTTTCGACTTAGCCATTTATCCTTTATCTCTCTAAGCTTCTTTTGACAAGTGTTACGGATCTTGTTATAGGCTACTTTCTTGGACGGTGAAGATGCTGCCCCTTGTAGTTTCTTGAAAGCTTTGTGTTTCTCTTCTAACAAGGATGTTATCTCAAAATTATTATCATCAAACCAGTCTTGGTGTCTATGTACCTTCACTCCCAAATGTTCCTTCGCTTTGGCGTAAATAATTCCTTTAAACGAAGCCCAGCTATCTTCAGATGTGGTATTAAGAAGATCTAAATCTCCCAAGGCTACGTCGAGATCCTTGGAGAGATTATTTTTTATATCGTGGTTACTCAACCGATCAGTGTTTAGGCGTTTTTCTATCTTTTGTCTATGTGGACGTCTTTTTCTTGCAATGGTGAAATTTAGTTTGGATACTATAAGCCGGTGATCAGTCCAGCATTCAGCTCCACACATTGCTTTTGTGACACGAACATCCTTGATGTCCCTTTTTCTGGTTATGATATAGTCTATAAGATGCCACTGCTTGGAGCGTGGATGCATCCAAGAGGTCTTTTTGCGCGTTGGCAAACGAAACATAGTGTTGGTGATAGTGAGTTCGTGCACAGAACATAGCTTTAAAAGAAGGGAACCATTGCTGTTACATTTACCGATCCCATGACGTCCAAGAACACCTTGCCATGTCTGGGAGTCTTTGCCAACTCGGGCATTGAAATCACCCAGGATAATGAGTTTATCAGTTCTCGGTGTACCAGATATAGCGGCATCTAACTCTTCATAGAATTTATCCTTTTCCTCATCAGGATTTGTCATTGTCGGCGCATATGCAGAAAGTAATGTGGCAAAGTTATTTTTGCTCACTTGCAATCGCAACGACATCAAGCGATCGCTAATTCCTCGAGGCAGACCTGGAAGTTTCTGCACCAGAGATGATTTTATAGCAAAACCAACACCTGATTCACGCCTCTCTGTGTTTTTACGTCCTATCCAAAAGAATGTATACCCTCCACCTCTCTCTGTCAACTGACCCTCATCTGCAAACCGCGTTTCACTAAGTGCAACAATATCCAGATTATAACGGGCCAATTCTTTAGCAATTAGTGCTGTTCTTCTTTCTGGTCTGTTTACATCTGAGATATCCGTAAGTGTCCGAACATTCCATGAACCAACTAGGATTGATTCACACTTTGTTCTCTTCATATTTAATTAATAAAGATAAATAAATAAATGTATTGAGAAATGACTAGCGCTGAAGTTGGTTTATAGTGTGGAAGAGTTGCGCTAATTGTCAACCACACTCTCTCTCCTGAGTTTTATCTTGGTCCAGTGGCAAGACAAAGTCGAGACAACTGGGAGAAAATCAGGTGCAGTGGATGGCCAGAGCGTACTATGTGTCTAACTGTGCCCTATGCTGTCCATACAGCTCTGCTGTTAGCGCCTATGTACCCGTTGAGTTACCTGCCAACTTCTTCCGAGTATTTCGCCGCAAACAGACTTTTTAAGCCTAGGTAGACAAAGCCTTTGTTAACAATGCTAGGTTGACTTATTTCTTAGCACTGTGAGTGTCCATAGTAGCTACAGTGTGTCGCCCAATATCACATCGACTGTAACAGGTTGACACCGTGTAAAAATAGGGCAGACCATTTTGACACGGTCAGTGAACCCGCCCCAGCGGCGAGAATAGGTCACCAAATGAGATGTTTGTATCCGACTGACAATAACGGAAAAATCAAGTTTCTCCTTTGTCAGCGCTCGAATCTTGCAAATAGCAACATTAAAGTACGGAAACATATCCATTTATCACTTGAGTACACAATTAAACAACACAACTAGCACAATCCACGAAATTCGAATCACATAAACAGTGAGACAAAAACATCGCGACTAGCATGGTCGCCATCTTGGACAGCCTGATGGTATAACACTTGTTAATATCCTGATGTTATATCACTTGTTAATATCCTGATGTTATAGTGATTACATCGTGAATTGGTGTCGCCCTTTTTTTTACATTTTTTTATTTTGAGCTTGGTGTTTCCATTTCATAATTATTTTTGCCATGTCAATTTCTGTTTGTCAATATTGCACTAGTTGTGTGCATTTTGAAAGCTTCATTTCTAGTAAATTAGTTGAAATTTCCTCATGACCTCATGACTAATCATTTCTTTTGAATTCTATATCTTAAAACTATCACATAATCTTTAGACTCGGAGGTTCATCTGAATTGAATCTTCTTGGTTCAATTGTATGATTGCTCCTAAAATGTTCAAACTCGCCTTATAAATAACACAACGATATTGGTTGATTGCAGGCGAATATTGAGATTGAATCGATGTTGGTTACGTGAGTTCGTGTTAGCAGCTAACTCCATTATTGATTCAGCAAACACAGTCAGTGCACAGGATCCTTCAGCTACTAGTAGTAGTACTAGTGTTGTGACTTCTTTGAGCACTGCCACACTGTAAGAGTCCAGCCTTTAGAGCTGTTTTGACACAATTGTCGAGGAAAATCCAACCACAGATCGTTCTGAAAATGCCGAAGTCAACAGCATTAACACTGAGGTGACACAGTACCAGTCAGAGCCACTTCAAACTCGACAGTCAGATCAAGTTTCATGGAGACATGCCAATAAGCAAAGATTTCCAAGTATGGCTAGACTGGCGCAGGCGTTTCTTGCACCACCACCTACAAGTGTGCCATCGGAAAGGCTGTTTAGTATTGCAGGAGACATTATCACTGACCATCGTAGTAGCCTATTACTACAAGATGCGGAGACGTTGATTTTCCTGAAATACAACTCGTCCCTTCTTGACTCTGAGAGTTCAACTTCACAGCCATAATGAAGACTGACTGACTGAAATAGTGAAAGTACTGAATGAATGCATTTCAATAAATTCAATCAGATCAATGTACTGTTGTTGTGAGTTGTAACTGAGCTGCCAAATTGCCAACTGAAAACAATGTGAAAACTAAAACATTGAAAACTAAAACATTAAAATGACTAAATTAAAAGTATGTGATTATGTATTAAGTTTCATCTTGAACTTGTGGAACTTAATATTACTTATTCTAATGTAAATATAATTATTTGATATTTAAATGATGTAATATGAGTATATGGCATCATTGTCATGTCTATAATAATAAACTGCAGTAATAAACAGTCGAGTGACTCCACTCACCTAAGTCAAGTGACTCCACTCACCTAAGTCAAGTGACTCCCCTCACCTAAGTCAAGTGACTCCACTCACCTAAGTCAAGTGATGTAGTACGTTATTTTATTTTTATTTTTTAAATTGGAAATCCGGCTCCGGCAGGATCTCACTTCATAGACCGGCCACAACCGGCTCTGGCCGAATTTCAAAAATTTGAATCCGGTACAACCCTATTCATTACACCTCATATGAAAGACGCGATGCGCTAGTACCGCCATTTCGGCAATAATCTCTAGCAGGGGAGACGTTGTCTTAGTCTTCATGCCTGTGTCTTTTAATAGTTATGTTGTCTGTGTTGGTTTTAGTTTCTGGATAAAGGTCCCAACAGGACCGATACGTCGATAATTGTCTTTAATTATGTTTTATTGTTATTCCTTACATTAATGATATTGATAGTTTAGTTATCTACAGTAACATGAATATTTCATTTAGTATTTGACACAGAAATTATCTAATACAGGTTGGGATATGAGCAACGGTGAGATACGACTATTTGACGTATATGACAATTTCGATTACATGTTAACATACGACTATGATAGTGTTTATTACGAGTTCGCCATACCAACACTGACACCAATCAGTTCGTTTGTAATCAAAAGACAAACAAAAACACCTATTGGCCGACGAAGTCTCTGTATATGCGAAGTGAAGGCATTTGTTGGTAGGTACATGTATGTAACGTTTTAGAAACAACATGTTTATGTGAACTTGTCTACTTACACATGTACTAAACGTCTTAGAAACTATATGTTTATGTGAACTTGTCTACTCACACATGTACTAAACGTCTTAGAAACTATATGTTTATGTGAACTTGTCTACTCACACATGTACTAAACGTCTTAGAAACTATATGTTTTTATGAATTTATCTACCCGCACATGTATGCAATGTCTTAGAAGCATGTTTTTTTTGAGCTTGTCTACCCACACATGTATCATCATCATTAAGTGCCGTCTCCGCAACGAAGGTTGGCTGCAAGGTATCTCCAACATCTCCTGTCTCTTGTCTTAGTGGTGCACTCTGCTAGACTGTAAACTGTCCATCGTGTGATGTTACTCTCCCACTTGTATCTCTGCCTACCTCTTGTTCACTTCCCTTTGACTGTACCCTCAAGTAAGGTCTTCAATAAGGTGTCATGTCTTTTAATGTGTCCAAAATATTTTATTTGCCTGATCTTTTTTTCTCTTAGTAGTTCTTTCTTCATATTACGTGTCTTTAGCACCTCTTTATTTGTTTTCTTCTCTTTCCATGATGTTCTCCCTATTCTTCTATATACCCACATCTCAAAGGCAGCAATTTTGTCTTCTAATTGTTTATTTAGTGTCCATGTTTCTGAGCCACACATTAATATAGAATAGATGTAGCATTTTATAATTCTCATTTTTAACTTGTTTGTAATTTGTTTAGATATTAATAATTTCCTCATGTCATTGAAGGTAATTTTAGCCATTCCTATTCTCCTTTTAACTTCTGTTTCACATCTGCCATCATTTGTGACTATGTGTCCAAGATATTGATAATGTTTTACTTGTTGTAGTTTCTCTCCCTGTATGTTTATGCTTAGCTCTTGTTCTTCTGTGTCTTTGCTGATTATCATGTTTTTTGTTTTGTGGATATTTATATCTAGTCCATATTCATTACTTGATTTATTGACTTGATCTATTAGTCTTTGTAGTTCATGTTCACTTTCTGCTAAAATAACAGTGTCATCTGCATATCTAAGGTTGTTTATTATTTTCCCATTGATCTTGAGTCCTGACATTTCTTCTATATTTTTAAAGATATTCTCTGTGTAGATATTAAATAGGCTTGGTGATAAAATGCATCCTTGTCTTACCCCTCTTCTTATTTCTATGTATGGAGAGTAGCTGTTTTCACACCTTATTGATGCAGTCTTGTTCCCAATATATATTTCTAATCAGTCTATGATGTCTTGTCCATCTATACACACGTATAGAACAGCATAGAAACAACATGTTTATGTCAACTTGTCTCGTGTATTCTTTTCATGTATTCTGTGTTCGTTAATTCCCGTGTTTCATGCCGAGGAGAGTAAAATATGAAGTGTTACCGATCAAGTGTTACCGATCATGTGTTACCGATCAAGTGTTACCGATCAAGTGTTACCGATCAAGTGTTACCGATCATGTGTTACCGATCATGTGTTACCGATCATGTGTTACCGATCATGTGTTACCGATCAAGTGTTACCGATCAAGTGTTACCGATCATGTGTTAAGCGTGTCTACCTGCTCTTCCCTGTTACGGTTTATTACCCACTATATGCACTTAGACTTCCCGTGTCACATCATGTCCATGTGTGGCAGTTTCCACAGTTTCTAACGGTAAGCATGGATTTGAACCTGCGTTGAACTATCTCTATCTTATAACAATGTATTCGGCCGCTGAACACAAGCTATTGGCCTAACACGGCCTTACAATGTACTTTAACATTCCTGATAACTTAGGCACCATTAAACAGGGGCTGTACGCACCATCACAGACACGCACCATTAGAAGCTAGTCTGTTTTGCATGGGCACCATCAACAATGATTGACGTGCATCGGGGCGTGACGTATATCTCGTATGTGGCAGTACAGTTCAACAGCTCAACAGCTCAACAGTTCAACAGTTCAACAGTTCAACAGTTCAAAAGTGGTCTTTCCTGTATTTGCATATGAAGAAGTTGTCAAGCTAGAATGATTCAGTCACTGTTTCAGATGGATCCTTCTCCTATGACTCGTTCTCTATTTTATTTCTGCTAGGCAACATGGTCAGGAGCAAGAAATATTTCATAAATCATAAGTAACAAGGCAATAGTAGGAATGTGCATCATCAGTTATATTTATTATCAATTATATCACAACATCCTTCCCTAGTAACCTCTTTGGACAAATATATCATATGAATATGAATGCATCAAGAAATCTATTTTTCTACTCAAGTATTTACCAAGATCCAGTTGCAGAGATTATATAAGATTGCTGGTGTGTACTTGACTGACAGGTTGCATTTCAACAGAGTAAGATAATACTTGAAGTAAAAATGCATTCCTTCATTTCCTATTAAGAAGTCAAAGATGAACATAAAATACACAATAATAAACGTAGGCACAAGAGAGTGAGTACATGTGACATGACTTTCAGTCGGCCAAGCTGTAGTTATACAATATCTGACAGACGATGCTAGAGTAACATCTCAAGCACACAACACAATGATTCACTTCATGCACTTTCAAACTAGTTGAGAAACATATGTTACATACAGGAATACGGTAACACAGTTTTGCTAATACTTAATAACACACACAAATCGACGTTTCGACTAAAAAGCATTTATTACAACCACTTACAAACACTTGAAACAAAATTAAAACATACAACAGACAGTGAACAGTAATAACATCGACGCTCACATTTGTATGGGGCATACCATTCAAGGTTTCATTCTGTGGCATCCTAAACATCTCACATTCAATGTTTCATTCTGTGGCATCCTAAACATCTCACATTCAAGGTTTCATTCTGTGGCATCATAAACATCTCACATCCAAGGTTTTAATCTCGTTCTTATACAAATCTCACATCCAAGGTTTTAATCTCGTTCTTATACAAATCTCACAAATAAGGTTTCATTCTCCGGCATCATGCAAATCTCCAATGTAAGTTTTAATTCATCAGCATCATAAACATTACACATCCAAGGTTTCATTCTCTGGTATTATGCCGGAGAATGAAACCTTGGATGTGAGATGTTTTTAATGCCGTAGAATAAAACTGTGGATGTGAGATGTTTATGATATCGGAGAACGAAACCTTAGATGTGAGATTTGTATATTGTCGGAGAATGAAACCTTAGATGTGAGATTTGTATATTGTCGGAGAATGAAACCTTGGATGTGAGATTTGTATATTGTCGGAGAATGAAACCTTGGATGTGAGATTTGTATATTGTCGGAGAATGAAACCTTGGATGTGAGATTTGTATATTGTCGGAGAATGAAACCTTGTATGTGTGATTTGTATATTGTCGGAGAATGAAACCTTGTATGTGAGATTTGTATATTGTCGGAGAATGAAACCTTGTATGTGAGATTTGTATATTGTCGAAGAATGAAACTTTGTATGTGAGATTTGTATATTGTCGGAGAATGAAACTTTGTATGTGAGATTTGTATATTGTCGGAGAATGAAACTTTGTATGTGAGATTTGTATATTGTCGGAGAATGAAACTTTGGATGTGAGATTTGTATATTGTCGGAGAATGAAACCTTGGATGTAAGATATTTAAGATGTGGTATCGACTTGAATGAAGCCGATGTCTGATCTCATCTCTCTGATACTGTCATGTGTTATCGACTTGAGAAAAGTATGTGGATTTTATCACTGATTTGTCAGACTGTCTGTCGTGTTATATTAGACTTGCAGTAAACGATACGACTATATGGTGACTGGGTCTTCCAATAGAAATCACCTGCATCCTCTCATCATTACAGTTATACAAGTATCATGTTAGATTTACTGAAGTCACACAGCTTAGATGTGCATCTCGTGTCTCCATTTACTGAAGTCACACAGCTTAGATGTGCATCTCGTGTCTCCATTTACTGAAGTCACACAGCTTAGATGTGCATCTCGTGTCTCCATTTACTGAAGTCACACAGCTTAGATGTGCATCTCGTGTCTCCATTTATATTACTTTTGTCTTCTAATCCTTGCTTGCACTGTATGTGGAAGAAATGTAGCCCAACGGACATCGCACATTTATCCTATTGTAAGGAAATGTTAGGTAGTTGGGAATACTAGACGTACAATCACTGCCACCGGCAGATCTCATGGAAGAAAGATGTACTAGAAGTATGAGCTAGCCTCCTAGCGTGACGTAGTGATCATTGCTCAACTTAACTGCCAGCTTTTCAACATTTGGTGTGTTTGTAGAGTCAATTTGCGATTAATATGTTGGTATTCCACACAGAATGAACTGAATTCTGTTACACAAATCGATCTGGACTTGACGATGTTAGTTGATTAATCCAACAATCGACCGAATGACCCAGACTTGATTAGAGAAACACCCTCCATCAACGGACGTCACTACCGGAACTAACACCCATTGTAGTGAATTCAAATCGAATGATAAAATCAAAGAGACACATCAAAATTTCATTACAGATGTTATCAGAAAACGCCGTTGGTCCTACATCGGGCATGTCCTACGCAAAGACATAAGATAAAAATATAAGATAAACAGGCAAAAGAGCAAAGGGTAGACCAAAAGAAACACTCAGAAGAACAATACTTAGAGAAAGTAATACAACCAATATTCATACTATTCAAGAACTGCAAAGAATAGCTTTGAACAGACAGCATTGGAGAGATCTTATCTCTGCCCTATGCGCTAACTTCAGCGCAAAAGGATAATGAATGAATAAATGTATTCTACTCAAAAAGTTAATCTACAGGAAGAAACAGCAGTTTCCTGGTAGGTATCATCCAATACTTCCATAGATGTCGGGAAAATACCGGCCCACTAGGCGGGTCTTGAACGTGAGCGTTGATGCTATACCGGCCCACTGGGCGGGTCATGAACGTGAGCGTTGATGCTATACCGGCCCACTGGGCTGTCATGAACGTGAGCGTTGATGCTATACCGGCCCACTGGGCGGGTCATGAACGTGAGCGTTGATGCTATACCGGCCCACTGGGCGGGTCATGAACGTGAGCGTTGGTGCTATACCGGCCCACTGGGCGGGTCATGAACGTGAGCGTTGATGCTATACCGGCCCACTGGGCGGGTCATGAACGTGAGCGTTGGTGCTATACCGGCCCACTGGGCGGGTCATGAACGTGAGCGTTGATGCTATACCGGCCCACTGGGCGGGTAATGAACGTGAGCGTTGATGCTATACCGGCCCACTGGGCGGGTCATGAACGTGAGCGTTGATGCTATATCGGCCCACTGGGCGGGTCATGAACGTGAGGGTTGATGCTATACCGGCCCACTGGTCGGGTCATGAACGTGAGCGGTGATTCTATACAATTGAATCCATGCACCAACTATATACTGTATATTTTCAAACTATATGTTGTATGTTTTCCAACTATATGTTGTATATTTCGCAACTTGTAAACATATGTAGTATACGTCAGAACTTGTAAATGGATGTTGCACATTTCTCATGTGAATGTATATTATATATTTGACAACTTGTGAATGGAAGCCCATGATTAACATAAGGAAAATGTTGACAGTTGGTTATCATTTTATTGTAACAGTCTTGATCTCCTTGCACATTGTTCATCTATTTGTAATACTTCTTGTGTAGGTAATACTACTTGTGTAGGTAATACTACTTGTGTAGGTAATACTACTTGTGTAGGTAATACTACTTGTGTAGGTAATACTACTTGTGTAGGTAATACTTCTTGTGTAGGTAACATTACTTGTGTAGGTAATACTACTTGTGTAGGTAATACTACTTGTGTAGGTAATACTACTTGTGTAGGTAATATTAATTATGTTTGTATGTTCTTGCCTACTTCAAAACTACATATTATACTACACCTAAATACAGATTTCTATTTCAGATCTGATATGCCCTGATGACTCTTCTATTTCAGATCTGATATGCCCTGATGACTCTTCTATTTCAGATCTGATATGCCCTGATGACTCTTCTATTTCAGATCCGATATGCCCTGATGACTCTTCTATTTCAGATCTGATGTGCCCTGATGACTCTTCTATTTCAGATCTGATATGCCCTGATGACTCTTCTATTTAAGATCCGATATGCCCTGATGACTCTTCTATTTCAGATCTGATATGCCCTGATGACTCTTCTATTTAAGATCCGATATGCCCTGATGACTCTTCTATTTCAGATCTGATGTGCCCTGATGACTCTTCTATTTCAGATCTGATATGCCCTGATAACGCTTACGGCCTTTACTGTGAGAATCATTGCAACTGCACTGAGGATGAGGCATGCAATTTTGTCACTGGTGCATGTGCACCAGGATGCCCTGCTGGCCTTTTTGGTTTCAACTGTTCTAAGTCGTGTAGTCCGAACTGTGTATCTGATCGTTGCAACTTTCATTCTGGTTCCTGTAGTCCGTGTCGTTATCGCTATTTTGGACATGATTGCCAAACGAGTGAGTATTAATATGAAAGAAATAAACATGTAGAATTCAGTGTGTACGAAATATCAGACATCTTAACCTAGGATCTTTGAGGAGGCATACGGTTGTATAAGTTTACAAGAATATAACATATACCAATGGTAGGCACATGATATCTGAACTTTGTGTTAGACCTCAAGTTACACAAAACAAATACACATCTATCCAACCAGCGCTATTCTTAAATCGCTGTCAGAGACATCTATCCAACCAGCACTATTCTTAAATCGCTGTCAGAGACATCTATCCAACCAGCGCTATTCTTAAATCGCTGTCAGAGACATCTATCCAACCAGCGCTATTCTTAAATCACTGTCAGAGACATCTATCCAACCAGCGCTATTCTTAAATCGCTGTCAGAGACATCTATCCAACCAGCGATATTCTTAAATCGCTGTCAGAGACATCTATCCAACCAGCGCTATTCTTAAATCGCTGTCAGAGACATCTATCCAACCAGCGCTATTCTTAAATCGCTGTCAGAGACATCTATCCAACCAGCGCTATTCTTAAATCGCTGTCAGAGACATCTATCCAACCAGCGCTATTCTTAAATCGCTGTCAGAGACATCTATCCAACCAGCGCTATTCTTAAATCGCTGTCAGAGACATCTATCCAACCAGCACTATTCTTAAATCGCTGTTAGAGACCATATATTCTTTACGATCCAGTATCACGTGACGAGTGACATTTATTGTATCAGTTGTCATCTACACCATTCCATGATCCGTCTAGTGGAGTTTTATCTATGATCCGTCTAGTGGAGTTTTATCTATGATCCGTCTAGTGGAGTTTTATCTATGATCCGTCTAGTGGAGTTTTATCTATGATCCGTCTAGTGGAGTTTTATCTATGATCCGTCTAGTGGAGTTTTATCTCAGAATCCGTCTAGTGGAGTTTTATCTCAGAATCCGTCTAGTGGAGTTTTATCCATGATCCGTCTAGTGGAGTTTTATCCATGATACATCTAGTGGAGTTTTATCTATGATCCGTCTAGTGGAGTTTTATCCATGATCCATCTAGTGGAGTTTTATCTATGATCCATCTAGTGGAGTTTTATCTATGATCCGTCTAGTGGAGTTTTATCTATGATCCGTCTAGTGGAGTTTTATCCATGATCCGTCTAGTGGAGTTTTATCCATGATCCATCTAGTGGAGTTTTATCCATGATCCATCTAGTGGAGTTTTATCCATTATCCGTCTAGTGGAGTTTTATCCATTATCCGTCTAGTGGAGTTTTATCTATGATCCGTCTAGTGGAGTTTTATCTATAATCCGTCTACTGGAGTTTTATCCATGATCCATCTAGTGGAGTTTTATCTATGATCCATCTAGTGGAGTTTTATCTATGATCCATCTAGTGGAGTTTTATCTATGATCCGTCTAGTGGAGTTTTATCTATGATCCATCTAGTGGAGTTTTATCTATGATCCGTCTAGTGGAGTTTTATCTATGATCCGTCTAGTGGAGTTTTATCCATGATCCATCTAGTGGAGTTTTATCCATTATCCGTCTAGTGGAGTTTTATCTATAATCCATCTAGTGGAGTTTTATCCATGATCCGTCTAGTGGAGTTTTATCTATGATCCATCTAGTGGAGTTTTATCTATGATCCGTCTAGTGGAGTTTTATCTATGATCCATCTAGTGGAGTTTTATCTATGATCCATCTAGTGGAGTTTTATCTATGATCCGTCTAATGGAGTTTTATCTATGATCCGTCTAGTGGAGTTTTATCCATGATCCATCTAGTGGAGTTTTATCCATTATCCGTCTAGTGGAGTTTTATCTATAATCCATCTAGTGGAGTTTTATCCATGATCCATCTAGTGGAGTTTTATCTATGATCCGTCTAGTGGAGTTTTATCCATGATCCATCTAGTGGAGTTTTATCTATGATCCGTCTAGTGGAGTTTTATCCATGATCCATCTAGTGGAGTTTTATCCATTATCCGTCTAGTGGAGTTTTATCCATGATCCATCTAGTGGAGTTTTATCCATGATCCGTCTAGTGGAGTTTTATCCATGATCCATCTAGTGGAGTTTTATCCATTATCCATCTAGTGGAGTTTTATCCATGATCCGTCTAGTGGAGTTTTATCTCAGAATCCGTCTAGAGGAGTTTTATCTATGATCCATCTAGTGGAGTTTTATCTATGATCCATCTAGTGGAGTTTATCCATGATCCGTCTAGTGGAGTTTTATCTCAGAATCCGTCTAGTGGAGTTTTATCTATGATCCATCTAGTGGAGTTTTATCTATGATCCGTCTAGTGGAGTTTTATCTCAGAATCCGTCATTTCATGCATGAAGCTTCTTTAGATCCTTTCAGAGTGCATCTCTTTAATTTCTATAATTCTATGAAAATGTACATTTTAATTTTCAGCCACTTCATTCCATGGCAGTGTGTCACAATCCACATGCAACCTAGCCACATCTTCATTCCATGGCAGTGTGTCACAATCCACATGCAACCTAGCCATATCTTCATTCCATGACAGTGTGTCACAATCCACATGCAAACTAGCCATATCTTCATTCCATGTCAGTGTGTCACAATCCACATGCAACCTATCCACATCTTCATTCCATGTCAGTGTGTCACAATCCACAAGCAACCTAGCCACATCTTCATTCCATGGCAGTGTGTCACAATCCACATGCAACCTATCCACATCTTCATTCCATGTCAGTGTGTCACAATCCACAAGCAACCTATCCACATCTTCATTCCATGGCAGTGTGTCACAATCCACATGCAACCTAGCCACATCTTCATTCCATGGCAGTGTGTCACAATCCACATGCAACCTATTCACATCTTCATTCCATGTCAGTGTGTCACAATCCACATGCAACCTAGCCACATCTTCATTCCATGTCAGTGTGTCACAATCCACATGCAACCTAGCCACATCTTCATTCCATGTCAGTGTGTCACAATCCACACGCAACCTAGCCACATCTTCATTCCATGTCAGTGTGTCACAATCCACATGCAGCCTAGCCACATCTTCATTCCATGTCAGTGTGTCACAATCCACATGCAACCTATCCACATCTTCATTCCATGTTAGTGTGTCACAATCCACATGCAACCTATCCACATCTTCATTCCATGTTAGTGTGTCACAATCCACATGCAACCTAGCCACATCTTCATTCCATGTCAGTGTGTCACAATCCACATGCAACCTAGCCATATCTTCATTCCATGGCAGTGTGTCACAATCCACATGCAACCTAGCCACATCTTCATTCCATGTCAGTGTGTCACAATCCACATGCAACCTAGCCACATCTTCATTCCATGTCAGTGTGTCACAATCCACATGCAACCTAGCCATATCTTCATTCCATGTCAGTGTGTCACAATCCACATGCAACCTATCCATATCTTCATTCCATGTCAGTGTGTCACAATCCACGTGCAACCTATCCATATCTTCATTCCATGTCAGTGTGTCACAATCCACATGCAACCTATCCACATCTTCATTCCATGTCAGTGTGTCACAATCCACATGCAACCTAGCCATATCTTCATTCCATGTCAGTGTGTCACAATCCACATGCAACCTAGCCATATCTTCATTCCATGGCAGTGTGTCACAATCCACATGCAACCTAGCCACATCTTCATTCCATGTCAGTGTGTCACAATCCACATGCAACCTAGCCATATCTTCATTCCATGTCAGTGTGTCACAATCCACATGCAACCTATCCATATCTTCATTCCATGTCAGTGTGTCACAATCCACATGCAACCTATCCATATCTTCATTCCATGTCAGTGTGTCACAATCCACATGCAACCTAGCCACATCTTCATTCCATGTTAGTGTGTCACAATCCACATGCAACCTATCCACATCTTCATTCCATGACAGTGTGTCACAATCCACATGCAACCTAGCCATATCTTCATTCCATGTCAGTGTGTCACAATCCACATGCAACCTAGCCATATCTTCATTCCCTGTCAGTGTGTCACAATCCACATGCAACCTAGCCATATCTTCATTCCATGTCAGTGTGTCACAATCCACAAGCAACCTAGCCACATCTTCATTCCATGTCAGTGTGTCACAATCCACATGCAACCTAGCCATATCTTCATTCCATGGCAGTGTGTCACAATCCACATGCAACCTAGCCATATCTTCATTCCATGTCAGTGTGTCACAATCCACATGCAACCTAGCCATATCTTCATTCCATGTCAGTGTGTCACAATCCACATGCAACCTATCCACATCTTCATTCCATGTCAGTGTGTCACAATCCACATGCAACCTAGCCACATCTTCATTCCATGGCAGTGTGTCACAATCCACATGCAACCTATCCACATCTTCATTCCATGTTAGTGTGTCACAATCCACATGCAACCTAGCCACATCTTCATTCCATGTTAGTGTGTCACAATCCACATGCAACCTATCCATATCTTCATTCCATGTCAGTGTGTCACAATCCACATGCAACCTATCCACATCTTCATTCCATGTTAGTGTGTCACAATCCACATGCAACCTAGCCACATCTTCATTCCATGTTAGTGTGTCACAATCCACATGCAACCTAGCCACATCTTCATTCCATGTCAGTGTGTCACAATCCACATGCAACCTAGCCACATCTTCATTCCATGTCAGTGTGTCACAATCCACATGCAACCTAGCCATATCTTCATTCCATGTCAGTGTGTCACAATCCACATGCAACCTATACACATCTTCATTCCATGTTAGTGTGTCACAATCCACATGCAACCTAGCCACATCTTCATTCCATGTCAGTGTGTCACAATCCACATGCAACCTAGCCACATCTTCATTCCATGTCAGTGTGTCACAATCCACATGCAACCTAGCCATATCTTCATTCCATGGCAGTGTGTCACAATCCACATGCAACCTATCCACATCTTCATTCCATGTCAGTGTGTCACAATCCACATGCAACCTAGCCACATCTTCATTCCATGTCAGTGTGTCACAATCCACATGCAACCTAGCCACATCTTCATTCCATGGCAGTGTGTCACAATCCACATGCAACCTAGCCACATCTTCATTCCATGTCAGTGTGTCACAATCCACATGCAACCTAGCCACATCTTCATTCCATGTCAGTGTGTCACAATCCACAAGCAACCTAGCCACATCTTCATTCCATGTCAGTGTGTCACAATCCACATGCAACCTATCCACATCTTCATTCCATGTCAGTGTGTCACAATCCACATGCAACCTAGCCATATCTTCATTCCATGGCAGTGTGTCACAATCCACATGCAACCTAGCCACATCTTCATTCCATGTCAGTGTGTCACAATCCACATGCAACCTATCCATATCTTCATTCCATGTCAGTGTGTCACAATCCACATGCAACCTAGCCATATCTTCATTCCATGGCAGTGTGTCACAATCCACATGCAACCTAGCCACATCTTCATTCCATGTCAGTGTGTCACAATCCACATGCAACCTAGCCACATCTTCATTCCATGTCAGTGTGTCACAATCCACATGCAACCTAGCCATATCTTCATTCCATGTCAGTGTGTCACAATCCACATGCAACCTAGCCACATCTTCATTCCATGTCAGTGTGTCACAATCCACATGCAACCTATCCACATCTTCATTCCATGTCAGTGTGTCACAATCCACATGCAGCCTAGCCACATCTTCATTCCATGTCAGTGTGTCACAATCCACATGCAACCTAGCCATATCTTCATTCCATGGCAGTGTGTCACAATCGCTAATGAAATCTATTTCTGTAACGGGGTGGTATCAGAAATCTATTCTTTTCTTTCTATTTATTTTCACCAATTTGTACCTGGGATGAATAATTTATTAATCTATGTCCTTTCTATCATCTTTATCTAATTACTTCGACTTATTTGTGGTCCGTGTTCCGCGACTTCATTTGTTGTGTGTATACCTTCAGAAATACAGACCAGATTTCTGACTAGATTTCAACATTTATTAATTAATATTATTAGCAACTGAAAACAATCGTGTTATTACAGTATCTCGGTGTTTTAATCATTAGTAGAATCGTGTTATTACAGTATCTCGGTGTTTTAATCATTAGTAGAATCGTGTTATTACAGTATCTCGGTGTTTTAATCCTTAGTAGAATCGTTGGATAGGTTGTTCTTAATTTGAGGAATAAATGTATAAACAAGACAACATTATACATTGAGATGACATCAACAACTGATGTGCTTCTTTTAGCAATTTCGATACACAGATAATGGTTCAAGCACAGATAATGGTTCAAGCACAGATAATGGTTCAAACACAGATAATGGTTCAAACACAGATAATGGTTCAAACACAGATAATGGTTCAAACACAGATAATGGTTCAAACACAGATAATGGTTCAAACACAGATAATGGTTCAAACACAGATAATGGTTCAAACACAGATAATGGTTCAAACACAGATAATGGTTCAAACACAGATAATGGTTCAAACACAGAGAATGGTTCACACACAGATAATGGTTCAAACACAGATAATGGTTCAAATTTTGCTTCTCTAATATTTCTATCTGATGAGCTATTATCTTCCCTAACAATTCAGTTCTAGAAAATATGTACAATAATTGTCTTGTTATCTAAGTTGCGTGTCCCTCATATGAACTTGCATTCGTTGAACGAAATGAACACTCAAGTTCTCTAGGTGGTTACAGTTGTTTGAGTGTAAGTTCTTCTGGAAACACTGTGATACTTCTATTTATAGATTGTAACCACGTAGTTGTATTGCAGTCATCGTCTGAATAGTTTTATTCGGCTAAGTGGTTCAGGTTGTTAGTACAAGAAGGGTATTCAATTAAGTTATCAGTTTTATCCCTAGTTCATTGAGTATTTCATCAGGTATCGTTTCTGGCTCGATTTGTCGTCTTTAAGTATAGGCTGCAACAGGTTAACCTCAGTTCAACGGCTCAAGTATATGTGTACATCTGCTTCAGATAACTTCTAGCTGTGTTACCTCTCGGGAAGAAAACCTAGCTGTGGTACATCTCGGGAAGAAAACCTAGCTGTGGTACATCTCGGGAAGAAAACTTAGCTGTGTTACATCTCGGGAAGAAAACCTAGCTGTTTTACATCTCGGGAAGAAAACCTAGCTGTGGTACATCTCGGGAAGAAGGCCTAGCTGTGTTACATCTCGGGAAGAAGGCCTAGCTGTGTTACATCTCGGGGAGAAGACATCTTGATAAGGCTTCTCGATAAAATCTCTTGATTTGATAAGGCATCTTGATAAGGTATCGGTACAATACACGAATCAGTGGACAGGTTTCTACGGAACAAATAGCTAACATAATTAAACGAAACGAAATTCCGATAAAGACACATAAACCGACGCTTCCACTATTCAACACTTTGCGCGATGAGAGCCCCCAGACCACTCGGCATGCGTGCTACACACTAGGGGAGGTGAAGGTACATAGACACCAAGACTGGTTTGATGATAATAACTTTGAAATAACATCCTTGTTAGAAGAGAAACACAAAGCTTTCAAGAAACTACAAGGGGCAGCATCTTCACCGTCCAAGAAAGTAGCCTGGCAATAGACTGGCAAAAGCTAGTGCTGTATTTGGCAGATTACGCAACAATGTATGGGACAGAAGAGGTATAAGAACAACCACCAAACTACAAGTATACCATGCTGCTGTTATACCAACCTTACTATACGCCTGCGAAACGTGGACAGTGTATGCTAGACATGCAAGAAAGTTAAATCATTTCCATCTTACCTGCCTACGTAAATTACTAAACATCCATTGGTGGGACAAAGTACCAGACTTCTTCCGCTAGATCGATATTTTAAGTTACTACTTTTTAAATTTCCGAGATAATGCAATAGCATATGAAATGAAAATGTTGGTATGTTGTCACGTGATGTGTCTACTGATTCTTGTATTGTACCACGGTATCTTGGTAAGTACACATTCATTGTTGTTCTTGTAACCTAATACAATGACGAACAAATTTTGTTTCCTTACTTTCTCTACCTAACTGACTGACTGACTGACTGACTGACATTTAAATTCTGAACCGTAATTGTTGTAGAGAAGAATTCATTTTCTTCCTGAATTGATTATAGTAGATTTAATATGTTCTTCATTTCTCTGGACCAAGTTTTAGACGTGAGTCTGTGATACACAACTTAAACTCAATTTTGTATTTCACTGACTGTCATAAAGTGCAAGCTCATTTCCTCTGATACATTATACACTATGATTCTCTTGATTCTAATCTGTCAACTCTCACTTTTCTATTTTAAACTAATATCAGGGGATTCATAATTATCAACAATTCACTCCCTAAACATACATCTGTTCTATCTAAACACACATCTGTTCTATCTAAACACACATCTGTTCTATCTAAACACACATCTGTTCTATCTAAACACACATCTGTTCTATCTAAACACACATCTGTTCTATCTAAACACACATCTGTTCTATCTAAACACACATCTGTTCTATCTAAACACACATCTGTTCTATCTAAACACACATCTGTTCTATCTAAACACACATCTGTTCTATCTAAACACACATCTGTTCTATCTAAACACACATCTGTTCTATCTAAACACACATCTGTTCTATCTAAACACACATCTGTTCTATCTAAACACACATCTGTTCTATCTAAACACACATCTGTTCTATCTAAACACACATCTGTTCTATCTAAACACACATCTGTTCTATCTAAGCACACATCTGTTCTATCTAAACACACATCTGTTCTATCTAAACACACATCTGTTGTATCTAAACACACATCTGTTCTATCTAAACACACATAGTTCTATCTAAACACACAGCTGTTCTATCTAAACACACATCTGTTCTATCTAAACACACATCTGTTCTATCTAAACACACATCTGTTCTATCTAAACACACATCTGTTCTATCTAAACACACATCTGTTCTATCTAAACACACATCTGTTCTATCTAAACACACATCTGTTCTATATAAACACACATAGTTCTATCTAAACACACATCTGTTCTATCTAAACACACATCTGTTCTATCTAAACACACATCTGTTCTATCTAAACACACATCTGTTCTATCTAAACACACATCTGTTCTATCTAATCCTAACTGTCCCTGGGTTTACATCTAGATTTTATTGTTTCTAATATATATGTTGTATAACAAGTTGTTCTATAACAGTTGAGTTCTTCTCTGCTATCTAAAATTCTGTTTATCTTTGATGATGGCTTTTTATTCCTATCGGAATGGGCACATTATGTAATTTCATTCATGTAAGTATTACTTCTATCTATCAATCATGTAGGAATTACTTCTATCTATCAATCATGTAGGAATTACTTCTATCTATCAATCATGTAGGAATTACTTCTATCTATCAATCATGTAGGAATTACTTCTATCTATCAATCATGTAGGAATTACTTCTATCTATCAATCATGTAGGAATTACTTCTGTCTATCAATCATGTAGGAATTACTTCTATCTATCAATCATGTAGGAATTACTTCTATCTATCAATCATGTAGGAATTACTTCTGTCTATCAATCATGTAGGAATTACTTCTATCTATCAATCATGTAGGAATTACTTCTATCTATCAATCATGTAGGAATTACTTCTATCTATCAATCATGTAGGAATTACTTCTATCTATCAATCATGTAGGAATTACTTCTATCTAGCTTCATAAATTCCTCTTCATTTTCCTTTCTATTTTGGTCCTAGTGATTCTAAAGTATCGTTCTGACACATCTAATCTGAAACTTACCTGTGGTTCAGACTATCTAAAAACTGCAGAACATTATTGTCCCACACTAGGCCTAACAATATCTAATTATATGTAGACATTTCTCCTTCATTCTGCAACAAAGTATTTACTAGAATTCTCCTCTTCAACTTTTTATTCCTACAATGAACTGTGGCATCATCTCCATAAGTTTACACACTAAGTTCTTTCTGTCGTTTGTTTATAATAGTTAGGCTAGGTATCAACATCAATGGTGGGTGTCAATGGTGAAGAGCATCCTCAATGTGTTCTTTGTATGAAGGTTGTATCTGTTGAATCTATGCTTCCGAGTAAACTTAAAAGGCACTTGCAAACTCTTCACCCAAATATGGTTGGTAAACCAAGGGACTTTGTAAACCAATAACACTATCAGTAGGAGAATTTGTGACATAGATGTAGATATTACCATGAAAATACCACTGTCCAATAACACTATCAGTAGGAGAATTTGTGACATAGCTGTAGATATTACCGATAAACTTTTAAATGCTCTGAAAGGCAAAGATTTTGTGATTCAGCTGGATGAGGCAACAGATGGCCACAAAGATGCTCATTTAATCTGTTATGTTAGGTTTGTTGACAAAAAACAGTTGTTTGAAGATTTATTATTTTGTCAAGAGATTTAAGAAGGGACAACTGGGAAAGACTTGTTCGAGGTTGTGGACAAGTTTATGACAGAGAATAACATTGACTGGGAAAAATGTGTTGGTGGTTGAGGACAAGTTTATGACAGAGAATAACATTGACTGGGAAAAATGTGTTGGTGTATGTACAGGTGGAGCATGAGCAATGGCAGGCTGTTACTAGGAACTAAAATCACACATTCAGTCACAAGCACCTAACTCTCTTTGGAATCACAGGGAGGCTCTGGCAGCAGAAAATAATTTAGTCGACAAAACGATTTGGACGACACTTTAAAACTAATGATACAGACAATAAATTGTATTAGACCCCACAAAGCTACTTTTTGCCAAAATGTGTAAAGACATGGGCGCTGAACATTGACATTTTTACAGACTCGTCTTTAAATTCTAGACTCCAGTCTAAATCTTTGATTGATTTTGGGTGCAGTATCCAAGATTGTGACATAGGTGCAGTATCAACCAAGAAGGCATTTCGATCATTGTTACCGTTTGCCAGTTGTTACCTGTCTGAATGTGGGTTTCAGCAGTTGCCGTTATGAAATCTAAATATAGAGGTAACCTTAAAATCGAAAATGAAATTCGTGTTTCCCTATCAAAAATAACATCAAGATTCCAGGAATTGATCAAAGATAAACAAGTCCATCCCTCTCATTGGAACAGAAAACATTTGTAAAACTCGTATTACTTCTACCCATATTACGTTTAAAATGATTCTCTATTTCGTATTAATTAATTTTTATTTCTGCTCTCAAAATATTTGTGATTTTCTTTTTTTTTTACTATTAATTTACGTTTTCCTTTTCCTCCTTATTACAATTACTAAAAACAAATTTACCAACAACTATTCACAAATAAACAAAATTAAAGTCTTTAAAAAAATCTAAAAGTTAAATTTAGAGATCATAGCATATAGCATTTATTTAAATTGAAGATTTAGACTTAAAATTATCAGGTCTCTTGTTTTGCTCCATATTAAGGGCGCCGCCGGAAATAATCTGAACGTTAATGGCCCCATGGCTTTAAAAAGTTTAGGACCCCTCCCATAGAAACAACGCTAGCATCATAGCTTTATTGACTCCTGTATGAGATGATTGGACTTACGGTACGTTACCATAGAAACAACACTAGAATCTTAACTTTTGTTACTGTATAAGATCAAATATATTGTAACATAGAAACAACACTAGAATCTTAACTTTTGTTACTGTATA
Organism: Meghimatium bilineatum; assembly: GCA_034231615.1. Lineage (NCBI taxonomy): Eukaryota > Metazoa > Mollusca > Gastropoda > Stylommatophora > Philomycidae > Meghimatium > Meghimatium bilineatum. The sequence goes on from CM067302.1 coordinate 24,605,314, forward strand.
AGATCAAATATATTGTCCCATAGAAACAACACTAGAATGTTAACTTTTGTTACTGTATAAGATCAAATATATTGTAACATAGAAACAACACTAGAATCTTAACTTTTGTTACTGTATAAGATCAAATATATTGTAACATAGAAACAACACTAGAATGTTAACTTTTGTTACTGTATAAGATCAAATATATTGTAACATAGAAACAACACTAGAATGTTAACTTTTGTTACTGTATAAGATCAAATATATTGTAACATAGAAACAACACTAGAATGTTAACTTTTGTTACTGTATAAGATCAAATATATTGTAACATAGAAACAACACTAGAATGTTAACTTTTGTTACTGTATAAGATCAAATATATTGTAACATAGAAACAACATTAGAATGTTAACTTTTGTTACTGTATAAGATCAAATATATTGTAACATAGAAACAACACTAGAATGTTAACTTTTGTTACTGTATAAGATCAAATATATTGTAACATAGAAACAACACTAGAATGTTAACTTTTGTTACTGTATAAGATCAAATATATTGTCCCATAGAAACAACACTAGAATGTTAACTTTTGTTACTGTATAAGATCAAATATATTGTAACATAGAAACAACACTAGAATGTTAACTTTTGTTACTGTATAAGATCAAATATATTATAACATAGAAACAACACTACAATGTTAACTTTTGTTACTGTATAAGATCAAATATATTGTCCCATAGAAACAACACTAGAATGTTAACTTTTGTTACTGTATAAGATCAAATATATTGTAACATAGAAACAACACTAGAATGTTAACTTTTGTTACTGTATAAGATCAAATATATTGTAACATAGAAACAACACTAGAATGTTAACTTTTGTTACTGTATAAGATCAAATATATTGTAACATAGAAACAACACTAGAATCTTAACTTTTGTTACTGTATAAGATCAAATATATTGTCCCATAGAAACAACACTAGAATCTTAACATTTGTTACTGTATAAGATCAAATATATTGTCCCATAGAAACAACACTAGAATGTTAACTTTTGTTACTGTATAAGATCAAATATATTGTAACATAGAAACAACACTAGAATGTTAACTTTTGTTACTGTATAAGATCAAATATATTGTCCCATAGAAACAACACTAGAATCTTAACATTTGTTACTGTATAAGATCAAATATATTGTCCCATAGAAACAACACTAGAATGTTAACTTTTGTTACTGTATAAGATCAAATATATTGTAACATAGAAACAACACTAGAATGTTAACTTTTGTTACTGTATAAGATCAAATATATTGTCCCATAGAAACAACACTAGAATGTTAACTTTTGTTACTGTATAAGATCAAATATATTGTAACATAGAAACAACACTAGAATCTTAACTTTTGTTACTGTATAAGATCAAATATATTGTCCCATAGAAACAACACTAGAATCTTAACATTTGTTACTGTATAAGATCAAATATATTGTCCCATAGAAACAACACTAGAATCTTAACATTTGTTACTGTATAAGATCAAATATATTGTCCCATAGAAACAACACTAGAATGTTAACTTTTGTTACTGTATAAGATCAAATATATTGTAACATAGAAACAACACTAGAATGTTAACTTTTGTTACTGTATAAGATCAAATATATTGTCCCATAGAAACAACACTAGAATGTTAACTTTTGTTACTGTATAAGATCAAATATATTGTAACATAGAAACAACACTAGAATGTTAACTTTTGTTACTGTATAAGATCAAATATATTGTAACATAGAAACAACACTAGAATCTTAACTTTTGTTACTGTATAAGATCAAATATATTGTCCCATAGAAATAACACTAGAATGTTAACTTTTGTTACTGTATAAGATCAAATATATTGTAACATAGAAACAACACTAGAATGTTAACTTTTGTTACTGTATAAGATCAAATATATTGTCCCATAGAAACAACACTAGAATGTTAACTTTTGTTACTGTATAAGATCAAATATATTGTAACATAGAAACAACACTAGAATGTTAACTTTTGTTACTGTATAAGATCAAATATATTGTAACATAGAAACAACACTAGAATGTTAACTTTTGTTACTGTATAAGATCAAATATATTGTAACATAGAAACAACACTAGAATGTTAACTTTTGTTACTGTATAAGATCAAATATATTGTCCCATAGAAACAACACTAGAATGTTAACTTTTGTTACTGTATAAGATCAAATATATTGTAACATAGAAACAACACTAGAATGTTAACTTTTGTTACTGTATAAGATCAAATATATTGTAACATAGAAACAACACTAGAATCTTAACTTTTGTTACTGTATAAGATCAAATATATTGTAACATAGAAACAACACTAGAATCTTAACTTTTGTTACTGTATAAGATCAAATATATTGTTACATAGAAACAACACTAGAATCTTAACTTTTGTTACTGTATAAGATCAAATATATTGTCCCATAGAAACAACACTAGAATGTTAACTTTTGTTACTGTATAAGATCAAATATATTGTAACATAGAAACAACACTAGAATGTTAACTTTTGTTACTGTATAAGATCAAATATATTGTAACATAGAAACAACACTAGAATCTTAACTTTTGTTACTGTATAAGATCAAATATATTGTCCCATAGAAACAACACTAGAATCTTAACATTTGTTACTGTATAAGATCAAATATATTGTCCCATAGAAACAACACTAGAATGTTAACTTTTGTTACTGTATAAGATCAAATATATTGTAACATAGAAACAACACTAGAACGTTAACTTTTGTTACTGTATAAGATCAAATATATTGTAACATAGAAACAACACTAGAATGTTAACTTTTGTTACTGTATAAGATCAAATATATTGTAACATAGAAACAACACTAGAATGACGAATCTGGACTATTATATAAGATTTTGGGACATACTTTCCCACAGAAACAACACTACAATCATAGCTTTATGACCACATATATGACTTTTGATATCTTCTGTCACTTTCTTTTATTCAGCGTTAACTATAACACTTGATCTTCATTGCAGGCTGTCTGAACGGTACATTCGGAGTGGCAGACCCATGCTCAAACTGTTCTATTGGATGCAGTGACGTATGTTCCACAACAACTGGTGAATGCAGTTGCAAAGAGAGGTATAGAGGATCACGTTGTGATGGTAAGTAGATATATGTATACATACACAAGTCACGTGAATGTTTCAAATTGTATTGTCTTTCAGATGGTCATCTACAGACGGTTGCTCAGGCTGTTCATTAGGCAAGGTCACTCAAATATTCCATTGACACGTGGTCCCAATCTTAGTTCACTCCAATATTCCATACACACATGGTCCCAATCTTAGTTCTCTCCAATATCCCATAAACACATAGATGTTTGTCCTCAGTTCATTCAAATATTCCATAGACACCCTCTAATAAGTTGTTGCTATGTTGAATATAGAAGCAATCATTAAAAACGCATCAAAACATGATCTATTTCTATCCTATAATTGTTTATTACTGTAAGCGATTGTCAAACCACGTGACTGTGTTAACTTGAACGTTTTCACGTTTTCTTGTCGTTCTCTTGTTATATTCAAATTGTACATCATTCACGTGCACAACAGCAAATTGTTGAATTCTAGCCATATTACTAGTCGAATGTCTCCAAAAGAAGTGTGTTTTTGTGTTTACCTCGACTTTCAAATTCAATTGATGCATCTGCGCGACCACTTCTTAACAGCAATTCAGAAAGCAGCTCTGAGTACCTGGTACTAAATATAGAAGCAATCACGGTGCGATGGAGACGTCACACAGTTGGCTTGAAAAACAGACGTCCCAGCATTCGTAGAATTCTTACTAGAAGTCACCGGGCCGATAGTACCCTTACTAGACGTCACCGGGCCTATAGTACCCTTACTAGACGTCACCGGACCTATAGTACCTTTACTATACGTCACCGGGCCTATAGTACCCTTACTAGACGCCACCGGGCCTATAGTACCCTTTCTAGACGTCATAGGGCCTATAGTACCCTTACTAGACCTCACCGGACCGATAGTAACCTTACTAGACGTCACCGGGCCTATAGTACCCTTACTGGACGTCACCGGGCCTATAGTACCCTTTCTAGACGTCACCGGGCCTATAGAACCTTACTAGACGTCACCGGGCCTATAGTACCCTTACTAGACCTCACCGGACCGATAGTAACCTTACTAGACGTCACCGGGCCTATAGTACCCTTACTGGACGTCACCGGGCCTATAGTACCCTTTCTAGACGTCACCGGGCCTATAGTACCCTTTCTAGACGTCACCGGGCCTATAGTACCCTTACTAGGCGTCACCGGGCCTATAGAACCTTACTAGACGTCACCGGGCCTATAGTACCCTTACTAGACCTCACCGGACCGATAGTAACCTTACTAGACGTCACCGGGCCTATAGTACCCTTACTGGACGTCACCGGGCCTATAGTACCCTTTCTAGACGTCACCGGGCCTATAGTACCCTTTCTAGACGTCACCGGGCCTATAGTACCCTTACTAGGCGTCACCGGGCCTATAGTACCCTTACTAGACGTCACCGGGCCTATAGAACCTTACTAGACGTCACCGCGCCAATATACTCGCTTGGACTCAACACAATATTTGTCGACCAAGGACAGGATGGAGATGAACAATGCTCTCTGATGGAAGAGCCAGTTTAATATGTCCTTTGCAGATCAGAGAATTCACATGTGGTGTCGTCCTGGAGAATGATTTGTGGGTGCGTGTGTAGTCCAGCATGACAGGTATGGAGGAGGAAGCGTACATGTGTGGGGTTGGATTCTGGTCACCGTAACTCCTGCACATTTTCAGAGTTGCAGTTACAGCTGATGTTTACGTTAACCAAGTACTAAGACATATTGTAGTGTCTTTCTTCCAAAATTATCCAGATCTAAGAATCTTCCTGCAAGATAACGCTAGACCTCACACAGCAAACATTACCAGGAAGTTCTTAGCTCAGTAAACTTTCTTTGTACAGGATTGTTCTGCAATCTCTCCTGGAATGAATCTAATTGAACACGCATGGGATGAACTGAACATAAGGGCCCGCCGCCGACATGTCATCAGCCATGCTCATGATCCTGAGCACTCATCACAGAATGGGATCTCATACCAGAAATATTTTGTCAGACAACATGCAATAGCATGACAAGCCGGTGCCAAACTTGTATTGATGTTTCCGGCAATCATACACGGCATTAATGATGTGCCTGATTTACTGACGGTGACTGTCAGGTTGTTTATTTTATCTTTAGTATAGACAACTGCTTCATAGTGACGGTCCTGAATTTGTTCACGTGTTAGAAAAATACATATTTGGGTCTGTAAATGGATCAGATTTGTAAATTGACATGTTTTGTGCATTTTAAATACAGCAAAAAAAACAACATTGCTACGCTTAAAACAAAGTGATGCGTTTTTAATGGTTGCTGGTAAATGTTGTTGTTGTTGATGAGAACGAAACACAAGTTTCACATGTCTGTCTTGTAGCCATTTCCAAATGATCTTCTTTCTTTGATTAAATATGTCTATATCTGTAATGAAAATCTAGCATGGTTTGGACATGTATGCAGACATAATTCCTTGTCAAATACAACACAGAAGGGATTCGAAGAAGGAGGGGGCGTGGGAGAAGCAGAGGAGGTCAATTAAAGACATGGACAGACAAAATAAATGAATGGACAGGGCAATATCTTTCCTCACTATTCGTGGACTAAAGCATCCAATGTTGTACTCCTACTGCCCTGAAGCGTCCAATGTTGTACTCCTACTGCCCTGAAACATCCAATGTTGTACTCCTACTGCCCTGAAACATCCAATGTTGTACTCCTACTGCCCTGAAACATCCAATGTTGTACTCCTACTGCCCTGAATCATCCAATGTTGTACTCCTACTGCCCTGAAACATCCAATGTTGTACTCCTACTGCCCTGAAACATCCACTGTTGTACTCCTACTGCCCTGAAACATCCAATGTTGTACTCCTACTGCCCTGAAACATCCAATGTTGTACTCCTACTGCCCTGAAACATCCAATGTTGTACTCCTACTGCCCTGAAACATCCAATGTTGTACTCCTACTGCCCTGAAACATCCAATGTTGTACTCCTACTGCCCTGAAACATCCAATGTTGTACTCCTACTGCCCTGAAACATCCAATGTTGTACTCCTACTTCCCTGAAACATCCAATGTTGTACTCCTACTGCCCTGAAACATCCAATGTTGTACTCCTACTGCCCTGAAACATCCAATGTTGTACTCCTACTGCCCTGAAACATCCAATGTTGTACTCCTACTGCCCTGAAACATCCAATGTTGTACTCCTACTGCCCTGAAACATCCAATGTTGTACTCCTACTGCCCTGAAACATCCAATGTTGTACTCCTACTGCCCTGAAACATCCAATGTTGTACTCCTACTGCCCTGAAACATCCAATGTTGTACTCCTACTGCCCTGAAACATCCAATGTTGTACTCCTACTGCACTGAAACATCCAATGTTGTACTCCTACTGCCCTGTAACATCAAATGTTGTACTCCTACTGCCATGTAACATCCAATGTTGTACTTCTACTGCCCTGTAACATCCAATGTTGTACTCCTACTGCCCTGAAGCATCCAATGTTGTACTCCTACTGCCCTGTAACATCCAATGTTGTACTCCTACTGCCCTGAAGCATCCAATGTTGTACTCCTACTGCCCTGAAGCATCCAATGTTGTACTCCTACTGCCCTGAAGCATCCAATGTTGTACTCCTACTGCCCTGAAGGGTTACGGGATTTTATATGGATATGTGTAATTGTGTCTCGTGAATAAACATGGCATTGGTTTTGTGAAGCTCAAATAGAGAACTTTGATTCATTTGTTGGTTAATTTAGAAATTATATTTGTCTCAGCAGCTTAATTCTATCTGAAGTCTATATTTCTAACTTTGATTCTGTCTCAACGTCTCATAATAAAGACATTCTTGAAGTATATATTATACAAGTCTGTGTTACATGTGCACATGGATGTGTTGACCGTCCACATGTGCACATGGATGTGTTGACCGTCCACATGTACACATGGATGTGTTGACCGTCCACATGTACACATGGATGTGTTGACCGTCCACATGTACACATGGATGTGTTGACCGTCCACATGTACACATGGATGTGTTGACCGTCCACATGTACACATGGATGTGTTGACCGTCCACATGTACACATGGATGTTTTGGTAATCGTATGTTTTGTGTAATTTTGACTTGACAGTCGGTTGTGTTCTGCTCTCTGAAATAGAAATGTAGCCATTTCTGTTATGTTCATAATTTCATAGTCATCTTGTGTTAGTATTTGTCATGCTACATAACTATACTGTTGTTGGTGAGAACTGAAGTGTCACGTGTCTTGTCTTACTCTGTACATAAATAACTATTCTCTTGTTGGTGAGAACTGAAGTGTCACGTGTCTTGTCTTACTCTGTACATAAATAACTATTCTCTTGTTGGTGAGAACTGAAGTGTCACGTGTCTTGTCTTACTCTGTACATAAATAACTATTTTCATCTCAGACTTGACATGTATTTCCCGAACATTTTCTTGTTCCTATTATCTTATACACAAATTAAATTCTTGACTTATTATCAATGTCCGTTACTCATATTTGTTTAATGTACTTTTTAAAATACACTATCATTATGTTGCTTGTAGATTGCGTGCCTGGTGTATTTGGGCCTGAGAAGAACTGTATAAGTTGTTCTAAAGGCTGCTCAGATATCTGCAACACCACAACTGGATATTGCACTTGTAGGACAGGTTATGATTTACTGAATTGTACAGGTATGTTAGACAAATAGAAGATTAGGGTTAGGGTTAGACACAAGAATATTATCTTATTTACTTTACATTATCTAAGATAAAGGCTCTTATTGGTTCCACAACCTTGTACTAATTGACACGTTAATGTTGTTAGTCAACATGACACTCATTGGTTCCACAACCTTGTACTAATTGACACGTTATTTTTGCGGAAACAGGGGTTTTGGAGCAAGTAAAGTATAAGTCTTCACTGCGACATTTTTTTCTAGTTTCAAAGTATTTCCTAATATTTGTATTGTTATTGCCATGCACAGCGCTAGTGTTGTATGATTGAGTTTGGAATATAATAAGTATTTAAAATTAAGTAATATTTATTGAAAACGATTGCATTAGAATTAGTGTTTACGGTTAGAGGTTAAGGATTAGAATTAGTTTTTAGCATTTGGAATTAGGTAAATTATTATTATATACAATGGCGGGAAGATATAACGGACATGCGCGGTAGTATACATTAAGATATACAAAAATAGATAGGCGTGTTACCAAAATAAAACATAAAACAACCTAACAACGAGATACAGGAACAGACGACGTTTCGACTAAAAAGCCTTCATCAGGACAAACAAACGACCACAATAAAACAAATCTTACACGGAGACAAATATGGTTATATTAAGGATAAGAGGAGGACAATAGCAGATAGGTAATGGAGGAAGCAAAGATGTGGAAGCATGACAGGTGAGAAAAACGTATGGGGAGAAGTTAGTAGTAAGTAGGGAGGAGAAAGTAGACTGAAGAAAGTGAGATGGACAAAGGAAAAGATATGGTAGCAGGTAAATTAAAAGTAAATTAAAAATACTTACCTCTAAAGTGGCAACAGCGAATGAATGCTACAGACAAGTAATCATAATGTAAGGGAAGCGTAAAATGAGATGGTACGAGGGATCAGGCGGGAGAGAGAGAGAGAGGAGAGAGAGAAAGAGGCCAAAAAAGGCAGGAAGAAACGAGGAAGAGCAAACAGCAGGAAAAGAATATGAGCAGATAATGGTGATATATGCGAATAACTGAGTGCAATAACTTGACTGATGAAGCGACTGGTCACAGTTCCTTCCATCTGAATGATCACACACATTATGACAACAAAGTAAAAATGGACAATATTAGCAGTCGGAAAGAACAGGCGTGGCACGTGTTGGTAGATGTGATCTTATTTGGTGCATACTTTCGTTATAAATTTATATATGGAGAAGAAAGCGTGTGAGGTCGAATGATATATTATTAATTGAAACGATTGCATTAGAATTCGTGTCTATGGTTAGGGTTTAAGGATTACAGTTAGATTTTAGCATTTAGAATTAGGGTAAATAATTAGTAGGGCCTAAATAGAATAGAGAAAATATTCATATAGTTCGTTTCTGGAATTAAAAAAAGTGTATCCCGCAGAGAATGCAGAATAAGATTTTCCGCTTTAAACGCCATAAGTCAATGATGGAATAGCACAGGAGTTGAATAGTTTTAACTTGGTGTTTCTTCTCATGTCTTTGGATTTCCAGATACTGGTTAGTTTAGTGAATGTACTTGTTGTGACTGCTATGTGTGTATTTCTGTCTTTGATTGCATCCCCGTGTGCAGACATTCTGGTACGCAAGTAAGTCAAGGTGGAGACTTTTTCTAGTATTTGGTTGTTTGTAAACTGCTAAAGCACCCAATGTCGCAGACTTGCTCATATCCCAGGCAATCCACCAATTCTTGATGTTCCTAAGCACGGACTGAGTGTTTCTAATCACTACAACTTCCAATATTTGCAATGATGGAAATCCATTTTAGTGTCACTGTAATTGTTTCAATTTCCATTCTCATGTTAGAGGTTATTGCTGTATAAGCATTATTGTCATCCACAGCAACTTTAACCCCCACCTCTTAACATTCAAGCCCCACGCGGACGTTTTACCAGGAACCATAGAAAGATACTGCATATGTAACCACATCATCTGGGCTATCACACAGAGCAACGGAGATTGTTCTACTTTCACATTGTACCATGTTCTACTTTCATATTGTACCATGTTCTACTTTCACATTGTACCATGTTCTACTTTCACATTGTACCATGTTCTACTTTCACATTGTGCCATGTTCTACTTTCACATTGTACCATGTTCTACTTTCACATTGTACCATGTTCTACTTTCACATTGTACCATGTTCTACTTTCACATTGTACCATGTTCTACTTTCACATTGTACCATGTTCTGCACTGTCTGCCCAGAGTAGTCATGACCTGCATATAGTTTTTACATGTCTCCACCCCCCCCCTCCCAACTCTCTCTCGGCATGCCTCTCCTTTAAGTATAAAATCAATTGTCTTTCAATCAATCAAGTGATATGTAGAATCAATCAATCAAGTGATATGCAGAATCAATCAATCAAGTGATATGCAGAATGGCGTAGGCGATCATGTTTCTCCACGACTCTCTGTCTCTTGTGTTGTTAATAAGCTCGGTTGGTGAACTTCTACTGTGCCACAATACTTGTCCATCTAGCAACTCCTCTCTGTGTCGTCCCCTATAACTTCTCCCCTTGATCTTTCCATTGGTTATTAAGTGTTCACTTAATTGTGTTAACTTGGTGCAATAATTGCTTGTGCTTGCGCTATCCGCGACATTCCCCTGTTAAGTCTGGAACCCTTGAGATCCATAACGCAGTGAGTGCTGTTTGTTATTTACAACTCGCATGCGGGTGGGCCTATATCTTGTCTTGTTATTTACAACTCGCAGTTGGGTGGGCCTATATCTATCTTGTCTTGGGGCAACAATGTCCCAATGTGATGGATATCATAGACCTAGCATGTAATCTCATGATCCGATAAAGATGGAGGTATCTCTAGTACATCCCAGGACTACATATATTTCTTTATTTCTCTACGCACTCCAGCCGTTGTGATTGTATCTTGGACAGAGCTAGAAGCCCCAGGCAACCAGTGACAAGATAAACTGGGAATTGGATAAGCAGATGATGTTTCGGACAAGTGTCAGCTCACGTTTACATCTGTGTATGAACACAGCACAACACCCCGTATGACCAACACAGCACAACACCCATATGTTTATATCTGTGTATGAACACAGCACAACACCCATATGTTTACATCTGTGTATGAACACAGCACAACACCCCGTATGACCAACACAGCACAACACCCATATGTGATTCTGTGTTTCGACAAGTGTCAGCTCACGTTTACATCTGTGTATGAACACAGCACAACACCCCGTATGACCAACACAGCACAACACCCATATGTTTATATCTGTGTATGAACACAGCACAACACCCATATATTTACATCTGTGTATGAACACAGCACAACACCCCGTATGACCAACACAGCACAACACCCATATGTGATTCTGTGTTTCGACAAGTGTCAGCTCACGTTTATATCTGTGTATGAACACAGCACAACACCCGTATGTGATTCTGTCTCTCGTTAGCACAACACGCGTATGACCACCACAGCACAACACCCGTATGACCATGTAAGACAGATTATGTGATTCTGTCTCTCGTTAGTACAACACCCGTATGACCATGTAAGACAGATTATGTGATTCTGTCTCTCGTTAGTACAACACCCGTATGACCATGTAAGACAGATTATGTGATTCTGTCTCTCGTTAGTACAACACCCGTATGACCATGTAAGACAGATTATGTGATTCTATCTCTCGTTAGGATGATGTTGTTGTTGTTGTTGTTGTTGTTGTGGATAATCAAATTCTTGAGTAATTCTATTTTTATCTTCACAATGTCATTCTGAAAAAAGTGCAGGTTTTCTGAAGTTGACTTAGTAATCTATACAGTACGTTAGTGACTGTTAAGTGTGTAAACAGTTTTTTTCCTGGCAGTTGATAGATAAGGACAGTCTATAAGGAAATGTTGCACTGTTTCATTGGGATGAGAGCAGTGTCTACAAGTGGGTACTTGCTGGGATTTGATACAGTTTAAATGGCTATTGATCTTTGCAGGTCCTGTTCGGAATTGATAAGGGATTGGTTTCTCCTGCAGAGTTTATGTTGTCATTGTCTTGTGGGCGTGTCATTTCACTAAAAACATTTCCACCAATCAGCATGTTTGCCATCTGTTCAGTCAGATTTCCCTGGTGTTGTTTCTGAGAATCTGTTCTCATACTAAAAGGCCTTTACTTTTGTAGTTGTGAGGGGCCTCGTTTTAAAAGTATGTCCGCTACTTGGTTTCCTGCTATATTGCTATGTCCAGGGATCCATTGCATGATCACACACCGATTGGGTATGCAGAGATAAGACTGTGCGCTGCTCTTGCTATGTGGAGACTATCTAGATTTTCATATGTAATATGTTTGTTGTGCTTCAATAATTGACATAGAATCTGTAAAAATGATGTCTGATGGTTTTTGTTCCATGAGATCAAACTGTTGGTATATTAACTCAATGTCTGTCTTGATGGCATCAGCCTCCGCTTCATAATTTGAGCAATTTCGTTAAACCACAATATGTCGTGAATTCACATGCGCTGTTAAGATATTCAATGAGAACCAAGTCAAGCTTGATTTGTTAGATTTAAATTTGTTGTTATTCAATGAGCACCAAATCAAACTTGATTTGTTTTGGTTAAATGTACCACGTCAAGCTTGATTTGTTTTGGGTTAAATTTACCACGTCAAGCTTGATTTGTTTGGGTTAAATTTACCACTTCAAGCTTGATTTGTTTGGGTTAAATTTACCACTTCAAGCTTGATTTGTTTGGGTTAAATTTACCACTTCAAGCTTGATTTGTTTGGGTTAAATTTACCACTTCAAGCTTGATTTGTTTGGGTTAACTTTACCACTTCAAGCTTGATTTGTTTGGGTTAAATTTACCACTTCAAGCTTGATTTGTTTGGGTTAAATTTACCACTTCAAGCTTGATTTGTTTGGGTTTAATTTACCACGTCAAGCTTGATTTATTTGGGTTAAATTTGGTGTTATTTAATAATCACCAAGTCAAGATTTATTTGTGTGGGTTAAATTTGTTATTTTATATTTGGAGATGACATGTACTTACCCAGTTTCAAAACGAAACTAAAAGAAACAACATTAGCCACGGCCATTGTTAGAACGTTCAATAGCGGCAACGATAACAATAGACGAAGTAAACACAACATTTATACAGACCTCTGCTCCTCCGCCACATCAAACAACGAACATGAAAGAGGATGTAAACAGATTAAACACAAAACACCACTTTTCAAAACGATTATTATGCCAGCACTGTGCTACTAAATCCAAACATGGACAATTTCACCACAAGACAAACTTGTGGCAACTGAAATGGCATGCTTACGCAGAATCCTGGGAATATCGCTAAGAGACAAGGTGAGAAATGAGGACATTTGATCAAAAACAAGTCACCACCCTATCTTGGAATATATTAAATGACAACGGATTAAATGGTTTGCACACATCAGCAGACTACCATCAGACAGCTTACTACAGCAAGCTATGCTACACAGATATAGTGAAGGCAGATCTAGAGGCCGACCACGAAAACGATGGGCAACGAAATAAAAGATGGCGACAAACTCCACAATATACCCAGCACACATGAGAGCCATCTCTAGAGAACTCTTGTACCTCTGACGCTGAAAGGGTATACAAGATTTAATAGATAGACGTACTGTCTCCTGAATACTATTGGTCATTTGCTGTCTATCAGGAACAATTATGTGTATACAGAACAATACAATTATGACACAGATCCATGTGTTGGACACTTACTTCGCAGTAGAAATATTGAATAGTCGCAGTAGAAATATTGAATAGTCGCAGTAGAAATATTGAATAGTCGCAGTAGAAATATTGAATAGTCGCAGTAGAAATATTGAATAGTCGCAGTAGAAATATTGAATAGTCGCAGTAGAAATATTGAATAGTCGCAGTAGAAATATTGAATAGTCGCAGTAGAAATATTGAATAGTCGCAGTAGAAATATTGAATAGTCGCAGTAGAAATATTGAATAGTCGCAGTAGAAATATTGAATAGTCGCAGTAGAAATATTGAATAGTCGCAGTAGAAATATTGAATAGTCGCAGTAGAAATATTGAATAGTCGCAGTAGAAATATTGAATAGTCGCAGTAGAAATATTGAATAGTCGCAGTAGAAATATTGAATAGTCGCAGTAGAAATATTGAATAGTCGCAGTAGAAATATTGAATAGTCGCAGTAGAAATATTGAATAGTCGCAGTAGAAATATTGAATAGTCGCAGTAGAAATATTGAATAGTCGCAGTAGAAATATTGAATAGTCGCAGTAGAAATATTGAATAGTCGCAGTAGAAATATTGAATAGTCGCAGTAGAAATATTGAATAGTCGCAGTAGAAATATTGAATAGTCGCAGTAGAAATATTGAATAGTCGCAGTAGAAATATTGAATAGTCGCAGTAGAAATATTGAATAGTCGCAGTAGAAATATTGAATAGTCGCAGTAGAAATATTGAATAGTCGCAGTAGAAATATTGAATAGTCGCAGTAGAAATATTGAATAGTCGCAGTAGAAATATTGAATAGTCGCAGTAGAAATATTGAATAGTCGCAGTAGCACAGGCGAATCTTGTGATAGTCCCAGTCAAAGTCTGTCAGGCTCTGATGTACATGAACCAAATAGGATAGTGACTCTCTGTCAATACGGAAGCTATCCAGTTTATAAGATGTGGGTTGACTTTTACATGCATCATTCACCACATAAGGTAAATACGTTTGCACTGTTGTATGCTTCCTGCATCTGATTGCTGACAACGACTGCGTGTATGTCTTGTATTATAACTCTTATAGACGTCATATAGTCAAATGTGTCATAATTTAAAACGTTCTTACACATCTAATGACCAATTATTGTCTACGTTCATGCTGCCCCTGATGGATGAAATTTGATGGATGTTTGATGAAGTTTAACATTTTTTTCGTCTAGATTGTAAACCAGGCTCATTCGGATCAGATTGTGAATATCACTGTGGAACAGGATGCGCTGATGTGTGCAACTCTAAAGATGGCTCCTGCAAATGTAGAGGGAACTTTGGAGGATATACTTGTGCAGGTTTTCTATGTTTATAAATTTTTAATATTTCTGTTGTTATATAAACAACTACTTGTTGACACACACACATACACATGTATATATTACAAATATGATGTCCCTCCTTGGCGAGCGAAGATGAGCATTGCATTAGGAAGACGCTCAAGTCTGGTTTGATTGTGTGTGGATCATCAGATGGCGGATGAGTTCTATCCAGGCTGTGAACTAATCTGTTGCAGTATGAACAGGAATGTATTAAGTCTTGAGATAACAGTCTGATCTCTACTTTTATTTCTCTCTGTTTTCATTCGCCTATAATGTATTAAACTTGTGCTACTGCTCTGATCTGAATGTTCCAGGATGTACGGTCAAGAGCTGTGTTTTACCAAGATCTTGGGTCAATGCTGCAGTTTTTTAGTGATGTCTTCAGTTAAAAACAATGTGATGCCATAACTGGAGTAATATTGATTGTAACTGGAGTAATATTGATTGTAACTGGAGTAATATTGATTGTAACTGGAGTAATATTGATTGTAACTGGAGTAATATTGATTGTAACTGGAGCAATGAAATTGGATTAAAGTGAAGGGGAGTTATGTAATGTCGTCAACATGACTGTCTCGCTCCTACACAATTTCAGAGCAAGACAAAGTCAAGACGCGACTGAGTGTGCGTCGGTAGGGTTGTCGGTGACCTGGGTGGCTTTCTCACTGTGTGCATGCAGCGTTCTGACTCCTGGTAGGGTGACGCCTATCTGCCCACACAGACCCAATAAACTGTACATATATATATCAATAAGGTATATACATGTGCAATTATATTAGTGCTAGAACTCGGATCAACAGCATGGACTTCAGCACCCATTCTCCACATACAAGTTCTGGATAAGTTAAATATCAAGCACTTCGCCTTATCACAGCTGTCATGAAGACACCTCTCGCAAATAAAATTGAAATAGTTACATGCATACTTGATGAGGACATTAGACAAAGAAACGGCACCGCCGCAATCTTGAAATATATTAAGAGACAACAGATCGAAAGGTTTGCACACATCAGCAGACTATCATCAGATAGCATACCGCAGCAAATTATGCTACACAGATACAGTGTAGGCAGACCTAGAGACCGACCACAAAGACGATGGACCAACGAAATAAAATAGGCCACAAATTCCACAATATACTCAGCACATACGAGGTTCGTCGCCAGAGATCTCTTCTACTCCTGACGCTGAAAAGCAACAATGAGTTTAGCGAAAAGATAGATAGATAGATAGATAGATAGATAGATAGATAGATAGATAGATAGATAGATAGATAGATAGATAGATAGATAGATAGATAGATAGATAGATAGATAGATAGATAGATAGATAGATAGATAGATAGATAGATAGATAGATAGATAGATAGATAGATAGATAGATAGATAGATAGATAGATAGATAGATAGATAGATAGATAGATAGATAGATAGATAGATAGATAGATAGATAGATAGATAGATAGATAGATAGATAGATAGATAGATAGATAGATAGATAGATAGATAGATAGATAGATAGATAGATAGATAGATAGATAGATAGATAGATAGATAGATAGATAGATAGATAGATAGATAGATAGATAGATAGATAGATAGATAGATAGATAGATAGATAGATAGATAGATAGATAGATAGATAGATAGATAGATAGATAGATAGATAGATAGATAGATAGATAGATAGATAGATAGATAGATAGATAGATAGATAGATAGATAGATAGATAGATAGATAGATAGATAGATAGATAGATAGATAGATAGATAGATAGATAGATAGATAGATAGATAGATAGATAGATAGATAGATAGATAGATAGATAGATAGATAGATAGATAGATAGATAGATAGATAGATAGATAGATAGATAGATAGATAGATAGATAGATAGATAGATAGATAGATAGATAGATAGATAGATAGATAGATAGATAGATAGATAGATAGATAGATAGATAGATAGATAGATAGATAGATAGATAGATAGATAGATAGATAGATAGATAGATAGATAGATAGATAGATAGATAGATAGATAGATAGATAGATAGATAGATAGATAGATAGATAGATAGATAGATAGATAGATAGATAGATAGATAGATAGATAGATAGATAGATAGATAGATAGATAGATAGAGATATATAGATAGATAGAGATATATAGATGGATGGATATATATGAGAGTAATATAAGTCTTGTTACAATCACGTAATATAAGTCTTGTTACAATCACGTAATATAAGTCTTGTTATAATCACGTAATATAAGTCTTGTTACAATCACGTAATATAAGTCTTGTTACAATCACGAAATATAAGTCTTGTTACAATCACGTAATATAAGTAGTGTTACAATCACGTAATATAAGTCATGTTACATTCAAGTAATATATGTCTAGTTACAATCACGTAATATAAGTCTTGTTACAATCACGTAATATAAGTCTTGTTACAATCACGTAATATAAGTCTTGTTACAATCACGTAATATAAGTCTTGTTACAATCACGTAATATAAGTCTTGTTACAATCACGTAATATAAGTCTTGTTACAATCACGTAATATAAGTCTTGTTACAATCACGTAATATAAGTCTTGTTACAATCACGTAATATAAGTCTTGTTACAATCACGTAATATAAGTCTTGTTACAATCACGTAATATAAGTCTTGTTACAATCACGTAATATAAGTCTTGTTAAAATCACGTAATATAAGTCTTGTTACAATCACGTAATATATGCCTTGTTACAATCACGTAATATAAGTCTTGTTAAAATCACGTAATATAAGTATTGTTACAATCACGTAATACAAGTCATGTTACAATCAAGTAATATATGTCTAGTTACAATCACGTAATATAAGTCTTGTTACAATCAAGTAATATAGGTCTAGTTACAATAACGTTTGTTTGTTTGTTTGTTTGTTTTTCGTTCGCTCCATTATAACCATCACGGATATCAGTGCGATTTCCGTATGGAGGGTGATTACGTTGTGCCACCGTTATGCGCCTTGTAGGCCTAGCACATCCGATTTCGGCATGCCTTGACAATTCGGGAGGGCTACCCTTAGCCTGTGGCGGCATCTATATCTGTCTCCAGGCACGCGTAGTGGAGACTCTTCGCCTAGACGATTTTACAATACCGTAATATAAGTCTTCTTACAATCACGTAATATAAGTCTTGTTACAATCACGTAATATAAGTCTTGTTACAATCACCTAATATAAGTCTTGTTACAATCACGTAATATAAGTCTTGTTACAATCACGAAATTTAAGTCTTGTTACAATTACGTAATATATGTCTTGTTACAATCAAGTAATATAAGACTTGTTACAATCAAGCAATATACGTCTTGTTACAATCACGTAATATAAGTCTTGTTACAATCAAGTAATATAAGTGTTGTTACAATCAAGTAATATATGTCTTGTTACAATCAAGTAATATAAGTCTTGTTAAAATCACGTAATATAAGTCTTGTTACAATCACGTAATATAAGTCTTGTTACAATCACGTAATATAAGTCTTGTTACAATCACGTAATATAAGTCTTGTTACAATCACGTAATATAAGTCTTGTTACAATCACGTAATATAAGTCTTGTTACAATCACGTAATATAAGTCTTGTTACAATCACGTAATATAAGTCTTGTTACAATCACGTAATATAAGTCTTCTTACAATCACGTAATATAAGTCTTGTTACAATCACGTAATATAAGTCTTGTTACAATCACGTAATATAAGTCTTGTTACAATCACGTAATATAAGTCTTGTTAAAATCACGTAATATAAGTCTTGTTACAATCACGTAATATAAGTCTTGTTACAATCAAGACTGCAGCAGACCTGCTCATCTTTTATCTTTATCGGTGTCTGGGAATCCTACTAAACTCGCGATTACTTTTAAACATTTTTATCCAGGATTCACCCGGCACTCACTGATTTTATATATTTCACTTACTTAGAGGTGCAGGGGGGGGGGGGGCTTGTGACCTCTAATCGTTTTTCTAAAAATCTTTGGTTCGCGCGTCCTAATATAGCCTACATGGACATTTTCCACTGGTTGAAAGTGCTCGCCTCTCCAAAGGACAGGTAAACTCAACACCTACCTATCTCAGTCAGTGACGTCACACAGACATTTGGATCGGCGTAGATTATATAAATTGTATTCTACCGTTTTTTTGTTGAAGAAAGATGAAAATTGCATGGATATTCAAGAAAGTTAATGTAGAAGTCAACAGAGATGCTGGAGTAAACAGTCAAGTTATGGTAAAAATTAGAAGCAGACAATCAAGATTTTGTTTAGCTTATCACGAGTTGAACATTTAGTAGTCACAGGAACGTTCAAGAGGAGAAGATACAGAGGAAGGGAAATTAGAGAGAAATTGCTGGTTGTCACTGCGGCATGAGACAATGTCACCAACTGAAGTTATTAACAACACAAGACACAGTGAAATGTAAGGAACATGATCGCCCTAGCCTCTCGGCATCTCACTTGATTGATTGATTGATTGATTGATTGATTGATTGATTGATTGATTGATTGATTGATTGATTGATTGATTGATACGAGAGTAATATTAGATAAACACTCGTTTCTTCAAGTCATCTAATTAAATACTAGTATATGATAGTAATACCAGGTCAATTCTCGTTTCTTATAGAATGTCGTGATGGATTTTATGGACCACATTGTAATGACACATGCGGTATTGGGTGCGCCAACCTGTGTAGCAATATAGATGGAAGATGTGAATGTAAGATCGGATATGGTGGATCACGTTGTGCAGGTTTGTCAAATACGTCTGTCCCTATAAACAAAATACTCATGTAATCAATAATAAATAACACATTGATATTTTTAAATTATTGTCTAGATGGATCTTTAGCATGCGATACTTGAATCCTGAAATAGGTTGAAGGCTCAACATGGTACGTTGTATACGTTTTGAATTCACTGTGCATGGGGTTAGTAAAGGGTTAATCTGGATGTTTACATTGACAATATATACATGAAATAGGTTGTGTCAGTTTTTCCACACAAGTTGGACATACACGAGGTTTATATTCTACAAAATCTGAACAATAACCTTGTGGGTGTGTTTTAAAACGTTAGAAACTGAACACAAAGCTGTTGGTTGTGATTTAACAGATTGCAATGTGAACATCACGCTGTTAGCTGAGGGCCCGTTCCCATCTCTTTTCCATAGATACATTGACGATGGTATAAGTATCACCGACATGTCCGAAGTGGAATTGTCTCGTTTCATCAACTTCATCTGCAGTTTCAACTCTGCTATTCAATTTACATCTAATATCTCCACTACTTCTGTCAACTTCCTTGACATCATTGTCACCATTCATCCCCCTTACCTTAGCACATCCGTTTACTATAAACCTACTGATGCACATGGCTTTCTGCTCTACACTTCTTCTCATCCTCCTGTTTGTCGCAACTCTCTACAGTACTCCCAGCTTCTTCGCCTGCGTCGCTTATATAGCGATTACGACGATTTTCTCGACATGTCCTCTGAGATGATTGAGTTTTTCCGTAGACGATCGTTCCCTGACATCATTATTTCATCCGCTTTGCTCCGTGTGCGCCAGTTGTCTCGTCTCGATACCTTGACTAACTCTCAGGGTTCTTCCTCCTCCTCTGATAGGATTAAATTTGTTCTTACCTTTCATCCCCATAACTCTTCTGTTCGACGCATCATGCTCAAACATTGTTCTCTTCTCCAGTCCGATCCTGACACCCGTGACTCTTTCCATGGCTTACCTCTGTTGGCTTATAGGCGTGATAGAAATCTGAGGGACATCTTGGTTCATAGCCACCTTAAGTCTTCTGTTCCTGACCATGTTGGCACTGTTCGTTGCTCACGTGTCCGTTGCTTTACATGTCCATACGTGGTTCATATGCGCTCCATTGCATTTCCCAAGGCCACTTTCTCCATCGATGAGGCCTTTACATGTGAATCCCATACGGTCATTTACGTGATCATATGTAAACGCTGTGGCAAACAGTACATTGGGGAAACCGGCCTACGATTGAGCGATCGCTTTTGTAACCATCTTCATGCCATCAAGCACAGAACACCCACTCCTGTGGCCACACACTTCAACGGCGATTATCATCATGGTGCGTTGGATATTCAGGTCACCGCCATCAGATCTTGCACCACCGATGATAGATCTAGGTATACTCTAGAAAATCGTCTCATTTTTGAATTGCGTACACTCAAGCCTTTTGGACTCAATCCCGACCACTCTTATGTCTAGTACTGGGTTGGTGTGGTCTTTGTCTTTATTCTTTTTGTTCCATCATTTACTCATCTTTTTGTTCGTTTCGTTTCCACATATATTTACGTTTTTATGTACTTTCTGACCTTCCGGCATATCATTTCCATATTTCCGTTGGACGTTGTGATAATTTTTCCATTCGTCGTCTTTTGATGTTTTGTTTGTGTCTTGGTAAGACCTTTTGGTTGAAACGTTGAATGTGATTTGTGTATTGTAATTTTTAGGATTTCTTGTGTGCTCATCATTGCCCATCATTACCCACTAGTTTTAGATATAGTCTATCGTGTCCCATTGAGACGAAATATAAACCTGTGTTTTACGTAAGTCTAATTGTTGTTACGTTTCACGCAGTTACCTTGTATTGGCTGTTAGCTGAGATGTAACACGCTAAAATGTGAACATCAACCTGCTGGATGTGATATAACACGCTAAAATGTGAACATCAACCTGCTGGATGTGTTTTAACGCGCTAAAATGTGAACATCAACCTGCTGGATGTGTTTTAACGCGCTAAAATGTGAACATCAACCTGCTGGCTGTGATATAAGATTGTGCTATTTGATGCAAGAACTAGTTATTGTAAGAAACTTGTCTTATCTAAACATGACAAGATGCGCACTAGTACATTCACACTTTACATAAAATCCACTGAATAATTGGCTAGTACATTCACACTTTACATAAAATCCACTGAATAATTGGCTAGTACATTCACACTTTACATAAAATCCACTGAATAATTGGCTAGTACATTCACACTTTACATAAAATCCACTGAATAATTGGCTAGTACATTCACACTTTACATAAAATCCACTGAATAATTGGCTAGTACATTCACACTTTACATAAAATCCACTGAATAATTGGCTAGTACATTCACACTTTACATAAAATCCACTGAATAATTGGCTAGTACATTCACACTTTACATAAAACCCACTGAATAATTGGCTAGTACATTCACACTTTACATAAAATCCACTGAATAATTGGCTAGTACATTCACACTTTACATAAAATCCACTGAATAATTGGCTAGTACATTCACACTTTACATAACAGCCACTGAATAATTGGCTAGTACATTCACACTTTACATAACATCCACTGAATAATTGGCTAGTACATTCACACTTTACATAACATCCACTGAATAATTGGATAGTAAAAACAACAAGACAGAAGTAACACACTTCTCTTTGACAAAAAGTAATGCAAAATTAGATAAACAGGTTACTAGGACTACCTAACTATGACAAATTTAGATGAAAAGGTATATAAAAAACCATGCAAGACAGGACAATTTTCTACGTTGCGGTCCTATTGGGACCCATTTCAAGAAACACAAAAAACTACAAAAGATACCAAACCGTAAATATATGAACCGCTAGAATGACTTGAACCCGTCTCTCTTACTGAAGAAACACGATCAAGTGAAAATATGCAGATGACAATATTGACTACTTGTTTTTCACAAAATGCCTCTACTCAACGATAACAGGAAGACAGTACCTAAGTGTCGACCTCGACTTCCAATCAGGGTGGCAAGTTAGGCCAAAATAAACGCACACAGTAGACTACAATGGTAATCTAGATGATTGATTGATCTCAAACCAACAATCAATGATACACAAATGTTGTTATCTAGTTGAATAATTGATAGTTAGCTGTTGTAGGGATGACTCGACTTTCTCCATAAGTCTGTAGTCACCGTTACCATGTTTTCCTCATGGAGGAAATTGAGAAATTGTGGCAGTACACAATGCTGGGTTTCTACAGCCGTTGTTCCCTCTCTGTTGATTTACCAACTTTTATACACATTTCGCAAATAGTGGCGGCGAGGTAGTACACACTCTCTATGTCATGTGATACAATTACAGACATTTCAGTGGTGATTAAATTGGCCACTGTTCCAAAGGTACGTTGGAATAGCATCTAGGCTTCCAACATCAATCATTTACAAAACATTAGGTCTGTATTTTCACCCTACAATGTTGGATGTGGAGAACTAAAGTTCTCATTAAGTTGAATTGACGATATAGTAGAATTTATACTGGATATTGCTACAAAGACATGTTGGACTAGCATCTAGGCTTCCAACAATTAAGCCTGCAAATATTCACTTTGCATTAAGACTTCTCAATTGGATTCAAGTGGTGTACTACGACTCATGATAGTGATGCACTCACCTTAGAAACCATTGTATAGAAACCATTGTATACTTGACAATAACAAGATCTAGTTATCTAATGCGTATAGAAACTGTTGTATATTTGGCATGATCTAGACATAAAATTGTATATTTGAAAATGTATCACTAGTTATTAGAATTTTACCTATCAATTGTGTTTTTTTAAATCTGAAGCTTAATTCTCTTCCTCTCAGAATGTAAGATGGGACTTTACGGAGAAACATGTACGAAAAACTGTTCACAGGGTTGTCTTGGTAGATGTTCCAATACCGATGGACGCTGTAAGTGTAAGAAACATTTTACAGGACTAGAATGCAAAGGTTTGTCTAACAATTTACATGTTGAAAATATTGATATCAGTTATTGAGAATATCCTAGCATTTCTATGTTCACGTTGTACACATGTTCAGGATGTACACATATCTATGTTACAGTTAACTGACTCACGGATGTACACATATCTATGTTACAGTTAACTGACTCACAGATGTAGACATATCTATGTTACAGTTAACTGACTCACGGATGTACACAGATGTATGTTACAGTTAACTGACTCACGGATGTACACAGATGTATGTTACAGTTAACTGACTCACGGATGTACACAGATGTATGTTACAGTTAACTGACTCACGGATGTACACAGATGTATGTTACAGTTAACTGACTCACGGATGTACACAGAATAATGTTACAGTTAACTGACTCACGGATGTACACAGAATAATGTTACAGTTAACTGACTCACGGATGTAGACATATCTATGTTACAGTTAACTGACTCACGGATGTACACAGAATAATGTTACAGTTAACTGACTCACGGATGTAGACATATCTATGTTACAGTTAACTGACTCACGGATGTACACAGAATAATGTTACAGTTAACTGACTCACGGATGTAGACATATCTATGTTACAGTTAACTGACTCACGGATGTAGACATATCTATGTTACAGTTAACTGACTCACGGATGTAGACATATCTATGTTACAGTTAACTGACTCACGGATGTACACAGATGTATGTTACAGTTTCAGTACTTGCAATGACATGAGTAAAGTATTCGTATCTAAACAAATTTCATACAAGCTGCAAATGAGAATTATAAAATGCTACATCTATTCTATATTAATGTATGGCTCAGAAACATGGACAATAAACAAATAATTAGAAGACAGAATTGATGTCTTTGAGACGTGGGTATATAGAAGAATATGGAGAACATCGTGGAAAGAGAAAAAACAAACAGATTTAATACATTAATACTTAATATGAAGAATTATAAAAGGAAAAAAAGAACAAACACGTACACTATTTTGGATAAATACAATACATTACTTGAGAGTAAAGTCGAAGTGAGGCAAACAAACATGGAGACAGAGATACATGTGAGAGAGTAACATCACAAGATGGACAGGTTACAGTCTAGCAGAGTGCAACACCATATCAAGAGAACGGGGACGCTGGAGATCTGTTGCAGCTAAACTTCGTTGCGGAGACGGCACTTGATGATGATGAAGTAAAAGTTATTTGACTCGCTGATGGAGACAGCTGTAATAATATTAATATTATTTTTATATCCTATATTATTATTAATATTAATGTTAATATTATATCCTTTAGATTGTGGAAGGGGCTATTTCGGACCAATCTGTCAGTATAAATGTTCTTTAGGATGCGAAACTGGTTGTGACAGGGACATTGCGAACTGCAAGTGTAGGAAGTACTTCCATGGACACAACTGCTCAGGTTGTTCAATATAATTTAATAGTGCGTGTTTATTCAGTTTTCATCAAATTTCTTATTTCTTATGTTATGTATTTTGTGTAATTTTTGAAATATGTATGAAACCAACTTCTAACATGTAAAATTGATTTATGATACAAGGAAAATGTAAGTCACTGATTTATGATACAAGGAAAATGTAAGTCACTGATTTATGATACAAGGAAAATGTAAGTCACTGATTTATGATACAAGGAAAATGTAAGTCACTGATTATTGTTACAAGGAAAATGTAAGTCACTTATTTATGATACAAGGAAAATGTAAGTCACTTATTTATGATACAAGGAAAATGTAAGTTACTGATATATGATACAAGGAAAATGTAAGTCACTGTAAGTATGACAGCAGAGTGGAACGTGTGTTGAGGAGACAATCAGAGAATAGAGTGGAACGTGTTGAGAAGTAAATTTACAACTTTTTATTAAAGAGAGATACGGAAAACGTGCTGACTCACGTTGCGAGGCGAATAGGTGTCACTTCAACGAACCTAGTTCAAATCCCGTTTCTTTTCTTCCTAATGATTGTTTCTGTCCATATAACATATGTCGACCACATCTGTAAACTAACAAGTACCAATGAAGAAAAAAACATGAACGACAAATTGAACGAACTACTCTGTGATACTTTGATCTAGTACTAATAGCGACATCAGAAGAACAATTGCAGGAACATATGAACAGACTCCACACAACATGGCAAAAATTCAACACTAAGATTAATATTGAAAAGAATGACAGCACAAGACAAAATAAAAGTAGTAACAGCAGAAACGACGTTTACCAAGTGTTTACGAAGATTACGCGGAGTGTATTTAAGAGATAGAATTAGAAACGATAACATCAGACAGATAACCAAAACAATACCAGTAGTGGAACACATCAAGATACAGGACATTAAGTGGTTTTTGACACACTTCCAGACTATCAACAGACAGCATGCCACACATGACCATGACAGACAGCATGCCACACATGACCATGACAGACAGCATGCCACGCATGACCATGACAGACAGCATGCCACACATGACCATGACAGACAGCATGCCACACATGACCATGACAGACAGCATGCCACACATGACCATGACAGACAGCATGCCACACATGACCATGACAGACAGCATGTCACACATGACCATGACAGACAGCATGCCACACATGACACATAGACATAACAGCTGTAAAGCAGGAGGCAGACAATGTAAAAGATGGATTACAGAAATCAGAGACCAAAGGAACAAGCTTACAAACAGCAAACAAGGTCATCTCCAGAGAACTCTTCTACCCTTGACGTCGCAAGACAAACAAGAGCCACATATAGATAGACAGACCTACCGACAGGCCAGCCGGTTGGCTGGCAGGCACATAGACAGACAGACAAATAGTTAGCTAGCTAGGTTGGTAGACAAGCAGGCTGGCAGGAAGACAGACAGACAGATAGCTAGCTAGCTAGGTTGGTAGACAAGCAGGCTGGCAGACAGACAGACAGACAGGATAAATAGATAGATAGATGCATGGATCTATTGATTAATAAGAAATATAGTTTCGTGTGACACTGTCAACATCACTTGATTGATGGATTAATTGATTATTTCGTCTAGGATGTGGGTGTTAGTTATTTTGGCAAGGGAGTCCACTCATCAAGATCTTCGCCGGTGTGACATAGTACGTGCATCATAGCTGAAATTTTCATGAGTGTAGCCGTCATTCCACGTAATTACAAGGCCTAGTACACACAAATGACCGGCAAACGAAAACGTCCTAAGCGGGGCGGGGTGAAACGGCAAGGTCGGCGCGCTGTAGCGAGGCGCTACAGATCGAAGGTCGTGCGTCTGTCGCTAAAATCGCTACGTGTTTTATTCTGGAATGTCACAAGTGAAGGAAAAAGACGTCCAGATCTGGATACATTAATTTACTGTGCAGATATGTGGCTCTACAAGAATCGCGCTTGGGAATACGAAACCGTCTCCAAGTCACCAGCTTTCATAGTTTCTACAATAGGCGAAACCTGGGTCAAGTAATTCTTGTACAAGAAGGCATTGACGCTGTCGAGATAGATATGTCCGAATGGGATAGCGGCGATATTCAGCTGCAAGCTATCAGGGTACAAAACGCTGTCGAGATAGACGTGTCCAAATGGGATAGCGGCGATATTCAGCTGCAAGCTATCAGGGTACAAGACGCTGTCGAGATAGATATGTCCGAATGGGATAGCGGTGATATTCAGCTGCAAGCTATCAGGGTACAAAATGGGATAGTGGTGATATTCAGCTGCAAGCTATCAGGGTACAAAATTGGATAGTGGTGATATTCAGCTGCAAGCTATCAGGATACAAAAGGGATAGTGGTGATATTCAGCTGCAAGTTATCAGGGTACAAAATGGGATAGTGGTAATATTCAGCTGCAAGCTATCAGGATACAAAATGGGATAGTGGTGATATTCAGCTGCAAGCTATCAGGATACAAAATGGGATAGTGGTGATATTCAGCTGCTAGCTATCAGGGTACAAAATGGGATAGTGGTGATATTCAGCTGCAAGCTATCAGGATACAAAATGGGATAGTGGTGATATTCAGCTGCAAGCTATCAGGATACAAAATGGGATAGTGGTGATATTCAGCTGCAAGCTATCAGGGTACAAAATGGGATAGTGGTGATATTCAGCTGCAAGCTATCAGGGTACAAAATGGGATAGTGGTGATATTCAGCTGCAAGCTATCCGGATACAAAACGCACATCTCCCTTTCGTGCTCGTCAACGTTTATGCGTGCAACACCAGCCTGAACGTGCAGGGATGGAAATCTGTAGGTGAGATAGTAAAGGAAGAAAGAGACGTCATCTTCTGTGGGGATTTTAATGCAAAAGGAAGCTCTTGGGGCAATACTACCTCTAATCAATAGGGAAGAGATCTTGATGAGTCCTTGATTGATATAAATTTAGTATGCATAAACGACGGGCGCATGATAAGGCTTGCTGCTAGGGATGGCGACGACGACAGAGCAATCGACTTGGGTCTAGTGACGGCTGATATCGCACCCAAATGTAGATGGGATGTGCTGGGGCATCACGGCAGTGACCATTTGCCATGTGTCTTGTTGGTGGACAAAAAGTAAACAACAGAGAGCTAGAGTTAAGTCCTTCCAGTATGATTGCAGCGGATCGTCCATCTTAAACAGACTTAGGAAGGAAAAACGTAGAACACACGCCACCAAGGCACAAATGTGGAATCAACCCCCCTGGTAGAATGATGAAGTCCAATGTGCATGGAAGAGTAAACGTAGCGTAGTTGCAGAGTGGCAGAAAGTAAGGAAAAAAAGTGACAGCACAGCCAGATCTTGTGCAATTAAAACAGAACAAAGACGACAGGGTTCAAGAATATAAAGATATTGCTAATGAAACAAATTGGAAGACTTTTCTCATCAGATTGCACAAGAAAAGTCATTAAAGCTGTTCTGGCGCCTGCATAAATCAATGAACGACCCGAGGAAGCGTATAAAAATCCACAATTTTTAAAGCACAGACTTGGTATGGCAGAAGACAAATGAGAATAATGGTGCAGCACTGCTGGCTCATTATAAGGCACAAATCGGTCAGAGGAATTTAGTGAATTACAATAAAATCATGAAAACAGTCACAGACATGTGCAAGGAACAATCATTGGTTGATAAATTACTAAAGTATTCACGGTGCTGATGGTGAGACCGAACGCATCACAGACCAAAGAAAAGAGGTCCATGTTGTCTTGCATGTCTTTCAGACTGGTAGCATTTAATGTACATTCGTCAGCGAACAAGAGGTCGCGAACAATGTCCGTCTTAGTTGTGGTCTTGGCCTCCGTGAGCTCGATAGCGAAAACAAATTACTGCACTGTTATTCCTGAAGGCATCGTTTAACATGGCAGAGAACACCATGCCGAAGAGCGTCGGAGCCAGGACGCAACACTGTTTGACGCCGTTGATCACTGGAAACGGGTTTGAGTGTGCGGCGTCATCTTGCACACAGGCTGTCATACCATCATTGAACTGGCGAATCATGTTGGTAAATTTTTCGGGACATCCAAATTTGGCCATGATCTTCCATAGTTCTTCGCGATTTACAGTGTCGAATGCCTTAGTTCGGTCGACAAATGTGGTGTAGAGACCAATGTTCTGTTCACAACACTTTTCCTGTAGTTGTCTTGCAGTGAATATCATATCAACAGTACCTCTGTCCTGTCGGAAGCCACATTGATCTCTGGGAGGAGACCTGTCTCAAGATGGGCTTGCAGTCTGTTTAACAAGACCATAGCCAGAATCGTACCTGTTATAGAGAGCAAGGATATGCCTCGATGGTTGTCGCAAGCTAGGCGATTTCCTTTTCTCTTGTATAGATGTATGATGGAAGCATCCTTAAAGTCTTGTGGTATCGCTTCCAGGTTCTACATTGCCTGGAAGAGCTCAGTAAGTTTGGCAGACATGACAGGGCCACTAACAGCGTAAACTTCGGCTGGAATGGAGTCTGAAGTTGGTGCTTTTCCTACGGACAAATTTTAGATTGTTTTCTCCACTTCCTCAATGTAAGAGGGATCCGATAATGAGTTATTGATTGGTATTTCCGTAATGCGCGCAATCGCTTCCTCGTTGATGATGGAGGGGCAGTTTAGTACATTTTCAAAATATTAAGCCCCAGCGTTTGTGAATTTCCTGTCTGTCATTGATGGTATGCTTTCCATCGACGGTTTGAAGAGGAGACGTTCCTGAAGATTGAGAGCCATAAATTGTTTTTGTCGTTGAATAAAATTTCAGCATATTATTGCTGTCAGCATAATATTGTATCTCTTTGGCTTTGGTACTAAACCATGAGTCGTGTGTTCTCCTTAGTTCTTTGTGCGCGTTTTTCTTTGAGTTTTCGTACAACGTCTTTTTACTGGTTGATGTGAGGTCGTTTAAATAAACTTTGTACTGTTTGTGCTTGTTGTCCAGGAGAGATTTGATCTGTACATCGTTTTGGTCAAACCAGTCTTGATGTTTGCGAACAGAAACGCCCACTACTTCTTCTGTAGATAGTGTCACGGAGATTTTCCCAGCTTTTTGTGGAATGTATATGGGATAGACTGTCAATGGTGCAATTTAGATTTCCATTGAGCTAAGAGCAGCTGTTTATAAAGTGGATCTTTCAGTTTTGAGACGTCGAGACGTTTTGATTGTTTGCTATTTTGAGGTCGCCGGAGATTCAATGTATGAAAGTTAATTTTTTGTGGGGTGTACGAGAGATACGTCGGCTCGAGCTATGCGATACCTACTTGATTGCCAAACTGCGGAGCAAAGAATACAAATGTGCAGGTCGTGGGACTACCTAAAAATCACCGCTGATAAAGAGCACCCTCTACACCCAGAAATTATCAAAGTGAAAGGCAGTCGACTAAAGAGAGGAAAGTCGTGGATGGGGCGCGCAGAGGACGTTATACAGAGCATGTGCAGATTGGAGGATGTACTACTTGGTGCCGAATGGAGTCTGGCGCCCTCGGATTATCCAACAGCATTCGAAGGAGTAATAACACTCAATAGAGAGTGAAGGGAATGATATCCGACAGTGGTCGAGTCGGAGGTGCTCGCTCTGATCAGTGAGAATTCCAGGGAAGGTGATATAATTATATATACACATGGGTCGGTTGAGATACACATCAGGAGTTCATGGGCTTTCACGGCTCAAAGGTGGGGGGGGAGACTATCAGAGAGGAAAGTGGTGCATTCGCTCAGACGACAAGCATCATGACAATGGAGATTCTGGCAGTAACCACAGCTTTGCAATGGGTCTGCTCACAGACTATCTGCGAGCATGCCTGTATACTTAGTGACTCCATGAATGTAATTGTGGAAGTTCAGGCAGGATACGTTCGAGAACAGTGGCTGGATGCAGTGAATAATGCATGTGTGCGTACAGTGACTTTTATTTTTGTGCCGGGACACGCGGGAGTCCGGGGTAATGAGAGAGCAGATAGGTTGGCCGACCACGCTGCTACTACGACTGTTGTTGGAGCGATGGATCGAGCAGACATTTTGAATGCCCTACGGAAACGCACGAACAAATGACTGTACAAGTGACTATGACTCTTGTTCCATGATTAGAATAAAGGAGCTTGGTTTGAAATGTGGTGTTACTAGAAATGAGAGTTTTCATGGGCGAGAAAAATGATGGCCAATCAACGACGTACTGGGATCGTCAGTCAACTTGTAATGCTGGATACACTCAAGGAAAGATCTGAGCACCTATGGACTTGTCCAGAGTGCAATGACGATGATCCAACGACTAACTAACTAACTATAGTTTCTGTAATAACTGAGGTAAAGCGCAGGTACTTTAAAAGAAAAACAGCCAGGCTAAGTTTCATACGGGAGTACATGTCATGGATATGCCAAAGACCGTCTGTAAACAGCACCCACTAGAGACACCTAGAACATGTTGTTGGTTGTGGTGTGATGGCAATTCCATTTGATTATCATTCATATTGTGTTTGTGATTTCATTGCTAGAATGTATATACCCACGATATGGACGGAGATGTGACTTGCACTGTTCTAAGACATGCTACAATCAGACCTGCAATCAACTGACTGGAACGTGTGTTTCATGTATACCAGGTCATGAAGGTCGTAATTGTGAGCAAGGTAAGATCTGATTTACCCCAGTGTTGTAGTATAAACTATGTGTCTCGTAGTACTGGCAACATTTCACAAGAGAATCACAGATCATGTCAAAGTGATTTTTAACATACTCGCTACGGTCAGCCTCCGTCACGTTGACTCGGTCACGACCGGGTTCCAGTATATAACTTCGAAATGATGAACTAGAAGGCTTATTTTAATTGAACTATCCGGGCGAGTTCATGCAGTGTAACCTAGGCCCTGACAGCCGTCCATTTTCGACACGTTTTATCTAGTTGTATTATTATTTTAGTCAGTGATTTCTTATTAGTGTCTACCTCCACCCATTCACTGTCCTTTCCTCCTGATTCATTCCTAGATCTACCTCCACCCATTCACTGCCCTTTCCTCCTGTTTCAGAGACAAGACATATTGTATACAGATACAAAGACAAGACATATTGTCTACATATTGTCTATCCATGTTTACAAGAAGACCTATCGGCCCTTGTATAACTAATACGGATATTATGTTATATGTTTGTAGTTACTAAGGATATTTCAAAAACCTGTACAGGATGTTTGTTGTTGTTGTAATAGTCATTGTCTCGATCGGTCCGTTCCGGTGACTTTGTTTTCACGGTTTGAAAGGCTTGATGAAATCGCATCTTTTATTGGAGATGCGGTTAGTCAAGTACGGAAGAACGCGTGTTCAATAGTTGCTTCCTACTTATATTTACCCATTTCAATACAAAACCAGGCATCTAATTTCCGTGTACAGTCCATCGCTTACACGAAGTTCCCTGTACAGTCCATCGCTTACACGAAGTTCCCTGTACAGTCCATCGCTTACACGAAGTTCCCTGTACAGTCCATCGCTTACACGAAGTTCCCTGTACAGTCCATCGCTTACGCAAAGACCGTATATCCCAAATAAAGTCATTAAAGGCATTAATAAGATCCCAAATGACCTCATTATCTTGGCTGGCAAATCAAAGTATATGTGCGGTTCAATGACATATCATGTCCACTATACGAAATATGTGCGGTTCAATGACATGTCCACTATACGAAATGTGCACGAAGTTTGATATTATGTGCACACCTTCAATCCAAGTTTGTTTTAGTGTGCGCACTTTTCATGTCATCAATGAAATTACGTCATTAGCAGATCGTGATGTAAGAAAAATAAAAAAATCCAGTTTTACAGGAGATTAAAAAATTGCCACGATTTAATGCCACGAATACTCATCGGAGAAGAAGGAATGATGGTGGACGTTAGGAATTGCTGCCGGAGGAATCGATCTGCACGCTACGCACTTAGAGACCACACCGTTTCTAGGGGGGAGGGGGAATTGGGACTCTCTGTGCGTAGATAGATGATTCCTGCAGAGGACCGATGCGTCTAGCGACTGTTAAATGTGTAGTGTTATACATAATCCTAAACCTAAATCTCTGTCCTATAACGAGACGAAATGTGTTTTTCCTATTTTTATCGATAAGGCAGTCATTTCGCTAATAGAAATTAACCGGCAGAGCGGCGTCACAAACTAATAATTAATTGCATTCATCGAAACTACTAAAAAAATTACAATCAACGCAGATTACTTAAAAACTGTGAGAGTGGTAGGCATATGATATATCATTGAACCGTGTATGCAAAGTAGTCAATGACCAGAGACATCTACCAATGTAAGTATGGAACAGCAGACATGATTAATTAGGGGAAGAGCTTACCTTCTCCACAGATGTATGTCTGTTGTGAATGCTAAAAGTAGAAAGAATTTGTAATGCCTAGTTAGTTGTACTGAGACATGAATTAGTCTAGTTAGTTGTACTGAGACATGAATTAGTCAAGTTAGTTGTACTGAGACATGAATTAGTCTAGTTAGTTGTACTGAGACACGAATTAGTCTAGTTAGTTGTACTGAGACATGAATTAGTCTAGTTAGTTGTACTGAGACATGAATTAGTCTAGTTAGTTGTACTGAGACATGAATTAGTCTAGTTAGTTGTACTGAGACATGAATTAGTCTAGTTAGTTGTACTGAGACATGAATTAGTCAAGTTAGTTGTACTGAGACATTAATTAGTCAAGATAGTTGTACTGAGACATGAATTAGTCTAGTTAGTTGTACTGAGACATGAATTAGTCTAGTTAGTTGTACTGAGACATGAATTAGTCAATCAAGTGTCCTAGACGATCATGCTTCTATACAACTCTCTGTCTCTGGTACTATTAATAAGTTCAGTTGGTGACATCTCTTTGTGCCACAGTGACAACCCATCCAGAAATTTCTAGTTTCTAGCCTGAGGACTTTTCAGGCCAAAACATTCCCTGGGTGGCAGTCTCCATGGAGGCGGTAGGCAAGGGTTATGGCTTGGGTCGAATACGCCTATCTTGCACGAGTTGCTCCGCTGCCAGTGAACTCATCTCGCGTAGTTAGACGCATTGTGCTTGCGCCTATCGGGCACTGAACCTTTTATCTCCACGAGCATGATTCCGGTACAGGAAAACATGGAGGGTACAGTTAGTTCTGATCTGTTATGAGCACTGGGGACTAGAAGTACCTTCTCTAACTAAACAGCACGTCAGTTCTGATTTCCTTTTTACGTTTGTCCTTTCAATTTGCACATAGCGCTACCATCTTGCGTTGTGCTGCGCCCTTGTTCTACTCAATAAATTGTCTTTTGGACTTACTATTCGTCATATTCTGCTTATTTCGAGACATTGCATTGGCTCCCAATGCTCGAGCAGGACTGAACTGAGTCACTGTGTCGACAGTGACTTTCTATGTGTTGGCAAAAAGGCGTTTCAGATATTATTTGTCTTTTGGAGTCAATTCACATTACATCTGCAGCTTCCTTATTTCCGGACACAATTCCAAATGTGATTGCCTGAAATAGCACGAGCCGTAGAATGTATATTCAAGGTAACCTCCAACAGAGCATGTTGGAGTTCTGTTGCAGTCAACCTTGACTACGGAGACGCACATGTCGGGCTATTAGCACAATTAAACCAGCAACAAAACACAGTTCCATTGTCTAGACTACATCCTGCTGAAAATCTATTAGGAACATTGTCCTGCTAGAAGAGATGTCCAGAGGGAGTTTGAGAATGAACGATGAAGAAGAAGAATGTGACGCCGGCACTTGATGATGATGATGTCATTACATAATATGATTTGTATCAATAATATATTAGTGTACACCCTCAATGTTCCAGGATTAAAGATCAGGATTTGAAATACGGTGTTGCTAGACGTGAACATTTTGGAGGGAGCACAAGAATGATGGTCAACCAGCATAGGATCGGTACTGTCAGCAGAAGTGTAATGGCGTATACACTCAGGGAGAGATGGGAGAAACTATGGACGTGTCCAGTTTGCAGTGATGATGATCCGACGACTAACTAACTAACTAACTAACCCCCAATGTTTATTGATTGTAACTAAACCTATATTTCTATTTTAGTGTTTGAATATTTGCTTTCTTGTATTCCACAGCTTCAATGGTAGAATTAGGATGGACATCGCCTCTACCATTTGCCCTTTTATTGATTGGGCTATTTGTCTGGTTGGGATATTACAAACAGGATGAAGAGTCCGACTACGGAGACGTTGAAAATTAGTGAAGACATTAGACAACTATTCAATACATAGAGATCAGAGGATCTCAATCTGAGATGATTGTGCATTTTCCACCATAAAGTATGAGAACCACATGTTTTTAATGTAATTGCAATTAGTGTTTCTGAGCTCAAGGGCCAGTGCTTATGGTACTTTTATATGAGCCCTGGGGACAAGAAAATAATTGCTTGGTGGGCAGGATTTGGTCCACTAGCCAGATTTTTGACAGCTGTTTTATAAACATAGTATTTATTGAAGATTGTAGTCATGTACATCACATCACGTTGAGGAGATACAAATACATAGTATTATCAAATTATGTCTACAAGTTGGGGAGATACAAATACATAGTATTATCAAAGTATGTCTACAAGTTGGGGAGATACACATACATTGTATTATCAAATTATGTCTACAAGTTGGGGAGATACAAATACATAGTATTATCAAAGTATATCTACAAGTTGAGGAGATACAAATACATGGTATTATCAAAGTATATCTACAAGTTGAGGAGATACACATACATTGTATTATCAAATAATTTCAATAGCTAGCAGACACATAGATATATCACAGACACATACATATATCACAGACACATAGATATATCACAGACACATACATATATCACAGACACATAGATATATCACAGACACATACATATATCACAGACACATACATATATCACAGACTGTCATTTGGTCAGATAAGACCAAGCAGTACTGGATGAATTCAGTATTTCCAACAACTCTACCGCACTTTGCGAAATTCAGTATTTCTAACAACTCTACCTCACCTTGCAAAATTCAGTATTTCCAACAACTCTACCGCACTATGCACAATTCAGTATTTCCAACAACTCTACCGCACTTTGCAAAATTCAGTATTTCCAACAACTCTACCGCACTATGCACAATTCAGTATTTCCAACAACTCTACCGCAATTTGCAAAATTCAGTATTTCCAACAAATCTACCTCACTTTGCAAAACCTAAAAAACCTACAAAAGGAAAAAAATCACAGCAGACAATCTCCTTTAAAGGTCATCATTTTTCTGTGTACATCAAGAGTCGTCATCATCATGATCGAAACGTCGTTGTTGGAAACGGTATGAATACAATCAGGGATATGAATGTATGACAAAAATAACTCTATTTCTTGATGTAAAACGAATTTGTCCAGACAATCAGATGATTTAAACCACAATCTACATCATGAAATTGTTTTCTGCACCATTCAACCACGGCAAACTGTAGCCAAGGCAGGACCACCTTTCAACCACGGCAAACTATAGGCATGGCAGGACCACCTTTCAACCACGGCAAACTATAGGCAATGCAGGACCACCTTCCAACCACGGCAAACTATAGGCAAGGCAGGACCACCTTCCAACCACGGCAAACTATAGGCAAGGCAGGACCACCTTCCAACCACGGCAAACTATAGGCAAGGCAGGACCACCTTCCAACCACGGCAAACTATAGGCAAGGCAGGACCACCTTCCAACCACGGCACACTATAGGCAAGGCAGGACCACCTTTCAAATACGACAAACTATAGGCAAGGCAGGATCACCTTTCAACCACAACAAACTATAGGCAAGGCAGGACCACCTTTCAACCACGGCAAACTATAGACAAGACAGGAGCACATTTCAGCCACGACATCCTTTAGACAAGACAGGAGCACATTTCAGCCACGACATCCTTTAGACAAGACAGGAGCACCTTTCAGCCATGACATCCTTTAGACAAGACAGGATCACCTTTCAGACACGACATTCTTTAGACAAGACAGGAGCACCTATCAGCCACGACATCCTTTAGACAAGACATGAGCACCTGTTAGCCACGACATCCTTTAGACAAGACATGAGCACCTTTCAGCCACGACATCCTTTAGACAAGACTGGAGCACATTTCAGCCACGACATCCTTTAGACAAGACAGGAGCACCTTTCAGCCACGACCTCCTTTGACATGACAGGATCACCTTTTAGTTTAGACAAGACAGGAGCACCTGTCATCCACGACATCCTTTAGACAATACAGGAGCACCTGTCAGCCACGACATCCTTTAGACAAGACAGTATCACCTTTCAGCCACGACATCCTTTAGACAAGACAGGATCACCTTTCAGACACGACATCCTTTAGACAAAACAGGAGCACCTTTCAGCCACTACATCCTTTAGACAACACAGGAGCACTTATCAGCCACGACATCCTTTAGACAAGACAAGAGCACATTTCAGACATTTCAGACATTACATCCTTTAGACAAGACAGCAGCACATTTCAGACATTACATCCTTTAGACAAGACAGCAGCACATTTCAGCCACAACATCCTTTAGACAAGACATGAGCACCTTTCAGCCACGACATCCTTTAGATAAGACATGAGTACCTTTCAGCCACGACATCCTTTAGACAAGACATGAGCACCTTTCAGCCACGACATCCTTTAGATAAGACAGGAGCACCTTTCAGCCACGACATCCTTTAGATAAGACATGTGTACCTTTCAGCCACGACATCCTTTAGATAAGACATGAGTACCTTTCAGCCACGACATCCTTTAGATAAGACATGAGCACCTTTCAGCCACGACATCCTTTAGATAAGACATGAGCACTTTTCAGCCACGACATCCTTTAGATAAGACATGAGTACCTTTCAGCCACGACATCCTTTAGATAAGACATGTGTACCTTTCAGCCACGACATCCTTTAGATAAGACATGAGCACCTTTCAGCCACGACAACTTTTAGACAAGACAGGAGCACATTTCAGCCACGACATCCTTTAGATAAGACATGAGCACCTTTCAGCCACGACATCCTTTAGATAAGACATGAGCACCTTTCAGCCACGACATCCTTTAGATAAGACATGAGCACTTTTCAGCCACGACATCCTTTAGACAAGACATGAGCACCTGTCAGCCACGACATCCTTTAGATAAGACATGAGTACCTTTCAGCCACGACATCCTTTAGACAAGACATGAGCACCTTTCAGCCACGACAT
Source organism: Meghimatium bilineatum (assembly GCA_034231615.1). Lineage (NCBI taxonomy): Eukaryota > Metazoa > Mollusca > Gastropoda > Stylommatophora > Philomycidae > Meghimatium > Meghimatium bilineatum. The sequence continues at coordinate 24,643,949 of CM067302.1, forward strand.
CCTTTAGATAAGACAGGAGCACCTTTCAGCCACGACATCCTTTAGACAAGACAGGAGCACCTTTCAGCCACGACATCCTTTAGACAAGACATGAGCACCTTTCAGCCACGACATCCTTTAGATAAGACAGGAGCTCCTTTCAGCCACGACATCCTTTAGATAAGACAGGAGCACCTTTCAGCCACGACATCCTTTAGACAAGACATGAGCACCTTTCAGCCACGACATCCTTTAGACAAGACATGAGCACCTTTCAGCCACGACATCCTTTAGATAAGACATGAGCACCTTTCAGCCACGACATCCTTTAGACAAGACATAAGCACCTTTCAGCCACGACATCCTTTAGATAAGACAGGAGCACCTTTCAGCCACGACATCCTTTAGACAAGACATAAGCACCTTTCAGCCACGAAATCCTTTAGATAAGACAGGACTACTAACTTGTGAACGTCCGCGCATCTTATATCCTTCTTAATCTACCGATAGCAAGACGCAACAACACAACTCTATTGCGCGTCTCTACAAAAGTCTGCTTCGTTCTATTCATAGCGTCATGTGAGTAGCCTTTCAAACTGACTCACAATATGGTTGTGTTGTGTCTTGTTTCTGTTGATAGGTCCCAAAAATGCCTCCGATGAGCGAATGTCGTTGTATCAGCTGGTGTGTCAGCGAATGTCGTTGTATCAGCTGGTGTATCAGCGAATGTCGTCGTATCAGCTGGTGTATCAGCGAATGTCGTTGTATCAGCTGGTGTATCAGCGAATGTCGTTGTATCAGCTGGTGTATCAGCGAATGTCGTTGTATCAGCTGGTGTATCAGCGAATGTCGTTGTATCAGCTGGTGTATCAGTGAATGTCGTCGTATCAGCTGGTGTATCAGCGAATGTCGTTGTATCAACTGGTGTATCAGCGAATGTCGTTGTATCAGCTGGTGTATCAGCGAATGTCGTTGTATCAGCTGGTGTATCAGCGAATGTCGTTGTATCAGCTGGTGTATCAGCGAATGTCGTTGTATCAGCTGGTGTATCAGTGAATGTCGTTGTATCAGCTGGTGTATCAGCGAATGTCGTTGTATCAGCTGGTGTATCAGCGAATGTTGTTGTATCAGCTGGTGTATCAGTGAATGTCGTTGTATCAGCTGGTGTATCAGCGAATGTCGTTGTATCAGCTGGTGTATCAGCGAATGTCGTTGTATCAGCTGGTGTATCAGCGAATGTCGTTGTATCAGCTGGTGTATCAGCGAATGTCGTTGTATCAGCTGGTGTATCAGTGAATGTCGTTGTATCAGCTGGTGTATCAGCGAATGTCGTTGTATCAGCTGGTGTATCAGCGAATGTCGTTGTATCAGCTGGTGTAAATGTTTTCTGTGTTTTAGCTCAATATATCCGACATCATCAAGGCTAAAATGGGTGTCATTGACATTCTCAAAGATAGAACAAACAATACCATACTTCCAAGTTTTTAATAGCTTCTTATAATATTTCAATACATAATATTAGATAACATGACCCCCCCCCACCCCACCGTTTTTAGTTTCCTACTTTAACACTCCTGAGCACATATAGGGGTGGGAGGGGCACTGAATATCTCTGACACAGATTTGATCGTGCTTATTCAATCTTGCTAATGATTAATTTCCTAATAATAACTATTCTTTTGTATGAATGTCAGAGTTGGACAACTACAGCAGAAATGGAGAGGAAAATATAGGTTTTTGTATGAATGTCAGAGTTGGACAACTACAGCAGAAATGGAGAGAAAAATACAGGGTTTTGTATGAATGTCAGAGTTGGACAACTACAGCAGAAATGGAGAGAAAAATACAGGGTTTTGTATGAATGTCAGAGTTGGACAACTACAGCAGAAATGGAGAGGAAAATACAGGTCTTTGAAAACAAATGTTTAGACGAATAATGCACATCCATTATACAAAACATAAAACAAACATATAGATGTAAAAAACACACACAGAAAAAATACTCTTGCAGACCAACAACATTTCATGACAGTGGATAAAGGTTGCAAACTAGTGTGGTTTGACCATGTGATGAGGCATGCATTCCTTACAGAAACGTTTCTTGCTAGGAACAGTTGAGAGTGAAAGAAGAAGAGGAACACAAAAGATATTATGGATTGATAATGTTAAAGAATTGACAGGATTAGATGGTGCCACACTTAAACAAGAACTAAATACATGGAAGCATGGCAGAATTGTTGTGTTGTTGTTGTTTGTAGAGTGGCACCCCTACAACTCTAAATGGTTAATGGGTTTGACGGTGATGTTCATTCGAAACATATAAATCAACTTGTGACTGAAAACCGTCTCTACTATATCATGGTACATTGAAGAACTCTGGAATACTTTCTATGCATTATTAAAAGCACAGTTTCCTGCCCAGTAATCTAGTGATATGTCCTTATTTCTTCTAACTTTCACTCACTCTATTTTCTCTATCCTCTCTCGTATTAGAATTACAAATTATTTATACTATGTGTTCCTTACAGCACTGCCATTTCCTACTTTTATCCATTTACATCTTTTGTCATTTTAAGGTTTTCCTGTTGTGCTGGTGCACATTTTTGATTAGTTTTATCAATTTATTTTAACATTTGTATTTTTATAATTGCTGCCTCACTATTCTGCCCACATGGACACTTCAGACATAAAAAATGTTCAGATAAGAATGGGCAATAATAAATATGTTTACATTTTTTGCTTATATACAATATTGTGTTCGCTTATTTTTACTTTAATTTAGAAAGAAATCCGGTTCATGTCTGGGAGATGTGAACACGTTTTTACGGAATAAACCATAGGCTCGTGGAAAAATGAAACTGTGTTAGTTCGAAGTTAATAAATACAGCTCGGAAGGGAGACAACTTATTTTAATTTTCATGAGAGAGGATGGGGGGGGGGTATGATTGGTGTTAGAGGTCTAACATTGTTGAGTAGGAGGTGTAGTTATTGGAGGAGGTGGTTTTAGGTATGACTTTAGGGATAGTGTTAGCTAGTGTAACAGACATCTATTGCGTTTATAAATAGTTGTCCACCGATATTGATTATTTTCTCCGTAATTGTTGAGCGTTTAGACTTCATATTGTGATTGAGTGCATCATTTCATAACTACGTTACAGATTTATGATTACTTATTATCTAGATTGAACGGATTTACCGCAGCAGTCGCTACGAATGCCGCTTTTAAGGTAGTAGCGATTTTATTTTATGTGGAAAATAAATTTTATAGTAATTACAGGTATAGTGCTAATGTTACGAACTTTTATTTTTCCGGTTGCAACATACGGCTGTGAAACATGGACTCTAAGTAAACCAGCGGCAAAGAAGATCAATGCCTTCGAGCTTAAATGCTACAGAAAGATACTTAGAATATCATGGAAGGATAAAATCAGAAACTCAGATATTATAAACACACTGAATATTCCAGAGTGTAGGTTACTAAACACAATAACAAAAAGAAAACTACGCCTGTTTGGTCATATAAAGAGACATAACTGTTTAGAAAGACAAATAATGGAGGGAAGAGTACCTGGGAAGAGGAGAAGGGGCAGACCAAGAAGACGATGGACTGACGACATTAAAGATAATATGAATACATCGCTAGAAAATGCAAGCCACATCGCACAAGACAGAGAGAGGTTCAGAGAGTTCATTGGGAAGACAACGTTCTGGAAGGAATACGTCACATGACACACAGGTATAGGCGTATCGTCCATTTGTTATAGGAATAGTAAAAATGAGAGATTTCAAAAAGTAATATTTTTCTTTCGCTGCATTGAGATTATATGCAACGAGATATAAAGTTAACGAGATATAAAGTTAACGAGATATTTAAGTTAACGAGATATAAAGTTAACGAGATATAAAGTTAACGAGATATAAAGTTAACGAGATATAAAGTTAACGAGATATAAAGTTAACGAGATATAAAGTTAACGAGATATTTAATTTAACGAGATATAAAGTTCACGAGATATAAAGTTAACGAGATATAAAGTTAACAAACATTAATGAAATTATATTATTTTTTACAATCTTGTCAATTTAAAATAAATGCAAACACACACACTGTACTTACCGGCGTCATCATCTTTGTCATTGTATGAACTTTCTAAGCACTAATGTTGATATTCTGGAAGCTTCGACCAAAACATTTTCTGAGTGTATTCTACAAATGAGGAGAACATTAAACGTGTCCAACATGTAATATTATCAGTCTAGATCTTTTGTTTTTCACCTCTTATCCTGACACCTTTTAGTTTGACTTATCTCAGATCGACCGTGTTGTTTTCATACGTTCACTTTTACATTGATGTTATCAAACTCCAATTTCTTCTCGTTTTTCCCTAGTTTTCGTTTATAATTACGTTTATTGTCTATCTATGTATCTATCTAAACGTTGTGGCACTTGTTTGCCTTTCGTTGTCAGGAGTAGAAGAGTTCTATATAGGAGTCTTTCTTGTGTGCTGCTTGAGAGTTTGTTCCAGTGGGATCTTTGATTTCTGTGATCTATCTTTTACATGGTCTGCCACTGGCTTTATATGTCTTTCCTCTTTCTGTTTTGTTTTTACAGCTATGTCTATTTGTAAATGCTGCTTTATGATACGATGTAATTATTTACACAAACATGATATGTTGAAGTTATCACAACACAAACACGATATGTTGAAGTTATCACAACACAAACACGATATGTTGAAGTTATCACAACATAAACACGATATGTTGAAGTTATCACAACATAAACACGATATGTTGAAGTTATCACAATATAAACACGATATGTTGAAGTTATCACAATATAAACACGATATGTTGAAGTTATCACAACACAAACACGATATGTTGAAGTTATCACAACACAAACACGATATGTTGAAGTTATCACAACACAAACACGTTGAATTTGTGATTCACCTATGAGAGAAATGAAGGATTTACTAGTATTTTCAGATATTCAACTATGAAATCTCTAAAACAAAACAACTCTTTTTGCATAAATTAAAATTTAATTTCCCTTCTAAAATTGTGCTAAATCGTGTATGATATGTCTTTTATAAGTAACTTGTCTTGCCAAAACAATACCAAAATACTAGAAAATGCGCACTATAAATTTTACGGTAATACTATGCAAACAATAATGACGTCTTTGTATTTCATCGTGCTTTTAATTGGCTAGTACATTCACAACTTGCATAACAGCCAATAAATAATTCGATTGGTGGAATAAACAACAATAATTACGGAGAAAATAGTAAATATCGGTGGACAACTATTTATGAACGCACTTTTAGGTTGGGCATGGTAAAAAAAAAGGTTGGGAAACAATGTGCTAAAGATTCCCTTAGCATATAATGAAGGGTACACAGATTTACATGATTCTGCGCATACCATTACAAAAGTTGGACTGTTATGATGTGATTATATCGCATCTGTTGGTCATGTACCAAACAAAAAACAGTACAAAGTGGGGAATAAAATAATAAAGATGTGTACACACCCAAACTTGTATCCTACGATTTTGAATCATAATCCATTTATTTTGAAATAAAACAAAACTGTATATTTCCTGAACCATTCTCTAAAATAAAGTATTTATATATACAGAAATGACTTGTGTCACCTTGTCTTAAAATCAGAACAAATTTATATACAAAATATATTCAATGTTGATCAAATATTCTATTATCTACTTATATATACAAAATATATTCAATGTTGACCAAATATTATATTATCTACTTATATATCGTTTCTGAATATTCACACCTCGCATATGGTAATGTCTTAACTACTTGTAAACCATCCCCAAAATACAAAACTTTCTGGAGAAAAACAAACACAATGAAGTTATACTCTCTCAACAAGCCCCAGACAGATAGATGGACAGAACAAGCCCCAGACAGATAGATGGAAAGAACAAGCCCCAGACAGATAGATGGACAGAACAAGCCCCAGACAGATAGATGGGCAGAACGAGCCCCAGACAGATAGATGGGCAGAACTAGCCCCAGACAGATAGATGGACAGAACAAGCCCCAGACAGATAGATGGGCAGAACAAGCCCCAGACAGATAGATGGGCAGAACGAGCCCCAGACAGATAGATGGACAGAACAAGCCCCAGACAGATAGATGGACAGAACAAGCCCCAGACAGATAGATGGACAGAATAAGCCCCAGACAGATAGATGGGCAGAACGAGCCCCAGACAGATAGATGGACAGAACAAGCCCCAGACAGATAGATGGACAGAACAAGCCCCAGACAGATAGATGGACAGAATAAGCCCCAGACTCGATTGTCTCGATTGGTCCGTTCTCATTCACTTGAGTACACAGTTTGAATCTATCTATATGCTGTGTCCCTTGTTTGTCATGCGGCGTCAGGGGTGGAAGAGTTCTCTGCAGATGGCCTTCTTGTGCGCTGTTTGTAAGCTTGTTCCTGTGGCTTCTTTGATTTCTGTGATACATCTTTTACATGGTCTGCCTCTGGCTTTATAACCGTTGTCTATTTGTCATGGCCATTTGTAGCATGCTATCTGTGGTAATCTCGAATCGTGTGAAAACCACTTGATCTGCTGTCTTTTGATGTGTTCCAATATTGGTATTGTTTTGGTTTTCTGTCTGGTGTAATCGTTTCTAATTCTATTTCTTAATGACACTCCGAGTATTCTTCTTAGACATGTCATTTCTGCTGGCACTATTTTTTTTTGTCTTGTGCTGTCATGGTTAAGGTTTGACACTGGTAGCACAGTGATGAAATAATAATAGTCTTGTATAATGCAACTTTAGTGTCTATGTTTACATTTTTGTTCTTGAAAATACGTGTCATCTGTCCTAGGATCTGGTATGTTTTGTTGTATCTATTTTTTATCTCTTTACTGTTTATATTGTATATATCTGTCCCCTCACTCGATATAATGCTTTCTAAGTAAGTGAACTCATTTTACTTGGAGACAGTAACATTTCTTTCTTTCTTTGCTATTGCCATTATTTCTGTCTTTTCAATATTAATCTTCATGTTGAATTTTTGGCATGTTGTATGGAGTCTGTTCATATGTTGCTGCAATTGTTCTTCTGATGTCGCTATTAGTACTTGGTCGTCTGCAAAGAGTAGTTCATTCAATTTGTCTTTTATGTTATCTTCTTCGTTGGTACTTGTTATTTTACAGATGTAGTCGATATATGTTATCAAAAAGGAGAGGGAGGGGGATAGGACACACTCTATTGGTTGAATTTGGAACTTATTGGACACTCCTACATTCGTTCTTACTTCACATTGGTTATTAGCATAAATGCCGGTGCATATATTGATTAATTGTTCCAGTACTCAGTATATTTAGAATATTTTTCCACAGTTGTTGTCTGTCTACTCTGTCGGAAGCCTTTTCTTGGTCGAAGAATGCGATGTATAATTCCTTGTTGTTTTCTGTTGCTGTTTCTGTTAGCAAAGTGTAAGTGTAAGTAAGTGTAAGCAATTGGAAGGTTTTGAGAAAATCGCATCATTTTTTGGAGATGTGGTTAGTCAAGTACGGAAAAACACGTGTACGAGAGTTGCTAGGCGATTTGGTGCCGTTGAATAAACTAGTTCAATTCCCGTTAGTCTCAAGAATTATCAATCACAGGAAATGTGTTTTGCAACAATTTTTTTTAATTATGGAGAAAAAAAGAGCAAAGAAAATGTTGATCAAAGACTTAGAGAAGAACAAGCCGGCTTAAGACCTAACTGTTCGTGTCTAGACCACATCTTCAATCTTAGAAATAGTATAGAAAATTCAATTGAGTTTCCAGCTCCTTTAGTAATTAATTGTATAGACTTCCAAAAGGCGTTCGATATATAAACTGACCGGCACTACGGGAAATATTTAAAAATCGATGGATTTCAAATAAAATATATAAACATCATTGCAGCCATATACCAAGAAGAAGCCTGTTGCGTACGAACAGAAACAGGAAATTAAGAATGGTTCAATGTCGACACATGAGTGAAACAGGGCTGCGTATTATCGAAAAAGATATTTGGAATAGACATCGATTGAATCATGCGCAAAACCATTCAAGATGAGCAAGCGGGCATCCAATGGCTCAAAAATAACATTTGAACTAATCTAGTTTTTGCAGATATCACAATCTGAAACCCTACCCATCAACAAACACAAGATATAACCAACAAACTGTGCACAACTGGCAAATATAAATAACCAAATGGTCAGAGGGTGTCCGACAAACTGGATGGTGCCTCAGTAACCTAATGACCAAATAGTAACGCAAAATGAGGTAAACAGGTTACTAAAACACTTACCTTGCCTATTAATAAAAATATATTTAAAAAAGTATATATAAAAAACATACAATAAAACTAAACAGGACAATTCTCCACGTATCGGCGCAAATTGAACCTTTTTCAAGAGACAAACAACAGAAAACGACAAAACAAAAAACAAAATAGATGTCTATTTTTCATCAAGCCCCGTCTCCATAGCGCAGGGATGGCAACGCATCTAGTAAAAGAGAAAATGCGTGCATTCATTATAAACAAAGGCACAACTGGCAGCTCTTACCCATCAACAAACACAAGATATAACCAACAAACTGTGCACACTCGCAGATCTAGCTGGCCTTCAGATCAACTTTTATGATTACTTGAATATATGTATGTACTCTCTGTGGTTGGGAGGGAGCCAGAGATGTATTGTGCAGCACTGGGGAGGAGGAAACTGACAACAGTGTTTTTTCCTATGGCTGAGGCCCATCATAGAAGCACAGTGACTCAGGACGTGACAATCCTTTTGACTTGAACATTTGGTTGCATGCCTGGAGCAATAGAGAAGTTCGGCATAACCAGTAGTCAATTGGAGTCGGGGAATGAGCACAGTGAACTCTATCTTGGCTACATTTGCTAGGAGCAGTGCATAGGTTGAAACCTACCTTCCTGGAGGTGTGATAGTTATTCTCTGGCTCTGTCCCAGGGTAGGTCGAAAATCCACAGACTTCCCAGCAATATAATGCCATTTAATGGCATTGGGTCAAAGGGCATGAGCTCATGGACCGCTGGATCAGCAACCAACCATCCAACTAGTTCAACAAATACCGTCTCAATCTATTGTCAATTGTGTTTCCCCAGGTGAATGATTGTTGATCGCATTAACACGTGCCGTTAAGCGTCGAGGTGAGAGCTTAAGTTGTCGTTCCAAGGCAATATGTATCGCCGAAGTTGCATTTAGTCTATGTGTGTTCAAGGCTATCTTGATGTTTTCTATCCACATTTTTCTTGCCCTACCTTTAAATTCGAAAAATTACTAGAAATACAAGAAGAATACTCTCCAAATGAACTTGAAAACAAAATAATGACATTTTCAATGACTGTGCAAAAAACATGCTACACAAAAAGAGCAGGAAGAAGAAAGAGTATATATCAGAAGAAACTATGAGCATTATCCAAGAAAGAAGAAACATCAAAAATAGTTGTAAAAACAGAACAAATTATAGAATCCTGTCAAGAGATATACAAAGAAGAATTAGACAAGACAAGCAAAACTACATAAACAAAATATGCCTGGAAATAGAAGGGCAGAAAAGCCAAGGTAACAGTAAAACGATGTTCGAAAATGTACGACACCTAAGAGACAGCAAACCTCAACCATCATTAACAGTGCTGAAAGATAAACAAGGAAACATACTAACAGAAGGGAAGCATATCTTACATAGATGGAAGGAATACTGCAGTGAGATGTATAAAGACCCAAGAAAAACCAAAAACAGAACAATAAACGAATATGAAAAGGAGCCAGAACCACAAAGGAAGAAGTAAGATACGCAATAGAAGGTTTAAAGAAAGGTAAAGCCCCAGGCAATGATGGCTTAACAACGGAAATGATACACGCAGGCGGCGAGACCGGAATCAAGATTTACCACAAACTCTGCTGCAAAATATGGGAAAGCGGTACATGGCCGGATGAATGGAAAAAATCATTATACGAGTATATACCGCTCCCAAAAAAAGGCGACCTTCAGATTTGCTCTAACTACCGAACTATAGCACTTATAAGTCAAGCAAGTAAAATAATGTTAAACATCATAATGCAAAGAATCAAACAGAAATTAGAGATGAAGATAAATGAAACACAGGCTGGTTTCAGATCGGGCAGAGGAACAAGAGATCACATTCTTAACATGAGATTGATCATAGAAAAGTGTAGGGAATTTTCAACTGACCTGCACATGTGTTTCATAGATTACTCAAAAGCGTTCGACTGCGTCCAACACCAGCAACTATGGGAGATAATGAACAGCATGGGTTTCCCAAGACATCTGATTCATCTAATAGAGGAACTTTACCAAGATCAAAAGGCTGCAGTGAAGTTAGAGGACGATCTCTCAGAGTGGTTTGAGGTACAGAGTGGAGTAAGGCAAGGGTGCACACTCTCCCCATACCTGTTCAACATCTACGCTGAAAGTATAATGAGGAACGTGAGAGAAGACATACACAACACTGACTACCACGCTCTAAACATAGGTGGATTCCTAATCCCGGAACTACGCTACGCAGACGACACAGTACTTCTTTCAAACGATATAAAGGGATTGGAACAACTAATCAAGAACACAAAGAAATATAGCGAAGCACAAAATTTGTATTTAAACATGCAGAAAACAAAAATCATGTCAACAGATATAACAACACAACAACCAAAAGTCAGAATAGACAATACCGAGATAGAATGTGTGGATAAATTTGAATACTTAGGAGCAAACATCAACGGTGCAGGAGACTGCATGGCAGAAATAAGGAAGAGATTGGCAATGGCATATTGCAAAATAACACGGCTGAAAAACATATGGAAAAACAACAAAATAGAAACGAAAGTGCTGATGTTACGAACTTTTATTTTTCCGGTTGCAACATACGGCTGTGAAACATGGACTCTAAGTAAAACAGCGGCAAAGAAGATCAGCGCCTTCGAGCTTAAATGCTACAGAAAGATACTTAGAATATCATGGAAGGATAAGATCAGAAACTCAGATATTATAAACACACTGAATATTCCAGAGTGTTGGTTACTAAACACAATAACAAAAAGAAAACTACGCCTGTTTGGTCATATAAAGAGACCTAACTGTTTAGAAAGACAAATAATGGAGGGAAGAGTACCTGGGAAGAGGAGAAGGGGCAGACCAAGAAGACGATGGACTGACGACATTAAAGATAATATGAATACATCGCTAGAAAATGCAAGCCACATCGCCCAAGACAGAGAGAGGTTCAGAGAGTTCATTGGGAAGACAACGTTCTGGAAGGAATACGTCACATGACACACCTTTGGCTTTACGCCCGGATATTCTTGTATTATATGCTCTTATTGGTATTTGGTTTGGCTTCATTCTCATAAGGTGACCGAACTATTTTACTTGCTGTCTCTCAATATGTTCAATACATGATATTATACCAACTCTTATCCTAATTTCTTCATTTCTTATTTTATCTAGTTTGTTAACCATTGCAGCTTTTCTCAGACACTTCATTTCACATGTGACGATTTTTCTTTGCTGCGAAACTGTTAAAGACCATTTTTGACATTGATAACAGAGTGTTGGTATAAAAATTGTAGAAATCTGTTGAAAAAATGGTGAAAGTTGGTACGTCACTGTGTTTGCTTTCTGGCACCTTGTTTCTATTTCTTTGTCCAGTCTTTCATCACCGGAAAAAATGCTGCTTATATATTTAACTTCTTTGTCTTGTTCCACTTTAGTGTTATCTATTGTTATACCATCTCAGTAAACAATCAAATAATGGAAAAAAGGTCTCCGATTTTAATTGCTAAAGCATCCAATGTGGTACACCTGCGAACCTGACAATGTGGTACACTGCGAACCTGACAATGTGGTACACCTGCGAACCTGACAATGTGGTACACCTGCGAACCTGACAATGTGGTACACCTGCGAACCTGACGGGTTACGGGTTATTTAATAAGTTAAAATTAAAATACTCATATCACCTTCCATGGAATAAATGCCGGTGCAAATATTGATTAATTGTTTTAGTACTCAGTATATTGAGAATATATTTCCACAGTTGTTGTCTGTCTACTCTGTCGGAAGCCATTTCTTGGTCGACAAAAGTGGACCAATCAGAGCGACTACCTCCCACACCACAACTGTCGGCCACCATTCCCTGCATTCTCTATTGCGTGTTATCATTACTTTGATGTTTGACGTCGGACACTCTAAGGGCGCCCGACTCCATTTCGCACCAGGTAGCACATCCTCCAATCTTGATTCAATCTGAAACAGTCAGTGTACACATCTAATCAGTGCAGCGCCATCTTGAACATATTCAATAGTGACGTCATAAAACCGCAATCAATGCGTTTCCATGGCTAGTACAGTTTCTTGTACAAACATGCAACAGTATGAAATAACCTGTCGTTTTGGTGTTCTTGTGTCACGTTGTATTGACACGTGAAACTAAAAACATCATGGTTGTCTTTTATTATTATTATCCGTGAGTAATGTATATCTTAGTTAGTTAGTTAGTCGTTGGATTATCGTCACTGCACTCCGGACAAGTCCATAGGTGCTCAGATCTCTCCTTGAGCTAATCCACCATTTTGACTGATGGTCCCAGTACGTAGGCATTAGGACAAAATTTTCAAAATGGGGTTACATAATTATAAAGACCACAGTTAGATAGCCCTTGAAAATTGCATTCCAACGATACCTCAACCATGTCTGTACGTCACTTCTGAAAAAAGTTACGAATTGTTTTCAAAATAATTACATGGAATATATAAGGAAATATGAAATGTCCGTTGTCAAAAAGTTGCTGCCCTGCCTTGGAACCGAGCCACTAATTTATAAATATCAAAGTTATTTGTACTAAAAAACCTAACAAATGACTGAGTACGCCGTTAATTGACCGTTGATTCTTTCTTGTCGTTGACTGAACATCATTTATATCTTTGAGTAATTGTGCTTCTATGTAAGCCTATAAAAAGGTTATTAATAGTGTTTATATATATATATATATCAAGTAACGTAATCTTTGCAGAACGCAGTCTTTATCGTGGATACTCTGAACGTCTCTCTGTCCTGGGAAAGCAGACCTACATTGGCCAAAGACATATTCATACAGTCTTCGATGTCGCTGGTCTATCGTCTTCATGGTCTTCGTCTTCTTCTTTTTCCTGGCGCTCTGCCCTCCAGAACCAGCCTTTGGATACCACCATCTCGTTTTAAGTGTCCAAAATACCGCAACTTCCTTCGTATGATGGTATTTAGAAGCCAGCCTTCATTTAGTTTCAGTAATTTCAAAACTTCAATGTTCGTCTGCTTTCTCTGTCCATGATATTCGTAGTATCTTTCTGTAGCACTTCATTTCAAATGAATTTATTATTTTGGATATTGTCTTGTTTAAAGTTCAAAGTCTCGCATCCATATGTTGCCACTGGGAAAAAAATGATTTTACAAGAGTTACTCAAGTGTTTTTATTACTACTTTGCCATAGCTTTCTCATTTGTGTTAATTTAAGTGTTGCAATTGCGAGTCTTCTTCTAATCTCGACTGAACAATCTCCGGAACTGCTTATATTTGCTCCCAGATATTCGAATTTGTTTACACATTCTAGTTATATATTGTATATGTTGATTATTGTTTGTTTGGCCCACAAGAGGCGGAGATAAACGCAAGATGTAATAAGGCCTGTCAGATCATTGGTCAATTAACGTCTTTACTAAGAAACAAAGATATTACACTAGAAATAAAGAAAGCGCTTTTCAACACCATTTTCTTTACCAAAATTGTGTTATCAATGTCAAACTTGGACATTAGATTCTAGAACAATTCATAAGATTAACACCACTGAAATGAAATGTGTGAGACGTATGATTGGAGTTGGCTTGAGAGACAAAATCAGGAATGAAATACTAAGGAAACATTTAGGGATCAAGTCAACAATAGAATACATCCAGAAACAACAGGTTAAATAACCAGACAGAAAGAGCAAAGTATTATCAAAAAAACATTTAACAAGCGATACAAAAACAGTCGACCTATTGCACGCCCTCATAAAAGGTGGATAGATAGTGTATTAGAGACACTCGGAAATATAACAACAGAAGAGGCAAATAGAAGGGTAAAAGACCGTACACTCACTCTCCCCTCAACACAGACAGCTACATGAGGACAGATAGAAGAAGAAGAAGATTATTGTTTTGATCTTTGTTTTGTCTGTTGTCATAATTTTTGTTTTCTGTGCGTTTAGATATAGATTTTGTATCTCGTGGTATTTCTTTGTTGTTGTGATACGCTGTTTCCGTACCTCAGAATGTGTAGTAAGGAAGACTGTGTCGTGTGCATATCTTATTTCTGGAATCATAAAACACACAGTTATGTCTGGATTTGTGCAGTTTAATAATGTTAGGAAAAAACATCTGGTGTATGGGTGGGGGGGGTGTCAGGGGCTATCGCATACATGCACCCCCCCCCCCAATGTGACTTCCTTTATGAAGATGTTAATCTTGTGCTAGCATCAATTGTTAAACATGCAGTCAGAATTTGATCATATATACAGCGGGTGTGTTTGATGTCGTCTTGGGTACCAACAACTTGTTTTGTACAGAAGATCATTTGGGTCAGATTGTAGTTTTGTGAACAGTGAAACTAGGAGACTTCTTAGTATGTCTATGTTTCTGCCTGGCAGATGCAACCCGTACAGTCATTGATACCGACTCCATGTACGTCTGTCTGTACACGGTAGATACCCGTTCTCAATCGAAATCTCGTGACTTGTTCATTTCTCTTCAATTTGTTAATGTTGTCTTGCTCGGGGCTATAGCTTTCTTTCAGTTCTCTCCACTAAGTCGCATACACTGTGTTAGTTCTCTCAACTAAGTCCCATACATTGTTTTAGTTCTCTCCACTAAGTCCCATGCATTGTTTTATTTCACTCCACTAAATCGCATACATTGTTTTATTTCACTCCACTGAAGTCACATACACTGTTTTAGTTCCCTCCACTAAGTCCCATGCATTGTTTAGTTCTCTCCACTAAGTCCCATACACTGTATTAGTTCTCTCCACTAAGTCCCATACACTGTTTTAGTTCTCTCCACTAAGTCGCATACACTGTTTTATTTCACTCCACTAAGTCGCATACATTGTTTTATTTCACTCCACTGAAGTCACATACACTGTTCTAGTTCCCTCCACTAAGTCCCATACACTGTTTTAGTTCTCTCCACTAAGTCCCATACACTGTTTTAGTTCTCTCCACTAAGTCGCATACACTGTGTTAGTTCTCTCCACTAAGTCCCATACATTGTTTTAGTTCTCTCCACTAAGTACCATACACTGTTTTAGTTCTCTCCACTAAGTCGCATACACTGTTTTAGTTCTCTCCACTAAGTCGCATACACTGTGTTAGTTCTCTCCACTAAGTCCCATGCATTGTTTTAGTTCTCTCCACTAAGTCCCATACACTGTGTTAGTTCTCTCCACTAAGTCCCATACACTGTTTTATTTCACTCCACTGAAGTCACATACACTGTTTTAGCTCCCTCCACTAAGTCCCATACACTGTTTTAGTTCTCTCCACTAAGTCCCATACACTGTTTTAGTTCTCTCCACTAAGTCGCATACACTGTGTTAGTTCTCTCCACTAAGTCCCATACACTGTTTTAGTTCTCTCCACTAAGTCCCATATACTGTTTTAGTTCTCTCCACTAAGTCGCATACACTGTGTTAGTTCTCTCCACTAAGTCTCATGCATTGTTTTAGTTCTCTCCACTAAGTCCCATACACTGTGTTAGTTCTCTCCACTAAGTCCCATACACTGTTTTAGTTCTCTCCACTAAGTCGCATACACTGTTTTAGTTCCCTCCACTAAGTCCCATACACTGTTTTAGCAAATAGTTGGCAGGAGCATTGTCGGATTCTGAGCTTCGACTTAGTCCACTCCCAGCTTCTGGAAGTGCCTCTAGTCTACCTTGTGGAGCCAGTTGAGTCTCATCTATAAGCTCATGAAAACTGAAAAATCTATAAGCAACATACTTGAAGCTACAAAAATAATTACATCCTATTGCATCAATACTACACTACAGTGGATACAAGGCCACATAGCTATTAGGGAATTAAAGTGCTGATAAACTGATAAAAAAGGGAGCAAGTATGCCTCAACCAGGAATTCTCACCAACCTTAGAACAACTAAACATATTATCCGTAAGAAGTATAGTAATCCGTAACAAACATAGCAATGGGTGCACTGCTGGGCCACTAGCTCAAAAGAAAGAGTGATATATGCAGACATGTCACAACCATATCCACACGACATCGTTGTTTATGGTAATGTTTCAAATGTGACATTCTTCTTCTTCTTTCGTTCACTTGAAACATGTCTATATCTGTAATTCTGTCTCCTTAATAAAACTCAGTCTTTTGTAGTTCATACAGTGTCCCATAGAGTTTTGATTCCAGTGTTGTTTCCTCTGGCCAATATGTCTGCCTCAGCGTTTCATGCTCAGAACACTCTTGAAGTATATGTTTGGCACTCTGTGCTGCCTGTACACATGTACACATGGCCGTGTTGCCAATCTTGAACTTTGTATACATGTGACTGCGGAGTCGGTTATGTCCCGTTCTGATACGTAGAATTATAACTTGTTCTGATCTGTTCATAATGTGATAGTAATCTTGTGTTGGTGCTTGTGGCTTTCTTATTGATTTGATCATCTGTTTTTTTCTGATGGTAGGTGATTGGTGATTGGTATACCTAGTTGGACTTTGGCAGCACCTTCCTTAGCCAGTTTGCTTTTTCATTTCCTGGTATTCCACAGTGAGAGAGTATCCACTGTATGGTTACCCTATACTGGTAAAACAGTTGATAAAGTATTTTTGGTAAGTGTTAGTTTTCCAGACTTGAGATATTGAAGTACTGACCTTGCATCTGTCAGGAATACCAAGGACAGCTGTAGGTCAGGGTTGGTCAGCAGTTTTTTTTCAGTTGCCACCTGCATCTCCATTCCCCACTGAATTATGTGCTGACCTGAGTATACACTGACCCATACATCTTGTCCATATTCCTCGTCCAGGAACCTGAGGGTGACTTCTTCGCTGCACACTGTTCCGTTCGTCTTCACTTAGTATTCCTTTCACATGTGTCTGAATGTATATTGGTATTCCATGCCTTTTACTCCAATGGGTTTTAATGGGCTTAATGGGCCCATTTTACTCCAGAGCTTAATGGGCTGTCGACTTCAGGTAGGTTTGCAAGATGTCTATGGCATCGTTTCGCTTGGTGGATGAAGCTACTTCTTTTCAGTTACCCCATTGCTAGATTTTGGAATATTTCCTTCATTGAATGACTTGGCATACACTGAAACTCCGTCTGGCTTGTAACTTGGCATACACTGAAACTCCGTCTGGCTTGTTACTTGGCATACACTGAAACTCCATCTGGCTTGTAACTTGGCATACACTGAAACTCCGTCTGGCTTGTAACGGCTTTTTTAAATTTATATTCTGTTAGCTGATATTTGCTATGGTGTTCTTGCCTGTGTCTGTTTTCTGCCTGCTGTCTAGACGTTTCCATCTCATTTTGCAGCTTCTCCAGTTCATCGTTCCAGTAGGATTTGTTGTTTTTGCGTGCCCCCCCCCCCCGGTATGGTTTTACTAGCAGCATGTAGTATGCGTCTATTAAATTCACTCACTGCTCTATTGATGTCTTTTTCCACGTTCATGTCATTAGCTAGAAGGTTTAATATTGGTAAATTTTCCAGTCTGCCCTCTTATAGTTCCACCTACCGAGTGTGCTGCTGTCCTTAATAAATTCATTGTAGATTTTTAAAAATACTGGTCAGTGGTCACTACCCCCAAGCTGCTTTCCAACGACACGTGCGATGTTCCATTCAAGATCCGGTGAATGGAATGCCATGTCTGGTGTAGAAGTGGTGTGCCATGCTCTCGAGTAGAATGTTAATGGGTCTGCTGGCTGGTTAATAAGTTTGTGCTTATTTTCATCCTGCCATCTCTCAGGTTCCTCACATCTCTTGACCATGTGATCGTAGCCGAAGCTCTGAGAGTGGCTGTTGAAGTCAACACACACATATATCCTTTCGGTCTGAACGGTAGCACTGGTAGCCTCTGATTTTAAAGGCTGTATCGCAGCTGGTGTGTGTTTCTTGAATACAGCATATATTAACTTATTCTTCCCATAGGATATTTTCAAGCTCCAATTTTTTATTGTATCCATCTCTTTCCCTGTGGACACCCTCAGCATTTCACTGTATTATTTTTTTTATTGGTCGTTGGTTTGTTTGGCCAGTAGCTCTATTCCCTTGCCTCCTCGGGGCAATTGAAAAGGACCTCCAATAATTGCAGTTGGGCTCTTTCGAGGTATAAGGCCCGGCACCTTCCCTGCCTGAACGTCCATCACAGGGCAGGCATCATAACTATTATTAGATATAGACATGCCCCCATTGTGTGTAGTATCCTGATTAATAGTGCGTCTTTTGTCTCCGTCCTCATCACCCCCTCTTACTTGGGTAGTACTGTGGTGTTGCTCGAGTAAGACTGCCCAACCAGTTTTAGTTTCCAGCCTCTGATGGCTGATCTAAGCCCATAAAAACACTTAACGTGCTGGCCTCGACAGGGAAATGTGACATCACTGCGATCCTATCTAATGGAGAATTATTGTTAATATTATCATAATTAATCTATGACAAAACATGGCATTTAAGATTAATGTATATTGTACACGTCTCCCCCCCCCCTACATCGTCCAGTGTTCACATAATGATAATCTCATCAAGTCAGATGTTGTTAGTACAAGTCTCCAACTGACCATTATTTTCTCCTTCTACAGCGTCCTGTAATCACAACACGATACTCCTGGCAAGTCATGCACGTGTACAATGAATGTTTACTTGGCTATAAACTGCCTTCTACAGATTGTTCTCCGTATTGAAGAAGTCAGTTCGATCGGTAAATTACTTGTACATGTTGAACCTTGTACCGACAATAGAAGTTATATATATAAGTACATGTTGAACCTTGTACCGACAATAGAAGTTATATATATAAGTACATGTTGAACCTTGTACCGACAATAGAAGTTATATATATAAGTACATGTTAAACCTTGTACCGCCAATAGAAGTTATATATATAAGTACATGTTAAACCTTGTACCACCAATAGAAGTATATATATAAGTACATGTTGAACCTTGTACCGACAATAGAAGTTATATATATAAGTACATGTTAAACCTTGTACCGACAATAGAAGTTATATATATAAGTACATGTTGAACCTTGTACCGACAATAGAAGTTATATATATAAGTACATGTTAAACCTTGTACCGACAATAGAAGTTATATATATAAGTACATGTTAAACCTTGTACCGCCAATAGAAGTTATATATATAAGTACATGTTAAACCTTGTACCGCCAATAGAAGTTATATATATAAGTACATGTTAAACCTTGTACCGACAATAGAAGTTATATATATAAGTACATGTTGAACCTTGTACCGACAATAGAAGTTATATATATAAGTACATGTTGAACCTTGTACCGACAATAGAAGTTATATATATAAGTACATGTTAAACCTTGTACCACCAATAGAAGTATATATATAAGTACATGTTGAACCTTGTACCGACAATAGAAGTTATATATATAAGTACATGTTAAACCTTGTACCGACAATAGAAGTTATATATATAAGTACATGTTGAACCTTGTACCGACAATAGAAGTATATATATAAGTACATGTTAAACCTTGTACCACCAATAGAAGTTATATATATAAGTACATTTTGAATGTGTTACCACTTAGAGAAGTTATTATTAGTTTTTATTGAACAATATTACGAAGATAGTTCTGTAGAACGCAGGACAAAATGTACACATGAAAACATGAACACGAGATAAATGTACATATGAAAACATAAACACATGACAAAATGTACACATGAAAACATGAACATTTGACAAAATGTACACCTGAAAACATTAACACATGGCAAAATGTACACCTGTAAAAATGAACACTTTAAAAAGTGTACACATGAAAACATGAACACGCGATAAACTATTGTCTTTTGTCTTTCTCCAGTTGAGTGTGTTATCCACTCTTGCTGTTAAGCATAGAGGTGATTCGAGCTCGAGCTTGTGTTCCAAGGACAATTTTATGGCCTCGGCTGTGCTATGACAGTGTTTATTCAGGATGTCCCTGACATTTTTTATCCATGTTTTCCGTGGTCTCCCTCTGGCTTTGTACCCTGATCTCACTTGGTTATATGCCTGTACGGGCAACTTGTCGTGATGCATTCTCATAATTTGGCTAAACCACTTGATCTGCTGCCTGTCTATGTTATTATGTGCACGGTGTTATACCTATTCATTCCCTATTCATCTCAGATATACATAAATCTAGTATGCACCTATAAACTGTACACATGACAATATGTACAAATAAAAACTGAACATGTAACAACCTGAAGTTTGCCCTAAGAAATGAACATGTAACAACCTGAAGTTTGCCCTACGAAATGAACATGTAACAACCTGAAGTTTGCCCTAAGAAATGAACATGTAACAACCTGAAGTTTGTCCTAAGAATTAAACATAACATTGTGCAAGTGTGACCGGACTTCAGTATAGACACCTGAACAGAATTGCACCCACCGTCAAAACATGTCCTAATTTTGAAATACTGGAAGCAGGGTCAAGAAAACTCACGGGGAATCTGAAAACTCGATGATGAGAGATTCATGAAGACATAGAATGCAGGACGTGACATGATCACAGCACATACTCTGCCACAGAATGAAGGAACAAGACCTGCCTCTCAAGTTCTTGTGACTAGCGGGAACGATATTTCTTGTAACCCCACCTGAATCCCCAAAAGCAGACTTTTCACATAGAAAACATGAGGACAATTTACCGCCCGACCAGTTTCCAATAGAGGAAGACATTTGCATGTCATTCTTTGGGATGGAGATGTCTGCAGCAAAAAACCCAACCCAGAATGATAATCAAATAAAATCTACAGTACGAGCTCGGGCGTCGCCTGGGTTACCAAGACCCGAGCAACAGGAGCTCCAGCGTCGCCTCGGTTACTAAGACCCGAGCAACAGGAGCTCGGGCGTCGCCTCGGTTACCAAGACCCAGCAACAGAGATCACTCCCATGTTCCTTGCAAAAAGTCAGCGACCTAAACATGGAACAATAAACATGGCAGGCATACAAAACAGGTTATCAGAAATCATAATAACAGTACATGAACACAACATACACGTATCTTTCTCCTGGAGCAAACAAAACCACCACGTCAATAAATTAACATCATGGGCTATACACAGCATGAATGTACATGTCTGAAGTGTCAGGGCATTATGACACTAATTTTTCCTCTTATCATAGAATCTTGTATCTGTTAAGATTTGTGTAGCAGAGCCAAAGGCCCATTTGGATTAGGACAACAGAATGAAAGAGGAGAAAGGCTGCTAACATTCTGGCTACAAAATGACGTAATAATTGCCAACACCATGTTCAAACAACACATTAGACGCCACGCCTATACACATGGACATCACCAGATTACCGGACAAGAAACCAAGCAGACTTCATCACTCTACACCACAGATGGAGACCTAGTCTGCTGTCCTGTAAGACTTATCCTAGAGTAGATTACGATTCCGACCACGAGCTACTAGTATCAGATGTGAAGATGAGACTCGCGAGGTTAGCGAGAAGCGCCAGACCCACTAGATACGAGACTAGATACACGCCAGCAGAATACAGCGTGGAGGTGCAGAACAAATGTAGTACATTGATGGCCGTTCACCATGAGATGTCACCAGATGAACTCGCAAACAACATTAGAGACTCAATACTAGCATCTGCATAGGATTACATACCTTGAAAAGTGACAAAAAGAAAAGATTACATTACACTCGAAACATTGCAACTAATTAACAATCGAAAAAAAACACTAAAATCACTAAAAGATGGCAAAGACAGGAATACAAGAAACAAACTAAATAAATCAGGAGAAAAATTACACAGGGCAAAACAAACAACATCGACAACAAGAAAGTGTAAAGAAATCGAACAATCCACGAACATGGAGACACCAGAATAATGTTTACATAAACAAAAAAAAAGCTTACAGCTAAATATTGAACCAGCAACTCAAGCAATTGAAGACAAATGAGGAAATATTCTAACAGAAAATAAAGACATTCTGAACAGGTGGGGCGGAATAACGCAGAGAAATATACGAAGATTCGAACATTGACACAGACTCAAACACAAATAGAAACACACAACTTGGACCAGAACCCATCATAGAAGAAGTACGTTAGGCAATTAAGAACTGAAAAACTGACAAGTCACTAGATGCGACGAATTGGTAGCTGAATTGATACAACTAGAGGAGAAAACTGGAAATGTGGACAAAACAATTGGAAAAGATCACTAAATATACCACTCCTAAAGAAGGGAAAGGAATTATAGAACAATTGCACTGATCAGTCAAGCCAGCAAGATACTTCTCAAGATAACCATGAAAATAATAGAACAACATATAAACAGACAAATCAATATAGTTCAGGCAGATTTTAGACAGAACAGAAGCACCAGATATCACATTTTCAACATGAGAAATATAATAGAAAAATGTACAGAGTTCAATGCAGACATATACACATGTTTCATTGACTAGTCAATGCAGACATATACACATGTTTCATTGACTAGTCAATGCAGACATATACACCTGTTTCATTGACTAGTCAATGCAGACATATACACATGTTTCATTGACTAGTCAATGCAGACATATACACCTGTTTCATTGACTAGTCAATGCAGACATATACACCTGTTTCATTGACTAGTCAATGCAGACATATACACATGTTTCATTGACTAGTCAATGCAGACATATACACCTGCTTCATTGACTAGTCAATGCAGACATATAAACATATTTCATTGGCTACTCAAAGACGTTTGACTGCGTAACACAGCAGAAATTATCGAATATAATGGGAAACATGGGCTTCCTACACCATCTCATATCACTAATTAAAATGTTTTATCAGAAACAACAGGCTTCTGTTTGTTTCGACGGAGAAACATCTGACAGATGTGTGGTCCAAAAAGATGTCAGACAAGGATGCATCCTCTCAATACACCTATTCAACATTTATGTAGAAAACATCATGCGAAATGTACGAGATGACCCACGTTATGAACAGTTACTACCCCTTAATGTCGGAGGACACGATATCCCAGAAATTAGGTATGCAGATGACACCACAATAATATCAAGGAGCCACACAGGTTTAGAACACATGATTATGTCAGCCAAACATCATAGCGAAGCACAAAACCTTTTCCACAATGCAAAAAAAAGACAAAATAATGCATTTAAGCAGAGATGAAATTATACCTTCAATAGTTTTTTAGAAAGAGCAACTAGGAAATGTAAACAACTTTGAATATCTAGTCAATTATCAACACCACAGGAGATTGCTTGGCAGAGATATGAAAGAGATTAGCAATAACACTAAAAAAACTTGACAGATGAAAAATCTATGACACGGAGCAGACAGAAAACAACAAAGTTACAACTGTTAAGAAGTTATATCTTTCCAGTGGCAACATACGGTTGTGAGACATGGACAATGACATCGACAATAGAAATACAAGTATCTACATTCTAAATGAAAGTGTCTACATTCTAAATGAAAGTATCTACATTCTAAATGAAAGTGTCTACATTCTAAATGAAAGTGTCTACATTCTAAATGAAAGTGTCTACATTCTAAATGAAAGTGTCTACATTCTAAATGAAAGTGTCTACATTCTAAATGAAAGTGTCTACATTCTAAATGAAAGTGTCTACATTCTAAATGAAAGTGTCTACATTCTAAATGAAAGTGTCTACATTCTAAATGAAAGTGTCTACATTCTAAATGAAAGTGTCTACATTCTAAATGAAAGTGTCTACATTCTAAATGAAAGTGTCTACATTCTAAATGAAAGTGTCTACATTCTAAATGAAAGTGTCTACATTCTAAATGAAAGTGTCTACATTCTAAATGAAAGTGTCTACATTCTAAATGAAAGTGTCTACATTCTAAATGAAAGTGTCTACATTCTAAATGAAAGTGTCTACATTCTAAATGAAAGTGTCTACACTCTAAATGAAATGCTGTAGAAAGATCCTA
This sequence comes from Meghimatium bilineatum, assembly GCA_034231615.1. Taxonomy (NCBI): domain Eukaryota; kingdom Metazoa; phylum Mollusca; class Gastropoda; order Stylommatophora; family Philomycidae; genus Meghimatium; species Meghimatium bilineatum. The sequence continues at coordinate 24,668,222 of CM067302.1, forward strand.
AGAATAACATGGACAAAAAATAACACACGCAAATGTCTGCACAAATCTGATTATAGACGAAAAACTGGCTCCTCAAAACAAAACACGCAAAATAACATATTTCCAACATATTAATAGACACAAGGGTTTTGAAAGATTAATCATGGACAGGGAATGTTCCGGGCAAGAGAACAAGAGGCAAACCAAGACTACGATGGACACATGACATCGAAGACCTTCTGAACACGACACTGGAAAATTCTGGGCAACTCGCAGAGAGATAGAGAGATAGAGAGAGACTGCTAATCTCTATCTGATCTCTGCCGAACAATCTCCTGTGTTGTGTATGGTTGACCAGAGTTATTCAAAGTGTCTGATATTTTCTAGTCATTCTTTCTTAATAATTATTGTAGCTGTAAGTTCATCTCTGCTTACATAAATTGTTGTAGTTGTGAGTTCATATCTGCTTACATACATTATTTCTGTATTTTTTTACATTGAGAAAAAGATTCTGTGCCTCGCTATGACTGACATAATCATTTGTTCTAAACCTGTGAGACTTCTTGATATTAACGTCTTGTCATCTGCATACCTGCTGTCTGGAATCTCATGTCCTCTGATATTAACGTGGTGTCATCTGCATACCTGATGTCTGGAATCTCATGTCCTCTGATATAAAGAACAGTTATGAAACTTGCTCATAACCTGATGTCTGGAATATCATGTCCTCCGATATAAAGAACAGTTATGAAACTTGCTCATAACCTGATGTCATCTGGTATATTTGTCATGTTGTTTGCGTATATGTAGAGACATGTGCTTGCAGGTTGCATCAGTATTACAGAGAAGATTCATCTATTCAGATCGCTAGTGCTAAGTATACTTGTATAGGGATGTGAATTATGGACACTCAATGCTGAAGTGAGATGAAGGATTCAGACTTGTGTTTAGTTACAGACGTGTGTTAAGAATTCGTTATATAGAACACAAGAGAAATATATTCTCTCCAGAGCAAATAAACAAACTTGCAGGTGGTCAAGAACTACTTTTGTGAAATGGTGTAAACTTGTTTAGTTTGGACATGTAACGTGACACGTCTCACTTTCCAACAGTTATACACGAAATGATTAACAAATCTTGGATGTTGAAGAAAGATCATCGCACTGTGTAGTTTATGTAACAAGTGTATAATCTTTATGTAACAGTTGTATAATATTTCAGAGTAAATCAGGATAAAATCAGGACATTTATCATTAACAGATTGATCAAATCTATATTTGAATTGATGGTTTATATTTGTTTTCAGTTTGTCCAGGTTCAACGACTGGCAAAGATTGCGATTTAGAGTGTGGATGCAGTAATGGGTGTACGGGTATCGGTAACTGCAAAGCTAATGGGAAATGCGTGGGAACGAGATTTGGTACAGGATGTCAGTATTGTAAGTATCGTCCAAGTAATAATGTGTTGATTATGTATCGTCCTAGTAATAATGTATTATGTGTTTAAGTGTTGTCTTAGTAAGAATGTATTATGTGATTAAGTATAGTCCTAGTAAGAATGTGTTAAGTGATTAAGTGTATACAACATAATTCAAAGAATTATAATGCAACATTCATTCATTCATTTATTTTTCTTTTGCGCTGAAGTTAGCGCATAGGGCAGAAATCAGATCTCTCCAATTCTGTCTGTTCAAAGCTAATATGTGCTTGAATAGTATGAATATTGGTTGTTTTACTTTCTCTAAGTATTGTTCTTCTGAGTGTTTCTTTTGGTCTACCCCTTGCTCTTTTGCCTGTATGTACCCATTCAATAGATGTTTGGTGTATTCTGTTGGTGTCTGCGCGTAGGACATGTCAGATGTAGGACCAAGGGCGTTTTCTGATAACATCTGTGATGAAATTTTGATGTTTCTCTTCTCTGATTTTATCATTTGATTTGAATTCACTCCAATGGGTGTTAGTTATCCTACGAAGACATTTGTTCTCGAAACTCGGTAATTTCTTTTCTGAAGATAAAGAGCTTTTCCAGCTCTCACATCCATATGATAGCACCGGAATAACGCAGGGATTAAATAAGCGCATTTTCGTGTGTGTGCTGATTGACTTTGACTTCCAGATATTAGACAGTTTGTTAAATGCACTTGATGCTATGGCAATGCGAGTTGTAATTTCTGGCATGACATCACCGTCGAGTGTTAATTTGCTTCCTAGATAGGAGAATTTCTGTACTTTTTCAAGTTGTTGTAATGCAACATTACTCACGTTTAATTGAAACAAATGTTTTAACGCAAGGTGTTTAATATATTTTAATGGTAAATAATGTATATGTTTTAACGCAAGGTGTTTAATATATTTTAAGGGTAAATAATGTATATGTTTTAACGCAAGGTGTTTAATATATTTTAATGGTAAATAATGTATATGTTTTAACGCAAGGTGTTTAATATATTTTAATGGTAAATAATGTATATGTTTTAATGCAAGGTGTTTAATATGTTTTGTTGTTTAGTGGACCTAGCTGCCTGGGACAATAGCCCCGGTATCCCGGTTTATTTAGTTCTAATGGAAACTACTTCACATGTTTTAATGTAAACTAATTCATATGTTTTAATGTAAACTAATTCATATGTTTTAATGTAAACTAATTCATATGTTTTAATGTAAACTAATTCATATGTTTTAATGTAAACTAATTCATATGTTTTAATGTAAACTAATTCATATGTTTTGTTGTTTAGTGGACCTAGTTGCCTATAGCGCTGGCCCCGGTATCCCGAGTTATTTAAGTGATGGCAACCCTGAAACATGTAACGACGATAGTAATGCGGAGTCTGTGGTCTTAACGTTTAATCTTGTTTTCAAGTTCTCATGGATGAGGATAGTAGTCTACAACCCAGGTACGATGTATGTGTGTACGATGTATGTGTGTACGATGTATGTGTGTAAGATGTATGTGTGTAAGATGTATGTGTGTAAGATGTATGTGTGTAAGATGTATGTGTGTACGATGTATGTGTGTAAGATGTATGTGTGTAAGATGTATGTGTGTAAGATGTATGTGTGTACGATGTATGTGTGTACGATGTATGTGTGTAAGATGTATGTGTGTAAGATGTATGTGTGTAAGATGTATGTGTGTAAGATGGATGTGTGTACGATGTATGTGTGTACGATGTATGTGTGTAAGATGTATGTGTGTAAGATGTATGTGTGTAGGATGTATGTGTGTAAGATGTATGTGTGTAAGATGTATGTGTGTAAGATGGATGTGTGTAAGATGTATGTGTGTAAGATGTATGTGTGTAAGATGTATGCGTGTAAGATGGATGCGTGTAAGATGTATGTGTGTACGATGTATGTGTGTAAGATGTATGTGTGTAAGATGTATGTGTGTAAGATGTATGTGTGTAAGATGTATGTGTGTAAGATGTATGCGTGTAAGATGTATGCGTGTAAGATGTATGTGTGTAAGATGTATGCGTGTAAGATGTATGCGTGTAAGATGTATGCGTGTAAGATGTGTGTGTGTATTTACTTGTAACTTCCTCTGTCGTTTTACTACTTGTGTTTCTGTGTGTTTGTGTGTGTGTTTGGGGATGGGTAGGTTCGCGATTCTATGGAATTACGAACAATAAAGTACATGCACACTTTTTTTGTACAGGTAGTTGGTTTCATCACAGCTTCTATAACCACAAATCTTGAACTTTCCGTGTGACACATGATGCTGATTATGAGACGATGACACCTACTCTGAATGAGTATATATATATATATATATATATATATATAAAATTGTCACTATATATGCATGACATCTATTGGGACGTGGGGGGGAATTCCTAACCCTGTCTTATGGGAGATTGATGAAAATTGAGACCGACCACATGAGGCTGTCTTATGGGAGATTGATGAAACATTCAGACCGACCACATGAGGCTGTCTTATGGGAGATTGATGAAACATTCAGACCGACCACATGAGGCTGTCTTATGGGAGATTGATGAAACATTCAGACCGACCACATGAGGCTGTCTTATGGGAGATTGATGAAACATTCAGACCGACCACATGAGGCTGTCTTATGGGAGATTGATGAAACATTCAGACCGACCACATGAGGCTGTCTTATGGGAGATTGATGAAACATTCAGACCGACCACATGAGGCTGTCGCTTGTTATTGTCGCTTGTTGTTCTCGCTTGGTGTTGTCGTTTGTTGTTGATGCTTCTTGTTGTTATTGTCGTTCGTGCTTGTTGGTGTTGTTGTCGCTTATTGTTGTTGTCGCTTGTTGGTGTTGTTGTTGTGGATATCCAAATGATGATGAGTAATGCCATTCTTAAAACAGTGCAGGTTTTCTGAAGATGACTTAGTGATTCATACAGTAAGTTAGTGACTGTAAAGAGCGCCTGGAAATTATTTTTTTTAATGGCAGTTGAAAGGTAAGGGCAGTCAATAAGGAGGTGTTTCACTGTATCATTGGGCGAATAATAAAGTGCATATTAAAAACAACCTCAAAGGAAATTATACATGAAAAAAAGAATAGTAGAAACTGGAAAGATAAATATTAACCAAGCGAAATAAGAAATGATGAAAATGGAAAGGTAATCAATGACCAGAAACGAATCATGGGGCACAAATGGGACACGGTCGGTCAGCTCGAGAACACGCCTTGCTCACAAACGTGTTATGAGACTCGGACTTGGACGATGAGTTCACGATGTCAGTGATTGACACCTCGGCTTAGATGGTGAAAGAGCCCGCGTGCAACTCTTCTGTCGAGTTCTTCCTTAACCGGTACCAGACTTGTGGACGAGAAAAAGTTTAGTACCCCATGATCTAGTACCCCATTGGGAGGACATAACATAAATAATTTGAGATATGCGGATGACACTGTTCTCATTGCAAAAAGTGAGGAAGACCTTCAAGATTTAATAAATGTAGTAGTCACAGAAAGTAAAGAGAAATGCCTCTTCCTAAATATCAAGAAAACAGAAGTAATGGTTATTTCAAAGAAACAAAATAACACATCTTGCAAGATCAAAGTGAATGATATAGTATTAAAACAGGTCTTTTTTGTGGCCAATTCATGACACAGGGATGTTTGAAGAATATAGTCACAACAGGCAAGATTGAAGGTAACAGAGACAGAGGGCGACAACGTGAGAAAATATTAGACAGTTTGATAACCCGGCACAGCAAGGAAATAATAACGACCTTGATACATAATACTGTGGACAGAGAGCTGGAGCTTATCTATGTAAACAGCATGTATTCCCCTGAAATATATGACCACCTACCAACAAAGTGTATCACCTGTAACAGCCGACATGGCAATAGGCGAACCTATGTGTGCTACCACTACATTAGTTTACCACACAAACCCCTGGTTATTGGTTACATAATAGACATCAACTACTAGTGATCTTTCTATTCGGCACAACCTACTAACCTCAAAATAACTTATAAACCCTAAAACAGACATATTGACCACTAGTAAATAGATATAACACAGGTTATAGATAGTGGCCGATGGTATACTTTTTGGGCGGAGACGGGACGCCGTGCTACATTATAATAATTTACTTATTCAAGATACCATCACAAGAAATTAAACACATCAAAATAGAAAAGGTAACGATTGAGAGGCATTCTTATAGGGTGGCGATGACATATCAGCTATATACATACAATTTTTTTAAAACCTTGGGTATAACTGTAATTATAGACTTTTAAAAGGCATTCGACAGTTCGGCACTATGGGGGATCGTCCGGCACTATGGGTGATCGTCCTGCACTATGGGGGATGGTCCAGCACCATGGGGGATCCTCCGGAACTATGGGGGATCGTCCGGCACTATGGGGGATCCTTAAAATACATCGTCCGGCACTATGGGGATCCTTAAAATACATCGTCCGGCACTATGGGGGATCGTCTAGCACTATGGGAGAAATTTCCGGCACTATGGGGATCGTCCGGCACTATGGTGGATCGTCCGGCACTATGGGGGATCGTCCTGCACTAAGGGGGATCGTCCGGCACTATGGGGGATCGTCCAGCACCATGGGGGATCGTCCGGCACTATGGGGGATCGTCCGGCACTATGGGGGATCGTCCGGCACTATGGGTGATCGTCCGGCACTATAGGGGGTCGTCCGGGACTATGGGGGATCGTCCGGCACTATGAGGGATCGTCCGGCACTATGGGGGATCGTCCGGCACTATGGGGGATCGTCCGGCACTATGGGGGATCGTCCGGCACTATGGGGATCCTTAAAATATATGGATTCCAGTTAAAATATATAAATATCATAAAAGCCCTTTACCATGATGCAACCGGTTGCGTAAAAACAGATACAGGAAATTCAGAATGGTTCACTGTCAACACAGGAGTGAAACAGGGCTGCGTATTATCACCAATGTCAACACAGGAGTGAAACAGGGCTGCGTATTATCACCAATGTCAACACAGGAGTGAAACAGGGCTGCGTATTATCACCAATGCTATTTGGAATAGCCATCGACTGGATCATGCGTAAAACCATTCAAGATGAAATAGCGGGTATACAATGGCTAAAAAACAGCACTTTAACTGACCTTGTTTTTGCAGATGATATCGCATTATTAAACTCTACTCATCAACAGACACAAGATATAACCAACAAACTATGCACACTTGCAAAGCAAATTAGCCTTCAGATCAACACGTTCATATCAAATATCATGGAACTTACCAGCTCAACAAATAACATCTTAGTAAATAACCAAATACTGGAAAAAGTCTCCTGCTTTAATTACTTGGGCAGCCGAATGTTTGTTGACGGAGACTCAATGAAAGAAATAAACACACGTATAGCAGTGGCAGCTAGCACATTTGCTAAATTAACTAATATCTGGAAATCAAAAGATCTAGGGACAAACACCAAACTAAAGCTATTTAACTCATGTACTGTATCAGTGCTAACGTATGGTAGTGAAAGCTGGAAATCAACTCAAGCAACAGACAACAAACTAAACAGCTTCGAAAATAAATGTATTCGCAAACTGATGAACATAAAATGGAGCGACTTCGTCACAAATAATGATCTAAGAGACAAAACACACCAAGAGTATGTTTCAAACATCATAAGAAAACGAAGATGGAAATATCTTGGTCACGTTTTACGATTAAGAGTTTAAAACCTCTGCCATATGTGTCGCTTGCGGCTCGAAAGAAACAAACTAGCTATAACTGTAAACACAGAGTTAGACAGACACAATTATACCAAGTTGGTTATAAAGAGACGTCACAACAATAACAATCAGTATGTGCGAAGAGATAGTAGTGTATTACATTTAGCAGTCAATATTAGGAAATAACACAACGAAACAAACAACAAGAGCCCTATAAACAAAATTAACCTTACAACTAAGGTAAAGAAAAATGTTAAAAGCCAATTTATGCGACTAAAGACATATATATAAAAAAGGAAAGCTACATCAAGCGCCGTGTTCCTTGGAATTAATCCTTCTTTATCTTTGGTGCCAGGTTTTTCTTCTTTATCATTGGTGCCAGCAACAAGCTTCTCGTTATTACCCTCTTGTACTACTCATAACATGCAAGTATTGGTTATTCATAATTCAAATATCCCAACCATAATCCAACTATTGACCAACTATTTACCATTTATAAGTAAAATATACATAGCGGAAAGTAAGAAAAACGAAATTCTAGAACAGGTTGAAATAACTTCGCGAAAAAAGGAGCAGATAATTCACAAAATTATTAGACTAACATTTATGAAAAAATTTAGATAAACATTTATATAAACATTTATGTGAACATTTATATTGAACATTTACAGAAACATTTAAGTAAAAATTAATATAAACAATATGTTCTAAACTGGGTGACATGTTCATGTAATCCTACAGAACTTCTGGTCAATTTTACCACGAGTTTTAATGAAGCCGAGGTATGTTGGAATGAGAAAAAGTATATAGTGAACAATAACACAGTGGACGTCAACTGTGATATAACGGCTAAAATGGGGCAAATACGCATCACTGGACCGGCTGCACCGCATATATGTGACGTTCACGTCAGCGGAGGTAAGCCATATACATACAACAACATGTACACAGTAGCTACTCAGACACCGGGAAATATCAAATATATGTACGCCACAAATGCACTGGGAAAAACATAAATATATGCCTACGAAACGTTCATAAAATCCAAAGTTCATGGTGACTGGATTACCAGAACCGTGACATCCACTTTTTATGGTATAATCAAACTGGACAACTGTCCTCCGCTGAAAGCGCATACCTCATCATAAGAGATATATTTTAATACAATTATAGATTGAAAATATTACTTTTTATCTCCAACACAATTTTTCTGAAAAATGGTGTGTATATTCCTGTTTTTTTGTTCTTTATATCTCCATACACCTTGTATCAAAGAATGTGTATATATATATATATATATTTCTGATTGTTCTTTATTTGTCCACACAATTTGCATCAAAGTTGATGAATATATCACTGTTTCTTCTAAATATGTCCAGAACATTTTCCTCCAAACTTGATGTATATATTCATATTTCTACTTTATTTTTCCACACTTTGCATCAAAGTTGATATATATATATATATATATATATTGCTGTTTCTTCTATATTTGTTTTCCAAACAAATTGCTTCAACGATGACGTATATATTCCTGTTTGCCTTTTATTTCTCCACACAATTTGCATCAAAGTTAATGTATATATTCCTGTTTCTTCTATATTTGTCCACCAAATTCGCACCATATACTCTTGTTTTCTTATCTCTCTAATACAATTTGTACCAAAGTTGATGCATATATTCCTTTTTCTTTATTAATCCACACAATTTGCACTAACGTTGATGCATATATTTCTGTTTCTTCTTCATTTCTCCACGAAATTCGCACCAAAGTTGATGCATATATTCATGTTTCTTCTGTAAAATCAGGAATGAAGCACTAAGGAAACAATTAGGGATCAAGCCAACAATAGAATACATCCAGAAACAACAAGTTAAATGGTACGGCCACATAACCAGACAGAAAGAGCAAAGTATTATCCAAAAAACACTTAACAAACGATACGAAAACCGGAGACCTATTGGACGCCCTCGTAAAAGGTGGATAGATAGTGTATTAGAGACACTCGGAAATATAACAGCAGAAAAGGCAAACAAAAAGGCAAAAGACCGTACACTCACTCTCCCCTCAACACAGAAAGGTACATGAGGACAGAAAGAAGAAGAAGAAGATGTTTTAGAGAAATAAAAAATAAAGAGCATTGTATGCATCAACTTTGGTGCAAATTTATGTATAACATTTATGTAAAACATTTAACTATTTACTAGTGATGCATATATTCATGTTTCTTTCTTATTTCTCCACACAATTTGCAGTAAAATTATATCTGACTCTTGCCGTGTACCACCCATTCCAAGGAAGGAGCCATTTCAAAACACCACACTATATCCCGCCGTGTTTAGTTGTAATTGTGCAGAACAATGACAACCGCTGCTACGAGTGTGCCATCCCTTCGCCACTATATTATGTGAACCATTGATAAACATCTCATACTGCACCTCGAGGTATGCGAGCCTGGACGAGCTCATGTTCACAGGCATAGATCACCAACGTAGCAAAGTTTGAATTCCAGTACCCCACGCTATCAATCTTCATATGTGACTGCAATGAAGGTGCATATCCTATCTTAAAGTCAACAAGATACCGGAGAGCATTGCTGCGAGATCTACCCTCCTACTTCTGACCGACCCAGAAGCGAGTTCTACCCTCCTACTTCTGACCGACCCAGAAAATCTAGAGAATGAGTATTACGTCTGGATCGCATTACGTCTGGATCGCGGACCTGGGGCGTTTTTTGTCTAAGAGCAGCAAACATGAGCATCGCGTATATCCATGTCGCCGCTATTTACACGTCTTCTCGAAACTATTGACGGCTCACACACGAAACTATTGACGGCTCACACACGAAACTATTGACGGCTCACACACGAAACTATTGACGGCTCACACACGAGACTATTGACGGCTCACACACGAAACTATTGACGGCTCACACACGAGACTATTGACGGCTCACACACGAGACTATTGACGGCTCACACACGAAACTATTGACGGCTCACACACGAAACTATTGACGGCTCACACACGAAACTATTGACGGCTCACACACGAAACTATTGACGGCTCACACACGAGACTATTGACGGCTCACACACGAGACTATTGACGGCTCACACACGAAACTGTCACGGCATCGGTGAAAACCCTCAACCAACTCTTATGTCTGCGCCGGCTCCGGATGAACACGCTTTTGACGCGGCTTGGTTGTGTCACATCTGTAACGGGCCCCTAGAAGACGATAAAGTGCACGATCACTGCCACATCACGGGCACATTCCGGGGGACAGCCCATAGCAAATGCAACCTCAAGCTGCGCATCCAGCCTTGTACGACCAAGGGGTCTGTGGTCGTCCACAACCTGAGAAGCTACGACTGGCACCTGATAATGTAAGCTATATGAGGACGAGACTGGGGAACGAGAACGGCTAAATATAAGACGAAAAGGGGCGAATGAAAAGAGAAAAAAGGGGGAAATGGCAAAATCAGCTTCATTGCAAACACTGCTGAGATGTATGTGTTTTCGCCGTCGGCCAGTTACAATTCATCGACAACCTGTAGTTGATGAACAGCTCGCTAGAGAAGCTGGCCGCGAACCTCACGACGGACGGTTTTAAGATCACGGACCGGGGGTCAGTAACACCGAGCTAGAATTGTTGAGACGCAAGGGCATATACTCGTACGAGTACGTAGACAGCTTCGAGAGATTCAGCGAGCCCAAGCTGCCACCGAAGGATACCTTCTACAATCATCTGGGTAGAGATCACATCAGTGACAAGGACTATGAGCACGACAGCGGTATGCAAACAATTCGGCTGCAAGACGTTGGAAGACTACCACAACCTTTACTTGCGCACAGACGTGCACCTTCTGGCAGACGTATGAGAGACATTCCGAGATACTTGCATGGAGCACTACTGGCTGGAGTCAGCGCACTACTTTAGCGCGCCAGGTATGGCTTGTACGCGCTAATGAGATATACAGGAGTGAAGTTCGAGCTCTTGACAGACATCGATATGTATATCTTCATGGAAATAAGGCCTTCGCGGTGGTATCTGCATCCTGTCGACCAGATTTGCACAAGCCAACAACCCACGTTGTCCGGATTATAACAGTAAAAAGCAAAACACATTGCTCATGTATCAGGATGCCAACACATGGCTCATGTATCAGGATGCAAACAAATGGCTCATGTATCAGGATGTAAACACATGGCTCATGTATCAGGATGCAAACACATGGCTCATGTATCAGGATGTAAACAACCTGTACGGCTGAGTCAGATGCTGCCGGTTGGCGGATTCGAGTGGGCTAATGCTAGACGAAGTACTGACCACCGCGGTTGATTCCCCAGAGGGCTACGTCCTAGAAGTAGACATGGAATATCCTGAGCATCTGAATGACGCCCACAATATCTCCGGAGACGATGAAAATCCCAGAAGCATGGCTAAGTTATTATCAACATGCTCTAGTGAACGAACTGGGGGGGGGGGGGGCGCACAAAGTTAGTCCCGAATCTGTGTACAGAGGAGAAGTACATCGTTCATTATAGCAATTTAAAACTGTAACACTCACTGGGCATGCGGGTCACGAAGATTCACCAGGGTATAAAGTTGCGACAAGAAAAGTGGATGAGACCTTATATACAGCTTAACACCGAGCTTCGAAAGAACGCCACATCAGGTTTCGGAAAAGGCTTCTTTAAGTTCATGAATAACGCCCTCTTCGGCAAAACAATGGAAAACCTCTGTAAGAGGATTCGACTGGATCTGGTTCGAGTCTCTCAGGGGATAAGATGATAAGATGATAAGATGGATAAGATGATAAGATGATAAGATGGATAAGATGATAAGATGGATAAGATGGATAAGATGATAAGATGATAAGATGGATAAGATGATAAGATACCTGTGGTAAGTCGCAGATCCCGCGTGCCTGTCACATAAAATCTTCGACGGTGATCTGGTGGCGATACACAGAATCAAGAGCAAACTGAAGCTGAACCTTCCGGTATACGTCGACCAAGTCGTTCTGGACGGGTAAAAACGCTTGATGTATGATTTCTGGTACAACAAGATTAAGACGCAATACGGCTACAGAGCCCAGATGTGATATACAGACATATGTACACATATTTACGAAGACATGCGTAAAAACTGCGCAGGAATACGATTTCAGTGAGTGCCCTGAAGACCACCCATGTTACTCGATAGAAAATAAGAAGGTCGTGGATACGTTCAAGTATAAATGCTGTGGCTCACCCATAGCAGAGTTCATGGGTTGCGGCCTAAGATGTACTCCATTAAATCCTTGGGAGTGCGCAGTGACAGCAGATGGGTGCCTTACCACGAGGAAGGCAAGAGTGAGCTCTGCAAGGCAAAATAGGTGCAGAGGGTCGTGATTAAAAAGAACCTATGGAGTGAGCTGTATAAGCAGTGTATCAACGAGCGCATAGAAATAAGGCATAGGCAGGTGGCCATCCGAAGAAGGGACACCAGATAAGGGTCTATGAGCAGGTAAAAACATCGCTCTCCCCACTGTACACGAAATAGTAGAATGCCGTGGATGGGGTTACAACACGGGCGTATAGGCACTGCCTTAAAAGCGAGGAAATAGCAGATGAAATGGATCACTATCTCACGGAGATCCTCGGCGGATGTGAAACTTATTCGGAGGCAACTCTATCCCTTCTGGAATGACCTCGCGCACAATCACTCTCTGGGACTCATCTTCGAGATAGTATACAGCAGGCTGGCCATTCTGCCGCAAAATGTTAAACACAAAATGAACCGTCAGCAACCAAATAGGATCAGTAGCACGTGTTCGTGCTACTTCCGCTCTCCAGTTCGCCCGAATGATATAAGCTGCAAAGTTGAACCTCAAAAGGGATCAAAGGTTCCCCAAGTCCACAGCGAAGAGTTTCGCTGTTAGGCTCTGGAGTTTAATGGCATCTACGGGTCATTTGCCAGTCAGCCGAGTCGGCCCATTATTTATTGCATTCAAGACAGCTGGGAGCCAAGCCACCAATTCCGACGATCTCTCGGAAGACGCACGGGCCGCGAGCAATAGCTCTTGACCATATTGGTGCCTATAGCGTCACTCGGCGAGAATTCATGTGAACGTCTCCACGATTCCTTGATCCCGATGGATCTCAACACCGGCCACACTTCTGATAAAATACGCCATGCTTCTCCATTAATTGAGAGACCTCGCGCATGAATTCACGACCAGGGTCAACCATGAATAGCTAAGGCCACTTGAGCGATCCAGGCCTGTAAATACGAGATAGCGCTTCTGTAACATCGGTACTGCTCTTCGGGGTTATATGACAGGGGGGGGTGTGTGGTATGTAATGATGAATAAACGTACGTCTGTCCAATTCTCATCTTCTTATGACACGACAAAGAGTGATGAATGAACTACTACTAGAACATACCCCAGCGTGATAACAATCACATGTGTATTATATATATATACATATGTAACTATATTACAGATTTATCAGTCCACAACATCTACACTCTGAGTACAACATCAAGCAGTTATAATCATCACCTTCTATAATCAATATAAACTTCAATTCCGCCAGACAATCTTGAATTTCAAATTCGGCAAGATAATTGAGATAATCCTTTGGTTCAGCAAACAATATAAACTTCACGCTCAGCAACGATATATCTTCGATTCCTCAAATTCAGCAAGATAATATTTTGGTTAAGCAACAATATAAACTTCAATTCCGCAAGACAATCTTGATTCCTCAAATTCAGCAAGATAATCATTTGGTTAATGTAAGACAATCTTCCAGTTCCTTCTTAACCTGTGGACCTCTTGTATTCATAATCTTATCCAGCTAGCTGTGATAAACTTCTCGACTGCAGAACAATGTCTAGTGTTTCTCCAGGGAAATTTGTAGACTCTGGCTACGACGGAAACTAACTGTGGACCTTCCAGTGAGCAAGTCCTAACTTTTTGACTTATGACGTTTCGAAGACTGCTAGTCTCTGTCTGGCAGTGGTTTCCCTTTCACTGCTGGGGTCGGCAACTCCAGACCCTAACTCTCCGAAAACTCAAGTGGGAACCCCGAAAAACTAGAGAACAGCCCTTTTTCTAGCTCAACACGTCCGTCCCCCGTTTTGTGTGTCGAAGCACTTCATTGGTCTTTTCGAGGTAATCTTCTCACACAAACCAGAACTATTTTGTCTTGTGTCAATCTTACTTCGAATACCTCCACTTCTCTATCTTAAGTCCTATTAGACAGGTTTTCCCAAAGTATGTTTCTGATTCTAATTACACTCACTTCTACAATTTATGTATCTGTTTCATTTCACCAAACGACTAGCAACAAACTAATTTCTATTTTAATTCTTTCACCTTTATTTTCTGACGTCTTGTATTAAAACATACCTGCAAACTCTACCATCCCGATAGGTTAGCTAATGGGTTCTCAGTTGTGTTAATTTATGCGTTCCCATGCGTAAGTAGAATCTGACTCTCTACCTCGACCAGGTGTCTCCATGTTATAATGAATTCAGGACCATCCATATCTATCGCTCTTAAAATGACCTGTCATTTTCTCAATGACACCCTAAAATGTATGTGAAACTCTCTAATCTCATGTTTCGCTACACTTCCAGAGAGGTATGGAATTCCGTAATGAGATCCTGATTCAATTAACTCGTACCTCCGGTATTTTTCAGTCCGCAGGAGCGTAGTGTGACAAGGGGTAGATTTCTTCTAGAGCAGGGGCGTCCTTTTTATAGAAAAGGGTAGAGGATAGAAGTCCCCTATATCACACTATAACACAACAACCAAAGCATGGGGATTGGGTCGGCCTTGCCCGGCAGGAAACGCTTATGAGAGCGGTGCACATATTTTATGACTATTACGAAAACCGTAATAATGCCAAACACTCACTGGGCAGAGATTATTCGAAATTTTTCCTCGAAATGTCTGGAAGATTATGTATAAAAACGTTCTCAAAAGTAAATATTTTACAACCAGAAGCAGGAAAAAAAGGGACACTCCGTACGCGCTCTCGACACTAAAATCACGTAATGCATCTGCCTTCGCTGCATTATGATTTGTTGGGGCCAAACTGCTAGGACAACGGTCAATTCGATACATCAACTCGTGTTCGCTGCTTTAGCTGACTCAAAAATCAGTTGCAACGAATTTAAAACGATTGCGGAAGAGTATGACCGTTATCAGACAATGAAGGAAGAACTTCGCTTAAATGCCAAAGGGACTGATGGTACAACACAAAAAGAATAGATGGACAGAGCCTGAGAAGAAATACGCAAAGAATTTACAAATATATCTTCGCTTTGCCTGTTACAAAGTAACAATAAAAGGTGGCGATACTCCTGATGTTAGTAAATTTTACCCCACACAGGATAGTTCTACACTACCTATGGCTCTTTCTCTCTATAGAGAGTTCATATAGTCTCCAATTGTAGAAACCCTTAAGTAAAGTGGGCAGACGCCCCTGCGCAAGGCACATTTGTATGTGTACAGGTGCTTCCGGATCCTCAGTGGTGCCTCGCACCTACTAGCGCCTGTTACATGTGCTTCCGGATCCTCAGTGGTGCCTGGCACCCACTAGCGCCCTGTGTCCGTACAATGTATGCATATCTACAGTGAATTAAATCGTAGAAATGTAACCCCATGCGGGGCTTGAGGCCGGAATTGCTGGCGGGGGGGGGGCTTTATTGGCTGATAGGTCAGTGAAAAGGTGGTGGTTCCATACCCGTTAAAAATTAGGGGTATTTATCCAGTGAGATAAGTGACACAAAATCAAACAATAGTATTCCCAGGCGACCAAAGGTATGTCAGTCAATTGGGTAAGTACTTTATTGGCATATATGCCAGTAGAAAAGAAGGTGGCCTAAAACCCGTCTTCTACATCTACTAAATGTGATAACTAACTGTTAAAGTTCTGTATTTCCTTCAGCATTTGATAACTGACTGTTCTTGTATTTCCTTCAACATGTGATAACTGACTGTGCTTGTATTTCCTTAAACATGTGATAACTGACTGTGCTTGTATTTCCTTCAACATGTGATAACTGACTGTGCTTGTATTTCCTTCAGCATGTGATAACTGACTGTGCTTGTATTTCCTTCAACATGTGATAACTGACTGTGCTTGTATTTCCTTCAGCATGTGATAACTGACTGTGCTTGTATTTCCTTCAACATGTGATAACTGACTGTTCTTGTATTTCCTTCAACATGTGATAACTGACTGTTCTTGTATTTCCTTCAACATGTGATAACTGACTGTGCTTGTATTTCCTTCAGCATGTGATAACTGACTGTGCTTGTATTTCCTTCAACATGTGATAACTGACTGTTCTTGTATTTCCTTCATCATGTGATAACTGACTGTTCTTGTATTTCCTTCATCATGTGATAACTGACTGTTCTTGTATTTCATTCATCATGTGATAACTGACTGTTTGTATTTCCTTCAACATGTGATAACTGACTGTGCTTGTATTTCCTTCAACATGTGATAACTGACTGTGCTTGTATTTCCTTCAACATGTGATAACTGAATGTGCTTGTATTTCCTTCAGCATGTGATAACTGACTGTTCTTGTATTTCCTTCAACATGTGATAACTGACTGTTCTTGTATTTCCTTCAACATGTGATAACTGACTGTGCTTGTATTTCCTTCAACATGTGATAACTGACTGTTCTTGTATTTCCTTCAGCATTTGATAACTGACTTTTCTTGTATTTTTTCAGCATTTGATAACTGACTTCTTGTATTTCCTTCAGCATGTGATAACTGACTGTTCTTGTATTTCCTTCAGCATGTGATAACTGACTGTTCTTGTATATTTTTCAGCATTTAATAACTGACTGTTTTTGTATTTCCTTCAGCATTTAATAACTGACTGTTCTTGTATTTCCCTTATCATGTGATAACTGACTGTTCTTGTATTTCCTTCAGCATTTAATAACTGACTGTTCTTGTATTTCCCTTATCATGTGATAACTGACTGTTCTTGTATTTCCTTCAGCATGTGATAACTGACTGTTCTTGTATATTTTTCAGCATTTAATAACTGACTGTTCTTGTATTTCCTTCAGCATTTAATAACAGACTGTTCTTGTATTTCCTTCAGCATTTAATAACTCACTGTTCTTGTATTTCCTTCAGCATGTGATAACTGACTGTTCTTGTATTTCCTTCAGCATGTGATAACTGACTGTTCTTGTATTTCCTTCAACATGTGATAACTGACTGTTCTTGTATTTCCTTCAACATGCGATAACTGACTGTTCTTGTATATTTTTCAGCATTTAATAACTGACTGTTCTTGTATTTCCTTCAGCATTTAATAACTCACTGTTCTTGTATATTTTTCAGCATTTAATAACTCACTGTTCTTGTATTTCCTTCAACATGTGATAACTGACTGTTCTTGTATTTCCTTCAGCATGTGATAACTGACTGTTCTTGTATATTTTTCAGCATTTAATAACTGACTGTTCTTGTATTTCCTTCAGCATTTAATAACTGACTGTTCTTGTATTTCCTTCAGCATTTAATAACTGACTGTTCTTGTATTTCCTTCAGCATTTAATAACTGACTGTTGTTGTATATTTTTCAGCATTTAATAACTGACTGTTCTTGTATTTCCTTCAACATGTGATAACTGACTGTTCTTGTATTTCCTTCAACATGTGATAACTGACTGTTCTTGTATTTCCTTCAGCATTTAATAACTGACTGTTCTTGTATTTCCTTCAGCATTTAATAACTCACTGTTCTTCTATTTCCTTCAACATGTGATAACTGACTGTTCTTGTATTTCCTTTAGCATGTGATAACTGACTGTTCTTGTATTTCCTTCAACATGTGATAACTGACTGTTCTTGTATTTCCTTCAGCATTTAATAACTGACTGTTCTTGTATTTCCTTCAGCATTTAATAACTGACAGTTCTTGTATTTTCCTTCAGCATTTAATAACTCACTGTTCTTCTATTTCCTTCAACATGTGATAACTGACTGTTATTGTATTTCCTTTAGCATGTGATAACTGACTGTTCTTGTATTTCCTTCAACATGTGATAACTGACTGTGCTTGTATTTCCTTCACCATGTGATAACTGACTGTGCTTGTATTTCCTTCAACATGTGATAACTGACTGTTCTTGTATTTCCTTCATCATGTGATAACTGACTGTTCTTGTATTTCCTTCATCGTGTGATAACTTACTGTTCTTGTATTTCCTTCAACATGTGATAACTGACTGTGCTTGTATTTCCTTCAGCATGTGATAACTGACTGATCTTGTATTTCCTTCAGCATGTGATAACTGACTGTTCTTGTATTTCCTTCAACATGTGATAACTGACTGTTCTTGTATTTCCTTCAACATGTGATAACCGACTGTTCTTGTATTTCCTTCAACATGTGATAACTGACTGTTCTTGTATTTCCTTCAACATGTGATAACTGACTGTTCTTGTATTTCCTTCATCATGTGATAACTGACTGTTCTTGTATTTCCTTCATCTGTGATAACTGACTGTTCTTGTATTTCCTTCAACATGTGATAATTGACTGTGCTTGTATTTCCTTCAACATGTGATAACTGACTGTTCTTGTATTTCCTTCAACATGTGATAACTGACTGTTCTTGTATTTCCTTCATCATGTGATAACTGACTGTGCTTGTATTTCCTTCAACATGTGATAACTGACTGTTCTTGTATTTCCTTCAACATGTGATAACTGACTGTGCTTGTATTTCCTTCAACATGTGATAACTGAATGTGCTTGTATTTCCTTCAGCATGTGATAACTGACTGTTCTTGTATTTCCTTCAACATGTGATAACTGACTGTTCTTGTATTTCCTTCAGCATGTGATAACTGACTGTGCTTGTATTTCCTTCAACATGTGATAACTGAATGTGCTTGTATTTCCTTCAGCATGTGATAACTGACTGTTCTTGTATTTCCTTCAGCATGTGATAACTGACTGTTCTTGTATATTTTTCAGCATTTAATAACTGACTGTTCTTGTATTTCCTTCAGCATGTCATAACTGACTGTTCTTGTATTTCCTTCAGCATGTGATAACTGACTGTTCTTGTATTTCCTTCAGCATGTGATAACTGACTGTTCTTGTATTTCCTTCAGCATGTAATAACTGACTGTTCTTGTATTTCCTTCAACATGTGATAGCTGACTGTTCTTGTATTTCCTTCAACATGCGATAACTGACTGTTCTTGTATATTTTTCAGCATTTAATAACTGACTGTTCTTGTATTTCCTTCATCATTTAATAACTCACTGTTCTTGTATATTTTTCAGCATTTAATAACTGACTGTTCTTGTATTTCCTTCAACATGTGATAACTGACTGTTCTTGTATTTCCTTCAGCATGTGATAACTGACTGTTCTTGTATATTTTTCAGCATTTAATAACTGACTGTTCTTGTATTTCCTTCAGCATTTAATAACTTACTGTTCTTGTATTTCCTTCAGCATTTAATAACTGACTGTTCTTGTATTTCCTTCAACATGTGATAACTGACTGTTCTTGTATTTCCTTCAACATGTGATAACTGACTGTTCTTGTAATTCCTTCAGCATTTAATAACTGACTGTTTTTGTATTTCCTTCAGCATTTAATAACTCACTGTTCTTCTATTTCCTTCAACATGTGATAACTGACTGTTCTTGTATTTCCTTTAGCATGTGATAACTGACTGTTCTTGTATTTCCTTCAACATGTGATAACTCACTGTGCTTGTATTTCCTTCAGCATGTTATAACTGACTGTTCTTGTATTTCCTTCAACATGTGATAACTGACTGTTCTTGTATTTCCTTCAACATGTGATAACTGACTGTGCTTGTATTTCCTTCAACATGTGATAAATGACTGTGTTTGTATTTCCTTCAACATGTGATAACTGACTGTTCTTGTATTTCCTTCATCATGTGATAACTGACTGTTCTTGTATTTCCTTCATCATGTGATAACTGACTGTTCTTGTATTTCCTTCAACATGTGATAACTGACTGTGCTTGTATTTCCTTCAGCATGTGATAACTGACTGATCTTGTATTTCCTTCAGCATGTGATAACTGACTGTTCTTGTATTTCCTTCAACATGTGATAACTGACTGTTCTTGTATTTCCTTCAACATGTGATAACTGACTGTTCTTGTATTTCCTTCAACATGTGATAACTGACTGTTCTTGTATTTCCTTCAACATGTGATAACTGACTGTTCTTGTATTTCCTTCATCATGTGATAACTGACTGTTCTTGTATTTCCTTCATCATGTGATAACTGACTGTTCTTGTATTTCCTTCATCATGTGATAACTGACTGTTCTTGTATTTCATTCATCATGTGATAACTGACTGTTTGTATTTCCTTCAACATGTGATAACTTACTGTGCTTGTATTTCCTTCAACATGTGATAACTGACTGTTCTTGTATTTCCTTCAACATGTGATAACTGACTGTGCTTGTATTTCCTTCAACATGTGATAACTGACTGTGCTTGTATTTCCTTCAGCATGTGATAACTGACTGTTCTTGTATTTCCTTCAACATGTGATAACTGACTGTTCTTGTATTTCCTTCAACATGTGATAACTGACTGTTCTTGTATTTCCTTCAGCATGTGATAACTGACTGTGCTTGTATTTCCTTCAACATGTGATAACTGAATGTGCTTGAATTTCCTTCAACATGTGATAACTGACTGTTCTTGTATTTCCTTCAGCATTTGATAACTGAATTTCTTGTATTTTTTCAGCATTTGATAACTGACTTCTTGTATTTCCTTCAGCATGTGAAAACTGACTGTTCTTGTATTTCCTTCAGCATGTGATAACTGACTGTTCTTGTATATTTTTCAGCATTTAATAACTGACTGTTCTTGTATTTCCTTCAGCATTTAATAACTGACTGTTCTTGTATTTCCTTCATCATGTGATAACTGACTGTTCTTGTATTTCCTTCATCATGTGATAACTGACTGTTCTTGTATTTCCTTCATCATGTGATAACTCACTGATTTTGTATTTCCTTCAACATGTGATAACTGACTGTTCTTGTATTTCCTTCAGCATGTGATAACTGACTGTGCTTGTATTTCCTTCAGCATGTGATAACTGACTGTGCTTGTATTTCCTTCAGCATGTGATAACTGACTGTTCTTGTATTTCCTTCAACATGTGATAACTGACTGTTCTTGTATTTCCTTCATCATGTGATAACTGACTGTTCTTGTATTTCCTTCAACATGTGATAACTGACTGTTCTTGTATTTCCTTCAACATGTGATAACTGACTGTGCTTGTATTTCCTTCAACATGTGATAACTGACTGTGCTTGTATTTCCTTCATCATGTGATAACTGACTGTTCTTGTATTTCCTTCAGCATGTGATAACTGACTGTTCTTGTATTTCCCTTATCATGTGATAACTGACTGTTCTTGTATTTCCTTCAGCATGTGATAACTGACTGTTCTTGTATTTCCTTCAGCATGTGATAACTGACTGTTCTTGTATATTTTTCATCATTTAATAACTGACTGTTCTTGTATTTCCTTCAGCATTTAATAACTCACTGTTCTTGTATTTCCTTCAGCATGTGATAACTGACTGTTCTTGTATTTCCCTTATCATGTGATAACTAACTGTTCTTGTATTTCCTTAAGCATGTGATAACTGACTGTTCTTGTATTTCCTTCAGCATGTGATAACTGACTGTTCTTGTATTTCCTTCATCATGTGATAACTGACTGTTCTTGTATTTCCTTGAACATGTGATAACTGACTGTTCTTGTATTTCCTTCAACATGTGATAACTGACTGTTCTTGTATTTCCTTCAGCATTTAATAACTGACTGTTCTTGTATTTCCTTCAGCATGTGATAACTGACTGTTCTTGTATTTCCTTCAGCATGTGATAACTGACTGTTCTTGTATTTCCTTCAACATGTGATAACTGACTGTTCTTGTATTTCCTTCAGCATGTGATAACTGACTGTTCTTGTATTTCCTTCAGCATGTGATAACTGACTGTTCTTGTATATTTTTCAGCATTTAATAACTCACTGTTCTTGTATTTCCTTCAACATGTGATAACTGACTGTTCTTGTATTTCCTCCACCATGTGATAACTGACTGTTCTTGTATTTCCTTCAGCATGTGATAACTGACTGTTCTTGTATATTTTTCAGCATTTAATAACTGACTGTTCTTGTATTTCCTTCAACATGTGATAACTGACTGTTCTTGTATTTCCTTCAGCATTTAATAACTGACTGTTCTTGTATTTCCTTCAGCATGTGATAACTGACTGTTCTTGTATTTCCTTGAACATGTGATAACTGACTGTTCTTGTATTTCCTTCAACATGTGATAACTGACTGTTCTTGTATTTCCTTCAGCATGTGATAACTGACTGTTCTTGTATTTCCTTCATCATGTGATAACTGACTGTTCTTGTATTTCCTTCAGCATGTGATAACTGACTGTGCTTGTATTTCCTTCATCAGGTGATAACTGACTGTTCTTGTATTTCCTTCAGCATGTGATAACTGACTGTTCTTGTATTTCCTTCATCATGTGATAACTGACTGTTCTTGTATTTCCTTCATCATGTGATAACTGACTGTTCTTGTATTTCCTTCAGCATGTGATAACTGACTGTTCTTGTATTTCAATGTGTATACAGTTCAAATTACAAGCTGTCAGATTTCAGGACCAGGGAGAACGATGTCTTATGCTGATGCCATCTTGGTATATATGCAGGGCAAAGATAGAAAAACGAGCACCAGGAATTTTCATACGGAGCATGATCGTATTGGGAATGGTGCAGTAATAAATGGGAACATAATGGGAAAATCAATGGGAAAATAATAAACAACCTTAGATATGCAGATGACACTGTTCTTTTAGCAGAAAGTGAACATGAACTACAAAGACTAATAGATCAAGTCAATAAATCAAGTAATGAATATGGACTAGATATAAATATCCAAAAAACAAAAACCATGATAATCAGCAAAGACACAGAAGAACAGTAGCTAAACATAAACATACATGGAGAGAAACTACAACAAGTAAAACAGTATCAATATCTTGGACACATAGTCACAAATGATGGCAGATGTGAAACAGAAGTTAAAAGGAGAATAGGAATGGCTAAAAGTACCTTCAATGACATGAGGAAAATATTAATATCTAAAAAAATTACAAACAAGTTAAAAATGAGAATTATAAAATGCTATATCTACTCTATTTTAATGTATGGCTCAGAAACATGGACACTAAATAAACAATTAGAAGACAGAATTGATGCTTTGAGGTGTGGGTATATAGAAGAATAGGGAGAACATCATGGAAAGAGAAGAAAACAAATAAAGAGGTTCTAAAGACACTTTATATGAAGCAAGAACTACTAAGAGAAATAAAGATCAGGTAAATAAAATATTTTTGACACATTAAAAGACATGACACCTTATTGAAGACCTTACTTGGGGGTAAAATTAAAGGGAAGCAAGCAAGAGGTAGGCAGAGATACAAGCGGGAGAGTAACATCACACGATGGACAGGTTACAGTCTAGCATAATGCACCACCAAGACAAGAGACAGAGGATGTTGGAGATCCGTTGCAGTCAACCTTCGTTGCGGAGACGGCACTTAATGATGATGATGATGCAGTAATTCTGGAGCTTTTGTTAATCCACCAACGGCATCGATAACACGGCTCTCCCTAAATATTCACATAGTAAACACGCCCATGCCATCGGTTACTTTAAGAGAGGATTTGAGAGAACCAGCACAATGAAGTACTTAGGGGTTATGTTGGACCGAAGTTTGAGTTTCAGAGATCATGTTGACCACATCATTGTAAAGGTTTATAACGGTCTTGCGGTGATGAAAGTTATGACTGCTGCTCAATGTGTACAGAGGCTGCTATTTCTGCTGTGTTAGGAATTGGTGGTGACGGTGGTAGAGTACGCAATGGCGATTATAACACTAAGCCAGACTCAAACAGAAAGATTGGATATAATCCAGAATGAGATAATGCGAATCATTGGGGTGTACGAGAGATACGTCGGCACGGGCTATGCGATACTTACTGGATTGGCCAACTGTAGATCAAAGAATACAAATCTTAAGGGCGCGGGCCTACTTAACGTGAAATTCTCAAAGTGAAAGGCAGTCTACTTAAGAGAGGAAAGTCGTGGATGGGGCGCACAGACGATATTATACAGAGTGTGTGCAGATTGGAGGATGTGCTACCTGGTGCGGAATGGAGTCGTGCGCCCTTAGATTGTCCAAAAGCCTTCAAAGTAATAATAACACTCAGTAGAGAATGCAGGGAATGGTGTCCGACAGTGGTGGAGTCAGAGGTACTCGCTCTAATTGGTGAAAAATCCAGGGAAGGTGATATGATTGTGTATACATATGGGTCGGTTTAGAGACCCATCAGAAGTGCCTGGGCCTACACGGCTCAAAGGAGGGGATGGGGGGAAAACCATCAGAGAGGAAAGTAGTGCATTCACTCAGACGACAAGCAGCATGACAATGGAGATTTTGACAGTAACTGAAGCTTTGGAATAAGTCTGCTCAGTGACTCGATGAGCATGATTGTGAAAGTTCAGGCGGAATACATTCGGGAACAGTGGCTGGATGCAGTGAAGAATTTCTGTATGTGTAAAGTGACTTTCATTTTTGTGCCGGGACATGCTTCAGTCCGGGGTAATGAGAGAGCAATAGGTTGGCCGCACACGCTGCTAATACGGCTGATGGTGGAGCGATGGATCGGGCATACATTTTGAATGCCCTACGGGAAAACGCACGAGCATATGACTGTATAGGCGACGATGACTCTTGTTCCATGACTAGAATAAAGGAATGTGGTTTGAAATGTGGTGTCGCTAGAAAAGAGCGGTTTCGTGGGCAAGAAAGAATTATGGTCAATCAACTGCCGCACTGGGACCGTCAGTCATCGTGTAATGGCGCTACACTCAAAGAGAGATCTGAGCATCTATGGACTTGTCCGGAGTGCAGTGACGATGATGCAACGACTAACTAACTAACTAACTACCAGATATTACAAAGTTGATGTTCTCTGTATATCTCTGCACATAGATTGGTAGGTGGCATTAGTGTATGGATAATTTATTTATTTAGAGACACGCACGTTCTAGCTGCTTTCTATGGATTGAACATAGCCCCAGACGCGTACACTGGCCAAAGTAATCCATTTCCATGTGCAGATCATTGACAGATTGTCTTATTTCTCATCCCTGACGGTAAAACCAGATGGTCATCTGAATATGAGAGGGTCATTTAACATTATGCATCTCTACTGTACACTGTCCATGTTTCACATGTCTATAACAAGACAGTGAGCACGGTGGTCAGATACGCATGTATATTTTTGTAATGAGGCGAGTCTCACAGGTGTACAAAAAGGTGTATCTGTTTTTAGATATACTAAATATATCTGATGATCAATCTACAGGTCGTAATTTTGCAATCAAACAGGAGACCTGGCAATCATCTAATCATGATTCGAATCTGGCAAAATGTAGGCCATCAAATGCTGTAGATGGTAATTTGGACAGCAATTACGATTCATCTTATACCTGTGCAAGAACAAAGATAGAACGTGCAGGTCCAGAGTGGGGAATTAGATTTCGTCAACCGGCCAAAATCACAGGCATTGATTTAATAAAGTGCGACGGTAAATAATTATTTCTTGGCACTTTACAATCATACATTTAGGTTAATCATGTAAATAATTATATTGTGTTACTTTATAATCATACACATTCATTCACCACCGAATACCGATATGTCGAATCATTGGTGCAAATAACATGGCAACACAATATATTTTCACAATCTGTACTACATCGTGCGGGAAATCTAATAGGACAATTGCCCTGCTAGTAGGAGATGCAGTGGAAGTTTGAGAAAGAACGCCGAAGAAGAAGAAAAAGATGTTCATTCCACGCACACAATTTTGTTCTTGTCTCATTCTAATCGTACACATTTACTCTACCATGACAGAGTCAATCATCATTTCATAATGAAGAAGGACACGAACATAAAATGATATCAACATAGTTACTAGATATGATATCAACATAGTTACTAGATATGATATCAACATAGTTACTAGATATGATATCAACATAGTTACTAGATATGATATCATCATAGTTACTTGATATGGTATCAATATAGTTACTAGATATGGTATCAATATAGTTACTAGATGTGATATTAACATAGTATCTTGATATGATATCAATATAGTTACTACATATGATATCAACATAGTTACTAGATATGTTATCAACATAATTACTAGATATATCAACATAGTTACTAGATATGATATCAACATAGTTACTAGATATGATATCAACATAGTTACTAGATATTATATCAACATAGTTACTTGATATGATATCAACATAGTTACTAGATATGATATCAACATAGTTACCAGATATGATATCAACATAGTTACTACATATCAACATAGTTACTAGATATGATATCAACATTGTTACTACATATCAACATAGTTACTAGATATGATATCAATATAGTTACTAGATATATCAACATAGTTACTTGATATGATATCAAAATAGTTACTAGATATATCAACATAGTTACTTGAATGATATCAACATAGTTACGAGATATGATATCATCGTAATTATTTGATATGATATCAAAATAGTTACTTGAATGATATCAACATAGTTACTTGATATGATATCAACATAGTTACTTGATATGATATCAACATAGTTACTAAATATGATATCAACATAGTTACTACATATCAACATAGTTACCAGATATTATATCAACATTGTTACTACATATCAACATAGTTACTAGATATGATATCAATATAGTTAATACATATGATATCAACATAGTTACTAGATATATCAACATAGTTACTTGATATGATATCAAAATAGTTACTAGATATATCAACATAGTTACTTGAATGATATCAACATAGTTACGAGATATGATATCATCGTAATTATTTGATATGATATCAACATAGTTACTTGAATGATATCAACATAGTTACTTGATATGATATCAACATAGTTACTTGATATGATATCAACATTGATAATAGTTATGATAACACCATAATTACTAGATATGATATCAACATAGTTACTTGATATGATATCAACATAGTTACTACATATCAACATAGTTACCAGATATGATATCAACATAGTTACTACATATCAACATAGTTACTAGATATGATATCAACATTGTTACTACATATCAACATAGTTACTAGATATGATATCAATATAGTTAATACATATGATATCAACATAGTTACTTGATATGATATCAACATAGTTACTAAATATATCAACATAGTTACTTGATATGATATCAAAATAGTTACTAGATATATCAACATAGTTACTTGAATGATATCACCATAGTTACGAGATATATCATCGTAATTATTTGATATGATATCAACATAGTTATTAGATATTATATCAACATAGTTACTTGATATGATATCAACATAGTTACTAGATATGATATCAACATTGATAATAGTTATGATAACACCATAATTACTAGATATGATATCAACATAGTTACTAGATATGCTATCAACATAGTTACTAGATATGATATCAACATAGTTACTACATATAAACATAGTTACTAGATATGATATCAACATTGTTACTACATATCAACATAGTTACTAGATATGATATCAATATAGTTAATACATATGATATCAACATAGTTACTAGATATATCAACATAGTTACTTGAATGATATCAACATAGTTACTAAATATGATATCAACATAGTTACTACATATCAACATAGTTACCAGATATGATATCAACATAGTTACTACATATTAACATAGTTACTACATATGATATCAACATTGTTACTACATATCAACATAGTTACTAGATATGATATCAATATAGTTAATACATATGATATCAACATAGTTACTAGATATATCAACATAGTTACTTGAATGATATCAACATAGTTACGAGATATGATATCATCGTAATTATTTGATATGATATCAACATAGTTACTTAAATGATATCAACATAATTGCTTGATTTGATATCAACATAGTTACTTGATATGATATCAACATTGTTACTAGATATGATATCAACATAGTTACTAGATATGATATCAACATAATTACTAGATATATCAACATAGTTACTTTAATGATATCCATATAATTACTAGATATATCAACATAGTTACTTCATATGATATTAACATAGTAACTTGATATGATATCAACATAGCTATTAGATTTATCAACATAGTTACTAGATATATCAACATAGCTATTAGATTTATCAACATAGTTACTAGATATGATATCAACATAGCTATTAGATTTATCAACATAGTTACTAGATATATCAACATAGCTATTAGATTTATCAATATAGTTACTAGATATATCAACATAGCTATTAGATTTATCAACATAGTTACTAGATATATCAACATAGCTATTAGATTTATCAACATAGTTACTAGATATATCAACATAGCTATTAGATTTATCAACATAGTTACTAGATATATCAACATAGCTATTAGATTTATCAACATAGTTACTAGATATATCAACATAGCTATTAGATTTATCAACATAGTTGCTAGATATATCAACATAGCTATTAGATTTATCAACATAGTTACTAGATATATCAACATAGCTATTAGATTTATCAACATAGTTTCTAGCTATGATATCAACATAGCTATTAGATTTATCAACATAGTTTCTAGCTATGATATCAACATAGCTATTAGATTTATCAACATAGTTACTAGCTATGATATCAACATAGCTATTAGATTTATCAACAAAGTTACTAGATATATCAACATAGCTATTAGATTTATCAACATAGTTACTAGATATATCAACATAGCTATTAGATTTATCAACATAGTTACTAGATATATCAACATAGCTATTAGATTTATCAACATAGTTACTAGATATATCAACATAGCTATTAGATTTATCAACATAGTTTCTAGCTATGATATCAACATAGCTATTAGATTTATCAACATAGTTTCTAGCTATGATATCAACATAGCTATTAGATTTATCAACATAGTTACTAGCTATGATATCAACATAGCTATTAGATTTATCAACATAGTTACTAGATATATCAACATAGCTATTAGATTTATCAACATAGTTACTAGATATATCAACATAGCTATTAGATTTATCAACATAGTTACTAGATATATCAACATAGCTATTAGATTTATCAACATAGTTACTAGATATATCAACATAGCTATTAGATTTATCAACATAGTTACTAGATATATCAACATAGCTATTAGATTTATCAACATAGTTACTAGATATATCAACATAGCTATTAGATTTATCAACATAGTTTCTAGCTATGATATCAACATAGCTATTAGATTTATCAACATAGTTTATAGCTATGATATCAACATAGCTATTAGATTTATCAACATAGTTTCTAGCTATGATATCAACATAGCTATTAGATTTATCAACATAGTTACTAGATATATCAACATAGCTATTAGATTTATCAACATAGTTACTAGATATATCAACATAGCTATTAGATTTATCAACATAGTTACTAGATATATCAACATAGCTATTAGATTTATCAACATAGTTACTAGATATATCAACATAGCTATTAGATTTATCAACATAGCTACTACATTTATTAACATAGTTACTAGATATTATAGCAACATAGTTACAAGATATGATATCAATATTGTTACTAGATATGATATCAACATAGTTACTAGATATTATATCAACATACTTATTAGATTGCAGTCAGATTGCAGGCCCAGTGAGAACCATGTATTATGCTGATGACATCTTGGTATATAGGCATGGTAGAGTTGGAGACACGATCGCCAGGAATTTGCAGAGTGAGGTTGCTCGGTTGGAGAATGGTGCAGTAATTCTGGAGCTTTTGTTAATCCATCAACGGCATCGATAATATGGTTTTCGATAAATAATCACATAATAAACACGTCCATGCCATCGGTTACTTTGAGAGGGGATGTCCTCGAGAGAACCAACTCAATGAAGTACTTAGGAGTTATGTTGGACCGCAGTCTGAGTTTGAAAGATAATGTTCACCACATCATTGTAAAGGCTTATAAAAGTAATGTGGCAATAAAATTTATGGCTGCTGTTCAATGTGAACAGAGGCTGCTATTTCTGCTGTCTTAGGGATTGGTGTCGGCGGTGAACACTTCTTGTGCTTGTTTCATTTTCCTTCTGATGTTTTTGTTTATTTTGCTACATTGCCATGACATTTCAGAGGCCTCTGATTAGATAGATAGACCATCAGGAAGGTAGGTTTCAACATATTCACTGTTCGGAAGCACTGCAGCAAAGATAGGGTTTACTGTGCTCATTCGCCACCAATTGATTCTTTTTGATTCTTGATTAGAAACTGGCTTCACAGCACGCGGGACATTCCCATAAGTGCCCCGCTCTCCGATCCAGCAGCGATCCCAGTGTTTGTAGACTCAAGAGTTCCGGTCAAGTGTTGATTGTGTGATCTTCGAGACTTTCCAAAAAATTTACTTTTCCATCCATCACCTCTAGATACTCCCATTTCTAACATTCTCTGTATGTGTACGTTGTCAACCTCATTGACATCATCTTCATCTTGAAATGAATTTATTACTACTTTCATTAAGTCTACTTTATCTCTTCTCAGCATTGTGCCGTCTATCGCCGCATTACCTGCCAATAAGTCGGCACTCTCGTTTCCTCCGACCCCAGCACGACCAGGACAGCACATCCATGCAACGCTCTGGACAAACGAGTTGTTCAATAAGTCCCATCATTATTTTCTTAGCATGAAATTTTCTATCTTGCGCAACATGCCCTGAGAGTCTGTGAGTATTACCGAGTGTGTTGATGTATCAGTTGACTACTGGTTATGCCGAACTTCTCTATTGCTCCAGGCATGCAACCAAATGTTCAAGTCAAAAGGATTTTCACGTCCCGAGTCACTGTACCTCTATGATGGGACTGTGATAGCCATAGAAAAAAAAGCTAATGCTATCAGTTTCCTCCTTCCCGGTACTGGAGTGTGCATACAAATATACAAATAACAAAATATAAAATACATTTCAACAACAAAATAAAAACATGAGAAGCATAATTGTATAGATGACGTGCCATGAAGCTTCTATAAGAAGATAACTTTAATATAACGGCATGTCATCTACTAAGGTTTACTTATGCATGCATGGTTTGTCTAGTGGGTCATTGGTGAGACCCACAGATGCAACCGCATGCGTAAAGCAGACCCCTAGGTCGCGGTAAATACCAGATATACCATCCCAGCAGATGTATCAAGAAATGTGACAGAATACTGTTTTTGAATACAAAAATTTGACCAAGAAATAAATGCTACACTCCTAGCAGATCCTATTGATGATTCTGGGATACTGCGACACTGGCACCTACCTTTCGGAACCAAATAGGCATCTATAAACACACCATCCGCCCCCGCTCCCCCCCCCCCCGAATAAATTATTCGTTTGAGACAACGAATCTTATTGTCAGAGCGGGTATGGGCTGCCAAGAGCTGCCTTTTCACAGGTAAATAGATACATTCTTCACCATAATGTGCCCAGAGCTACCTGCTCACAGATATACAGCTTGCCACATACATTATTAAATTCATGTATCGATGTGAGTAGCTTTACTGTACACAGCCTGATACATCAATCAATCAAGTGCCATTTCTCTACGACTGTCTCTCGTGTTGTTAATAAGCTCGGTTGTTGAACTTCTACCGTGCCACAATACCAGTCCATCTAGCCACTCCTCTCTTTGTTAATAAGCTCGGTTGGGGAACTTCTACCGTGCCACAATACCAGTCCATCTAGCCACTCCTCTCTTTGCCATCCCCTGTCTCTTCTCTCCTTGATCTTTCCAGTGGTTATTAATTGTTCAAGCTGTGTTCTTCTCAGCACATGCCCTAGAAATCTTGACTGTCTGCTCCTAATGAATTTATATAATTGCTCTTTTATGCCAACATCAATGAGAAATCTGCATTAGTTTTCGTAGCTGCCCATGGTATTTTCATAATTATTCTTAGAAACTACATCTCTGTAGCCTATAATTCACTTTAAAGTTTCTGTTTACAGTCCATGCTTCACATTCATAAAAAATAATTGATTCGACATAAAATCTCAGCACTCGAATTAGGGTTATATGAGTCGTGATGAAACATAATGTAATCTAGAGAAATTACGGTAGTAGTTTTCCTCTGGCTTTCTACCGGTTTTTTATGGTGTTCTCCTCTAGCCTTTGCCTAAAATATCCTGACCTACCAGGCAGCAGTGGTTTAATTTTAGAGTGGTCTCTTAGATGAATTAGTAGCATATCCTATTCAGGATGTAGCTATCAACCTATCATTTGTTGAAAGTGGTGACTTTCTAGACAGTATATACGTTCATTAGTTTGCCATTTCTTTGTGAAGGGTCCGGATGCACAATTGCCTGTGGCGAGAATCGAACTAGGTACCTTGGTCGTAACAGACGCGTTATGTATAACTTGGTCACAGAGCCGGTCACAAAATTTCCAACTCTTGTGTCACACCAACAATCTGGCTCATTTCACGGTCCACTCGCACAAATCTCACATAAACAGAAGTTAACGCGCTGACACAGACATTATCTAATACAGGTACCACTATGAGTAACACTGAGATACGACTATTTGACGTGAATGACAACTTCGATTACATGCTAAATTTCGACTATGACTCACCATATTACGAGTTCGCCATACCAACAATTACACCAATCAAATCGTTTGTAATTAAACGTTCAATAATCACACCTATTGAGGAACGAAGTCTCTGTATATGCGAAGTGAAAGTATTTGCTGGTAGGTACATGTATGTAACGTCATATAAACAACATGTTTATATCAACTTGTCTACCCACACATGTATACACCGTCACAGAAACATGTTTATATCAACTTGTCTACCCACACATGTATACACCGTCACAGAAACATGTTTATATCAACTTGTCTACCCACACATGTATACACCGTCACAGAAACATGTTTATATCAACTTGTCTACCCACACATGTATACACCGTCACAGAAACATGTTTATATCAACTTGTCTACCCACACATGTATACACCGTCACAGAAACATGTTTATATCAACTTGTCTACCCACACTAGTATTAAACGTCTTAGAAACAACATGTTTATGTGAAATATGGCTGCATTCTGCCATGTCTTCTTTCCTCGACGATATCCTCATAACAATGTTGGTAAACACTTATTTCTTTCAAGATAACACGATACCTTCCAGGCCACAATTTTTTCCAAGGCCTGCCTATCGTATTCTGCATTATTTTTATTCTGTAGCCTTGTATCCTGGTGTGGTCCTTCCCAGGTTTGGGATGTGGAACTAAATACTGCCATGTGGCATCGACTTGAATGAAGCCGATATCTGATCTCATCTATTCGATACTGTCATTTGGTATCGACTTGAATGAAGCCGATATCTGATCTCATCTCTTCGATACTGTCATGTGGTATCACTTGAATGACGCCGATATCTGATCTCATCTAGTCGTTACTGTCATGTGGTATCACTTGAATGAAGACGATGTCCGATCTCATCTATTCGATACTGTTATGTGGTATCATTTGAATGAAGCCGATATCTGATCTCATCTCTTCGATACTGTCATGGGGTATCGACTTGAATGAAGCCGATATCTGATCTTATCTATTCGATACTGTCATGGGGTATCGACTAGAATGAAGCCGATGTCTGATCTCATCTCTTCGATACTGTCATGTGGTATCGACTAGAATGAAGCCGATGTCTGATCTCATCTCTTCGATACTGTCATGTGGTATCGACTAGAATGAAGCCGATGTCTGATCTCATCTCTTCGATACTGTCATGTGGTATCGACTAGAATGAAGCCGATGTCTGATCTCATCTCTTCGATACTGTCATGTGGTATCGACTAGAATGAAGCCGATGTCTGATCTCATCTCTTCGATACTGTCATGTGGTATCGACTAGAATGAAGCCGATATCTGATCTCATCTCTTCGATACTGTCATGTGGTATCGACTTGAATGAAGCCGATATCTGATCTTATCTAT
The DNA here is from genome assembly GCA_034231615.1 of Meghimatium bilineatum. NCBI lineage: Eukaryota > Metazoa > Mollusca > Gastropoda > Stylommatophora > Philomycidae > Meghimatium > Meghimatium bilineatum. The sequence goes on from CM067302.1 coordinate 24,702,684, forward strand.
TCGATACTGTCATGTGGTATCGACTAGAATGAAGCCGATATCTGATCTCATCTCTTCGATACTGTCATGGGGTATCGACTAGAATGAAGCCGATATCTGATCTCATCTCTTCGATACTGTCATGTGGTATCGACTTGAATGAAGCCGATATCTGATCTTATCTATTCGATACTGTCATGTGGTATCGACTAGAATGAAGCCGATATCTGATCTCATCTCTTCGATACTGTCATGGGGTATCGACTAGAATGAAGCCGATATCTGATCTCATCTCTTCGATACTGTCATGTGGTATCGACTAGAATGAAGCCGATATCTGATCTCATCTCTTCGATACTGTCATGTGGTATCGACTAGAATGAAGCCGATATCTGATCTTATCTATTCGATATTGTCATGTGGTATCGACTAGAATGAAGCCGATATCTGATCTCATCTCTTCGATACTGTCATGTGGTATCGACTAGAATGAAGCCGATATCTGATCTCATCTCTTCGATACTGTCATGTGGTATCTACTAGAATGAAGCCGATATCTGATCTCATCTCTTCGATACTGTCATGTGGTATCACTAGAATGAAGCCGATGTCTGATCTCATCTCTTCGATACTGTCATGTGGTATCACTAGAATGAAGCCGATGTCTGATCTCATCTCTTCGATACTGTCATGTGGTATCACTAGAATGAAGCCGATGTCCGATCTCATCTCTTCGATACTGTCATGTGGTATCACTTGAATGAAGACGATGTCCGATCTCATCTATTCGATACTGTCATGTGGTATCACTTGAATGAAGACGATGTCCGATCTCATCTATTCGATACTGTCATGTGGTATCACTAGAATGAAGCCGATGTCTGATCTCATCTCTTCGATACTGTCATGTGGTATCACTAGAATGAAGCCGATGTCTGATCTCATCTCTTCGATACTGTCATGTGGTATCACTAGAATGAAGCCGATGTCTGATCTCATCTCTTCGATACTGTCATGTGGTATCACTTGAATGAAGACGATGTCCGATCTCATCTCTTCGATACTGTCATGTGGTATCACTAGAATGAAGCCGATGTCTGATCTCATCTCTTCGATACTGTCATGTGGTATCACTAGAATGAAGCCGATGTCTGATCTCATCTCTTCGATACTGTCATGTGGTATCACTTGAATGAAGACGATGTCTGATCTCATCTCTTCGATACTGTCATGTGGTATCACTTGAATGAAGACGATGTCCGATCTCATCTCTTCGATACTGTCATGTGGTATCACTTGAATGAAGACGATGTCCGATCTCATCTCTTCGATACTGTCATGTGGTATCACTTGAATGAAGACGATGTCCGATCTCATCTATTCGATACTGTCATGTGGTATCACTAGAATGAAGCCGATGTCTGATCTCATCTCTTCGATACTGTCATGTGGTATCACTAGAATGAAGCCGATGTCTGATCTCATCTCTTCGATACTGTCATGTGGTATCACTAGAATGAAGCCGATGTCTGATCTCATCTCTTCGATACTGTCATGTGGTATCACTTGAATGAAGACGATGTCCGATCTCATCTATTCGATACTGTCATGTGGTATCACTAGAATGAAGCCGATGTCCGATCTCATCTATTCGATACTGTCATGTGGTATCACTTGAATGAAGACGATGTCCGATCTCATCTATTCGATACTGTCATGTGGTATCACTAGAATGAAGCCGATGTCTGATCTCATCTCTTCGATACTGTCATGTGGTATCACTAGAATGAAGCCGATGTCTGATCTCATGTCTTCGATACTGTCATGTGTTATCACTAGAATGAAGACGATGTCTGATCTCATCTCTTCGATACTGTCATGTGGTATCACTTGAATGAAGACGATGTCCGATCTCATCTCTTCGATACTGTCATGTGGTATCACTTGAATGAAGACGATGTCCGATCTCATCTCTTCGATACTGTCATGTGATATCACTTGAATGAAGACGATGTCCGATCTCATCTATTCGATACTGTCATGTGGTATCACTAGAATGAAGCCGATGTCTGATCTCATCTCTTCAATACTGTCATGTGGTATCACTAGAATGAAGCCGATGTCCGATCTCATCTATTCGATACTGTCATGTGGTATCACTAGAATGAAGCCGATGTCCGATCTCATCTATTCGATACTGTCATGTGGTATCACTTGAATGAAGACGATGTCCGATCTCATCTATTCGATACTGTCATGTGGTATCACTAGAATGAAGCCGATGTCTGATCTCATCTCTTCGATACTGTCATGTGGTATCACTAGAATGAAGCCGATGTCTGATCTCATCTCTTCGATACTGTCATGTGGTATCACTAGAATGAAGCCGATGTCTGATCTCATCTATTCGATACTGTCATGTGGTATCACTTGAATGAAGACGATGTCCGATCTTATCTATTCGATACTGTCATGTGGTATCACTAGAATGAAGCCGATGTCTGATCTCATCTCTTCGATACTGTCATGTGGTATCACTAGAATGAAGCCGATGTCTGATCTCATCTCTTCGATACTGTCATGTGGTATCACTAGAATGAAGCCGATGTCTGATCTCATCTCTTCGATACTGTCATGTGGTATCACTAGAATGAAGCCGATGTCTGATCTCATCTCTTCGATACTGTCATGTGGTATCACTAGAATGAAGCCGATGTCTGATCTCATCTCTTCGATACTGTCATGTGGTATCGACTAGAATGAAGCCGATATCTGATCTCATCTCTTCGATACTGTCATGTGGTATCACTAGAATGAAGCCGATGTCTGATCTCATCTCTTCGATACTGTCATGGGGTATCGACTAGAATGAAGACGATATCTGATCTCATCTATTCGATACTGTCATGTGGTATCACTTGAATGAAGACGATGTCCGATCTTATCTATTCGATACTGTCATGTGGTATCACTAGAATGAAGCCGATGTCTGATCTCATCTCTTCGATACTGTCATGTGGTATCACTAGAATGAAGCCGATGTCTGATCTCATCTCTTCGATACTGTCATGTGGTATCACTAGAATGAAGCCGATGTCTGATCTCATCTCTTCGATACTGTCATGTGGTATCACTAGAATGAAGCCGATGTCTGATCTCATCTCTTCGATACTGTCATGTGGTATCACTAGAATGAAGCCGATGTCTGATCTCATCTCTTCGATACTGTCATGTGGTATCGACTAGAATGAAGCCGATATCTGATCTCATCTCTTCGATACTGTCATGTGGTATCACTAGAATGAAGCCGATGTCTGATCTCATCTCTTCGATACTGTCATGGGGTATCGACTAGAATGAAGACGATATCTGATCTCATCTCTTCGATACTGTCATGTGGTATCGACTAGAATGAAGCCGATGTCTGATCTCATCTCTTCGATACTGTCTTGTGGTATCGACTAGAATGAAGCCGATATCTGATCTCATCTCTTCGATACTGTCATGTGGTATCACTAGAATGAAGCCGATGTCTGATCTCATCTCTTCGATACTGTCATGGGGTATCGACTAGAATGAAGACGATATCTGATCTCATCTCTTCGATACTGTCATGTGGTATCGACTAGAATGAAGCCGATATCTGATCTCATCTCTTCGATACTGTCATGTGGTATCGACTAGAATGAAGACCTACAGGCAAAAGAGCAAGGGGTAGACAAAAAACAAACACTCCGAGGAACAATACTTAGAGTAAGTAAAATAACCAATATTCATACTATTCAAGAACTGCACAGAATAGATTGGAACAGACAGAATTGGAGAGATCTGACCTCTGCCCTATGCGTTAACTTCAGCGCAGAAATAAAATGAATGAATTCTACACAGAAAGTTAATCTACAGAAAGAAACAGTAAATTTAAGTAGGAAGCCAGGGGAAAATTTTTTAAAATCCTTGAGACTAACGGGAATTGAACCAAAGATGCGGTTAGTCAAGTACGGAAAAACGCGTGTGCAATTCTTGCTAGGTGATTTTGTGTCGTTGAACTGGTTCAATTCCCGTTAGTCTCAAGAATTTTTTGAAAGATACTGCAATTTTCTGGTAGGTACCATCCAATACTTTCATTACGGTAGATGTCGGGAATATACCGGCCCACTGGTCGGGTCATGAACGTGAGCGTTGATGCTATACCGGCCCACTGGTCGGGTCATGAACGTGAGCGTTGATGCTATACCGGCCCACTGGTCGGGTCATGAACGTGAGCGTTGATGCTATACTGGCCCACTGGTCGGATCATGAACGTGAGCGTTGATGCTATACCGGCCCACTGGTCGGATCATGAATGTGAGCGTTGATGCTATACCGGCCCACTGGTCGGGTCATGAACGTGAGCGTTGATGCTATACCGGCCCACTGGTCGGGTCATGAACGTGAGCGTTGATGCTATACCGGCCCACTGGTCGGGTCATGAACGTGAGCGTTGATGATATACCGGCCCACTGATCGGGTCATGAACGTGAGCGTTGATGATATACCGGCCCACTGGTCGGGTCATGAACGTGAGCGTTGATGCTATACCGGCCCACTGGTCGGGTCATGAACGTGAGCGTTGATGCTATACCGGCCCACTGGTCGGGTCATGAACGTGAGCGTTGATGCTATACCGGCCCACTGGTCGGGTCATGAACGTGAGCGTTGATGCTATACCGGCCCACTGGTCGGGTCATGAACGTGAGCGTTGATGCTATACCGGCCCACTGGTCGGGTCATGACCGTGAGCGTTGATGCTATACCGGCCCACTGGTCGGGTCATGAACGTGAGCGTTGATGCTATACCGGCCCACTGGTCGGGTCATGAACGTGAGCGTTGATGCTATACCGGCCCACTGGTCGGATCATGAACGTGGGCGTTGATGCTATACCGGCCCACTGGTCGGGTCATGAACGTGAACGTTGATGCTATACCGGCCCACTGGTCGGGTCATGAACGTGAGCGTTGATGCTATACCGGCCCACTGGTCGGGTCATGAACGTGAGCGTTGATGCTATACCGGTCCACTGGTCGGGTCATGAACGTGAGCGTTGATGATATACCGGCCCACTGGTCGGATCATGAATGTGAGTGTTGATGCTATACCGACCCACTGGTCGGGTCATGAACGTGAACGTTGATGCTATACCGGCCCACTGGTCGGATCATGAACGTGAGCGTTGATGCTATACCGGCCCACTGGTCGGATCATGAACGTGAGCGTTGATGCTATACCGGTCCACTGGTCGGGTCATGAACGTGAACGTTGATGCTATACCGGCCCACTGGTCGGATCATGAACGTTAGCGTTGATGCTATACAGGTCCACTGGTCGGGTCATGAACGTGAACGTTGATGCTATACCGGCCCACTGGTCGGGTCATGAACGTGAACGTTGATGCTATACCGGCCCACTGGTCGGGTCATGAACGTGAGCGTTGATGCTATACCGGCCCACTGGTCGGGTCATGAACGTGAACGTTGATGCTATACCGGCCCACTGGTCGGGTCATGAACGTGAACGTTGATGCTATACCGGCCCACTGGTCGGGTCATGAACGTGAGCGTTGATGCTATACCGGCCCACTGGTCGGGTCATGAACGTGAGCGTTGATGCTATACCGGCCCACTGGTCGGGTCATGAACGTGAGCGTTGATGCTATACCGGCCCACTGGTCGGGTCATGAACGTGAACGTTGATGCTATACCGGCCCACTGGTCGGGACATGAACGTGAACGTTGATGATATACCGGCCCACTGGTCGGGTCATGAACGTGAACGTTGATGATATACCGGCCCACTGGTCGGGTCATGAACGTGAGCGTTGATGCTATACCGGCCCACTGGTCGGGTCATGAACGTGAACGTTGATGATATACCGGCCCACTGGTCGGGTCATGAACGTGAACGTTGATGATATACCGGCCCACTGGTCGGGTCATGAACGTGAACGTTGATGATATACCGGCCCACTGGTCGGGTCATGAACGTGAGCGTTGATGCTATACCGGCCCACTGGTCGGGTCATGAACGTGAACGTTGATGATATACCGGCCCACTGGTCGGGTCATGAACGTGAACGTTGATGATATACCGGCCCACTGGTCGGGTCATGAACGTGAACGTTGATGATATACCGGCCCACTGGTCGGATCATGAACGTGAACGTTGATGATATACCGGCCCACTGGTCGGGTCATGAACGTGAACGTTGATGATATACCGGCCCACTGGTCGGGTCATGAACGTGAACGTTGATGATATACCGGCCCACTGGTCGGGTCATGAACGTGAACGTTGATGATATACCGGCCCACTGGTCGGGTCATGAACGTGAACGTTGATGATATACCGGCCCACTGGTCGGGTCATGAACGTGAACGTTGATGATATACCGGCCCACTGGTCGGGTCATGAACGTGAACGTTGATGATATACCGGCCCACTGGTCGGGTCATGAACGTGAGCGTTGATGCTATACCGGCCCACTGGTCGGGTCATGAACGTGAACGTTGATGATATACCGGCCCACTGGTCGGGTCATGAACGTGAACGTTGATGATATACCGGCCCACTGGTCGGGTCATGAACGTGAACGTTGATGATATACCGGCCCACTGGTCGGGTCATGAACGTGAGCGTTGATGCTATACCGGCCCACTGGTCGGGTCATGAACGTGAACGTTGATGATATACCGGCCCACTGGTCGGGTCATGAACGTGAGCGTTGATGCTATACCGGCCCACTGGTCGGGTCATGAACGTGAACGTTGATGATATACCGGCCCACTGGTCGGGTCATGAACGTGAACGTTGATGATATACCGGCCCACTGGTCGGGTCATGAACGTGAACGTTGATGATATACCGGCCCACTGGTCGGATCATGCACGTGAACGTTGATGATATACCGGCCCACTGGTCGGGTCATGAACGTGAACGTTGATGCTATACCGGCCCACTGGTCGGGTCATGAACGTGAACGTTGATGATATACCGGCCCACTGGTCGGGTCATGAACGTGAACGTTGATGCTATACCGGCCCACTGGTCGGGTCATGAACGTGAACGTTGATGATATACCGGCCCACTGGTCGGGTCATGAACGTGAACGTTGATGATATACCGGCCCACTGGTCGGGTCATGAACGTGAACGTTGATGATATACCGGCCCACTGGTCGGGTCATGAACGTTAACGTTGATGCTATACCGGCCCACTGGTCGGGTCATGAACGTGAACGTTGATGATATACCGGCCCACTGGTCGGGTCATGAACGTGAACGTTGATGATATACCGGCCCACTGGTCGGGTCATGAACGTGAGCGTTGATGCTATACCGGCCCACTGGTCGGGTCATGAACGTGAACGTTGATGATATACCGGCCCACTGGTCGGGTCATGAACGTGAACGTTGATGCTATACCGGCCCACTGGTCGGGTCATGAACGTGAACGTTGATGATATACCGGCCCACTGGTCGGGTCATGAACGTGAACGTTGATGATATACCGGCCCACTGGTCGGGTCATGAACGTGAACGTTGATGATATACCGGCCCACTGGTCGGGTCATGAACGTGAACGTTGATGATATACCGGCCCACTGGTCGGGTCATGAACGTGAACGTTGATGATATACCGGCCCACTGGTCGGATCATGAACGTGAACGTTGATGATATACCGGCCCACTGGTCGGGTCATGAACGTGAACGTTGATGCTATACCGGCCCACTGGTCGGGTCATGAACGTGAACGTTGATGATATACCGGCCCACTGGTCGGGTCATGAACGTGAACGTTGATGATATACAATTGAATCCATTTACCTTAGTCAGAACAACATGAGCTTCGACACAAAACAGAAACTGCTCTATACATGACCAATGTTGGACAGAATGTTAAACAATCTATCGTAGCAGAAGAAGAAGAATGCACCATTACACAATCTCAAAGATATATCATGATATATTCTCAAAGACATTTGTCGGTAGAATCAATGGGATTTATAATTGTCTTTCGTATATTTCCCAACTTGTAAATGTATATTTCCCATCGTGTAAATGTATATTTCCCATCGTGTAAATGTATATTTCCCATCGTGTAAATGTATATTTCCCATCGTGTAAATGTATATTTCCCATCGTGTAAATGTATGCTGTACATTGTCCTCCTTGTAAATAATGGTATATTTCTCATCCTGTAATTGTTTGCTGCATGTTTCATACAGGTAAATATATGTTGTACATTTCTCATCCTGTAATTGTTTGCTGCATGTTTCATACAGGTAAATATATGTTGTACATTTCCTATTTTGGAAATGTATTTGCTGTATATCTCTAAAACGTGTAAATGTATGTTGTATATTTCCCATGTTATAAGTGTAAGTTTCATCTCTGTAATGTGTACATGTATGTTGTATATTTCCCATGTTATAAGTGTAAGTTTCATCTCTGTAATGTGTACATGTATGTTGTATATATTCCACTCTCGCAATGTATGCTGTATATTTCCCAACATGTAAATGTATGCTGTATATTTCTTAAATTGTAAATGTATGCTGTATATTTCCCAACATGTAAATGTATGCTGTATATTTCCCAACATGTAAATGTATGCTGTATATTTCTTACATTGTAAATGTATGCTGTATATTTCCCAACATGTAAATGTATGCTGTATATTTCTTACATTGTAAATGTATGCTGTATATTTCCCAACATGTAAATGTATGCTGTATATTTCCCAACATGTAAATGTATGCTGTATATTTCACAAATGTAAATTTAAGTTGTATATTTCCCAACGTGTAAATGTATGATTTATATTGCATACCTTTAAAATGTATATTACATAATTATTACGTTGTAAATGTATGTTGTATATTTCAAACATTGTAAATGTATGTTCTATATTTCCCACCTATTAAATGTATTTTTTATATTTCCCTCGCTGTAAATGTATGTCATATATTTCTCAACTTGTAGATGTTTTTTGCACTGTTCATAACTGTAAACTTTATGTTTTATATTTTTACGTTGGAAATGTGTGTTCTATATATTTCCTACCTTGTAAATATATGTTGTATATTTCCCAACTTGTAAATGTGTGTTTTATATTTGATAGTGTGTAAATTTATGTCGCAATTGTATGTGTAATTAAATGTATGTACATTTCCCATTTGTATATGTATGTTTCATATTTCAAACACTGTAAATGTATGTTTCATATTTCAAACACTGTAAATGTATGTTTCATATTTCAAACATTGTAAATGTATGGTGTATATATTCCACCTTTCCAATATATGTTGTATGTCTCGAAACTTCTAAATGTATGTTCTATATTTCCTACATTGTAAATGTATGTTCTATATTTCCTACATTGTAAATGTATGTTCTATATTTCCTACATTGTAAATGTATGTTCTATATTTCCTACATTGTAAATGTATGTTCTATATTTCCTACATTGTAAATGTATGTTGTATATTTCCTACATTGTAAATGTATGTTGTATATTTCCTACATTGTAAATGTATGTTGCATATTTCCTACATTGTAAATGTATGTTCTATATTTCCTACATTGTAAATGTATGTTGTATATTTCCTACATTGTAAATGTATGTTGTATATTTCCTACATTGTAAATGTGTGTTGTATATTTCCTACATTGTAAATGTATGTTGTATATTTCCTACATTGTAAATGTATGTTGTATATTTCCTACATTGTAAATGTATGTTGTATATTCCCCAACTTGTAAATGTACGATGTATATTCCTCAACTTGTAAATGTACGATGTATATTTCCAAACTTGTAAATGTACGATGTATGTTACATTCCTGTAAACTGTATGTTATACATTTCTTACGTTTTTAATGTATTTTGTATATTCCTCAACTTGTAAATATATGTTGTATTTCCCCACATTGTAAATATATGTTGTATTTCCCCCACATTGTAAATATATGTTGTATTTCCCCCACATTGTAAATATATGTTGTATTTCCCCCACATTGTAAATGTATGTTGCATATTTCACATCGTGTAAATGCATGTTGTATAATTCGCAACTTGTAAATATGTATTGTATAATTCACAATGTGTACATGAATGTCGTATATTTCCCACATTGTAGATGTATGTTTCTTACTACAAATACTGTACATGTATATTGTATTTATCGTATATTTTCCACCGTCTCAATATATGTTGTATATTTTCCCACCTTGTAAATGTATGGTGTATATTGCATAGCTTTAAAATGTCTGTTGTATATTTTACATGTATGTTATATTCAACGTGTAAATGTATGTTGTATATTTCACACCGTGTTGAAGTATTTTGTATATTTGCCACCGTGTTGAAGTATGTTGTATATTTGCCACCGTGTTGAAGTATGTTGTATATTTGACAACTTGTGAATGGAAGCCCATGATTAACATAAGGAAAATGTTGACAGTTGGTTATCATTTTATTGTAACAGTCTTGATCTCCTTGCACATTGTTCATCTATTTGTAATACTTCTTGTGTAGGTAATTCTACTTGTGTAGGTAATACTACTTGTGTAGGCAATACTACTTGTGTAGGTAATACTACTTGTGTAGGTAATACTACTTGTGTAGGTAATACTACTTGTGTAGGTAATACTACTTGTGTAGGTAATACTACTTGTGTAGGCAATTCTACTTGTGTAGGTAATACTACTTGTGTAGGTAATACTACTTGTGTAGGCAATACTACTTGTGTAGGCAATTCTACTTGTGTAGGCAATACTACTTGTGTAGGTAATACTACTTGTGTAGGTAATATTAATTATGTTTGTATGTTCTTGCCTACTTCAAAACTACATATTATACTACACCTCAATACATATTTCTATTTCAGATCCGATATGCCCTGATGGCAGTTACGGCATTTACTGTGAGGATCGATGCACCTGCTCTGGGGATGAGGCATGCAACTTGGTCACTGGTTCATGTTCTCCAGGATGTCCTCCTGAAACGTTTGGTTTCAACTGTTCAAGGCGGTGTAGTCCGCACTGTGTATCCACTATCTGTAGCTTTCAGTCTGGAGCCTGTAGTCCGTGTCGTTATAGCTATTTTGGACATGATTGCCAAACACGTGAGCATTAACATGAAAACAATAAACATGTAGAATTTACTGTGTACGAAATATCAGGCAGTTTAACCTAGAATCTATGAGGAGGCATACGGTTGTATAAGTTTACAAGAATATAACATACTAATGGTAGGCACATGATATCTCAACTTTGTGTTAGACCTCAAGTTACTCAAGAATATAACTTAAAACAATGGTAGGCACATGATATCTGGACTTTGTGCTAGAGCTCGTTACACAAAACAAATGCACATGTATCCAACCAGCGATATTCTTAAATCGCTGTCAGAGACATCTATCCAACCAGCGCTATTCTTAAATCGCTGTCAGAGACATCTATCCAACCAGCGCTATTCTTAAATCGCTGTCAGAGACATCTATCCAACCAGCGCTATTCTTAAATCGCTGTCAGAGACATCTATCCAACCAGCGCTATTCTTAAATCTGTGTCAGAGACATCTATCCAACCAGCGCTATTCTTAAATCTGTGTCAGAGACATCTATCCAACCAGCGATATTCTTAAATCGCTGTCAGAGACATCTATCCAACCAGCACTATTCTTAAATCGCTGTCAGAGACATCTATCCAACCAGCGATATTCTTAAATCGCTGTCAGAGACATCTATCCAACCAGCGCTATTCTTAAATCGCTGTCAGAGACATCTATCCAACCAGCGCTATTCTTAAATCTGTGTCAGAGACATCTATCCAACCAGCGCTATTCTTAAATCGCTGTCAGAGACATCTATCCAACCAGCACTATTCTTAAATCGGTGTCAGAGACATCTATCCAACCAGCACTATTCTTAAATCGCTGTCAGAGACATCTATCCAACCAGCGCTATTCTTAAATCGCTGTCAGAGACATCTATCCAACCAGCGCTATTCTTAAATCTGTGTCAGAGACATCTATCCAACCAGCGCTATTCTTAAATCGCTGTTAGAGACATCTATCCAACCAGCGCTATTCTTAAATCGCTGTCAGAGACATCTATCCAAACAGCGCTATTCTTAAATCTGTGTCAGAGACATCTATCCAACCAGCGCTATTCTTAAATCGCTGTCAGAGACATCTATCCAACCAGCGCTATTCTTAAATCTGTGTCAGAGACATCTATCCAACCAGCGCTATTCTTAAATCTGTGTCAGAGACATCTATCCAACCAGCGCTATTCTTAAATCGCTGTCAGAGACATCTATCCAACCAGCACTATTCTTAAATCGCTGTCAGAGACATCTATCCAACCAGCACTATTCTTAAATCTGTGTCAGAGACATCTATCCAACCAGCGCTATTCTTAAATCGCTGTCAGAGACATCTATCCAACCAGCGCTATTCTTAAATCGCTGTTAGAGACCATAGGTACTTTACGATCCAGTATCACGTGACGAGTGACATTTCTTGCATCAGTTGTCATCTACACCATTCCATGATCCGTCTAGTGGAGTTTTATCCATGATCCGTCTAGTGGAGTTTTATCCATGATCCGTCTAGTGGAGTTTTATCCATGATCCGTCTAGTGGAGTTTTATCCATGATCCGTCTAGTGGAGTTTTATCTATGATCCGTCTAGTGGAGTTTTATCTATGATCCGTCTAGTGGAGTTTTATCCATGATCCGTCTAGTGGAGTTTTATCTCAGAATCCGTCTAGTGGAGTTTTATCTATGATCCGCCTAGTGGAGTTTTATCCATGATCCGTCTAGTGGAGTTTTATCTATGATCCGCCTAGTGGAGTTTTATCCATGATCCGTCTAGTGGAGTTTTATCTATGATCCGTCTAGTGGAGTTTTATCTCAGAATCCGTCTAGTGGAGTTTTATCTATGATCCGCCTAGTGGAGTTTTATCTATGATCCGTCTAGTGGAGTTTTATCTCAGAATCCGTCTAGTGGAGTTTTATCTATGATCCGTCTAGTGGAGTTTTATCTCAGAATCCGTCTAGTGGAGTTTTATCTATGATCCGCCTAGTGGAGTTTTATCTATGATCCGCCTAGTGGAGTTTTATCTATGATCCGTCTAGTGGAGTTTTATCTATGATCCATCTAGTGGAGTTTTATCTATGATCCGTCTAGTGGAGTTTTATCTATGATCCATCTAGTGGAGTTTTATCTATGATCCGTCTAGTGGAGTTTTATCTCAGAATCCGTCATTTCATGCATGTAGCTTCTTTAGATCCTTTCAGACAGAACATACTGTCTTCAGACAGAACAGAATGTCTACAGGTTCATCACTTTGACTTCAGACAGAACAGAATATCTCCAGGGTGACCACTTTGAATTCAGACAGAACAGAATGTCTACAGGTTCACCACTTTGACTTCAGACAGAACAGAATATCTCCAGGGTGACCACTTTGACTTCAGACAGAACAGAATGTCTCCAGGGTCACCACTTTGACTTCAGACAGAACAGTGGCTCCGTCACAACTTTGAATTCAGACAGAACAGTGTCTCCGTCACAACTTTGACTTCGGACAGAACAGAGTGTCTCCGTCATAACTTTGACTTCAGACAGAACAGTGTCTCCGTCACAACTTTGACTTCATTCAGAACAGAGTGTCTCCTTAACCACTTTGACTTCGGACAGAACAGAGTATCTCCGTCACAACTTTGTATTCAAACAGAACAGTGTCTCCGTCACATCTTTGTATTCAGACAGAACAGAGTTTCCCCTTAACCACTTTGATTTCGGACAGAAAAGAGTGTCTCCGTCACAACTTTGTATTCAGACAGAACAGTGTCTCCGTCACATCTTTATATTCAGACAGAACAGTGTCTCCGTCACAACTTTGACTTCGGACAGAACAGAGTGTCTCCGTCACCACTTTGACTTCAGACAGAACAGAATGTATCCAGGGTCACCGCTTTGACTTCAGACAGAACACACTGTCTCAGTCACCACTTTGACTACAGACAGAACACACTGTCTCAGTCACCACTTTGACTTCAGACAGAACACACTATCTCAGTCACCACTTTGACTTCAGACAGAGCAGAGTGTCTCCGTCACCACTTTGGCTTCAGACAGAACAGAGTGTCTCAGTCACCACTTTGACTTCAGACAGAACACACTGTCTCAGTCACCACTTTGACTTCAGACAGAACACACTATCTCAGTCACCACTTTGACTTCAGACAGAGCAGAGTGTCTCCGTCACCACTTTGGCTTCAGACAGAACAGAGTGTCTCAGTCACCACTTTGACTTCAGACAGAACACACTGTCTCAGTCACCACTTTGACTTCAGACAGAACACACTGTCTCAGTCACCACTTTGACTACAGACAGAACACACTGTCTCAGTCACCACTTTGACTTCAGACAGAACACACTATCTCAGTCACCTTTTTGACTTCAGACAGAACAGAGTATCTCCGTCACAACTTTGACTTCAGACAGAACACACTGTCTCAGTCACCACTTTGGCTTCAGACAGAACACACTGTCTCAGTCACCACTTTGACTTCAGACAGTACAGAGTGTCTCCGTCACCACTTTGACTTCAGACAGAACACACTGTCTCAGTCTCCACTTTGACTTCAGACAGAATAGAGTGTCTCCGTCAACACTTTGACTTCAGAGAGAGCAGTGCCCCCTCTTCAAGACTTTGACCTTAGAGAGAACAGTGCCCCCATTCAACACTTTGACTTCAGAGAGAACAGTGCCTCCCATTCAACACTTTGACTTCAGAGAGAGCAGTGCCCCCATTCAACACTTTGACTTCAGAGAGAGCAGTGCCCCCTCTTCAAGACTTTGACCTTAGAGAGAACAGTGCCCCCATTCAACACTTTGACTTCAGAGAGAGCAGTGCCCCCTCTTCAAGACTTTGACCTTAGAGAGAACAGTGCCCCCATTCAACACTTTAACTTCATGGAGAACAGTGCCACCCCCATCAACACTTTGACTTCAGAGAGAATAGTGACCCTCCTCCCTTCAACACTTTGACTTCAGAGAGAACAATGCCACCCCCTTCAACACTTTGACTTCAGAGAGAATAGTGACCCTCCTCCCTTCAACACTTTGTCTTCAGAGAGAACATTGCCACCCCTTTCAACACTTTGACTTCAGAGAGAACAGTGCCCCACTTCAACACTTTGACTTCAGAGAGAACAGTGTCCCCCCTTCACCATTTTGACTTCGGAAAAAACAGTGTCCCCCCTTCACCACTTTGACTTCAGAGAGAACAGATCCCCCCCCCCTGCACCACTTTGATTTAAGACATAACAGAGTATCTCCGTCAATACGTTGATTTCTATATTTCTGTGAGAATGAACATTATCATCTCCAGCAACATCCTTTGCTAATTCCATGACAGTGTGTCACAATCCACACGCAACCTATTCACATCTTCATTCCATAACAGTGTGTCACAATCCACAGGCAACCTATCCACATCTTCATTCCATGACAGTGTGTCACAATCCATATGGAACCTAGACACATCTTCATTCCATGACAGTGTGTCACAATCCACAGGCAACCTATCCACATCTTCATTCCATGACAGTGTGTCACAATCCACAGGCAACCTATCAACATCTTCATTCCATGACAGTGTGTCACAATCCACATGCAACCTATTTACATTTTCATTCCATGACAGTGTGTCACAATCCACATGCAACCTATTTACATCTTCATTCCATGACAGTGTGTCACAATCCACATGCAACCTATTTACATCTTCATTCCATGACAATGTGTCACAATCCACATGCAACCTATTTACATTTTCATTCCATGACAGTGTGTCACAATCCACATGCAACCTATTTACATCTTCATTCCATGACAGTGTGTCACAATCCACATGCAACCTATTTACATCTTCATTCCATGACAGTGTGTCACAATCCACATGCAACCTATTTACATCTTCATTCCATGACAATGTGTCACAATCCACATGCAACCTATTTACATTTTCATTCCATGACAGTGTGTCACAATCCACATGCAACCTATTTACATCTTCATTCCATGACAGTGTGTCACAATCCACATGCAACCTATTTACATCTTCATTCCATGACAATGTGTCACAATCCACATGCCTGATATCGCTAATGAAATCATCTATTTCTCATCTCATCTTTGTGTCATCTACTATAACATTGTGCATGTCTACGAATCTTACATTTCATGATCTCTGAGTCGTACATGTCCTGGACAGTAGATACAAGTGATACTATCAACGTAGTTTCAATCATAGATCCACTCATTTCTAATTATGTGTTATTTCTATCGTGCCATGTAAGCAATGAAATTCTGATATCTCCAACAATGTAACTTGATGATTTGCACATTTTAGCCTAGTCCAAAAATGTAACTTATTGTGTACACTTTAAATGTTTCAACAATATAGCTGGTTGTGTACACTTTAAATGTTTCAACAATATAGCTGGTTATGTACACTTTAAATGTTTCAACAATATAGCTGGTTGTGTACACTTTAAATGTTTCAACAATATAGCTACTTGTGTACAATTTAGCATAAGAACTCGTGTATGTGATCATGAGAAAAACATACTTTCCCATAGAAAGAACACTAGAATCATAGCTTTATGGACTCCTGTACGAGCTACAAATGACCGTAAACATTCTTGCGTAATTAAAATTACAGGTACTGTACGGGCTAATGTGTCCATACTTTTATCGAAACGAACGATATATTATGTAATAAAATTAATTTTCGGTATGGTCGCATACAACACAGCATTCATCACTTTGAGTTTTGCGCGGAGATCGTATGATCGCTTCTAGACGAGTCGGGTTTTTTTTATACCTTCGCCTAACGGAAACTCTATGTTATAGAAGACTAATATTAAAAGGTTGGAATGAAATCACGTGATACGAACACATTAGACCGTAGTGAAACGAATTAGAAATATACAGACATGTCTTAAGAGAGTGTAAGGAGAAAGGGGAAAATCGCATTATTATATGAAAACTCTTGTTTTCCTCTGTCACTTTCATTTATTCAGCGTTAACTATAACACTTGATCTTAATTGTAGGCTGTCTGCCCGGTCAGTTCGGAGTGGCAGACCCATGCAAAAACTGTTCTATTGGATGCAGTGACTTATGTTCTACAACAATTGGTAAATGCAGTTGCAAAGAGAGGTATAGAGGATCACGTTGTGATGGTAAGTAGATATATGTATACATACACAAGTCACGTGAATGTTTCAAGTTGTATTGTCTTTCAGATGGTCATCTACAGACGGTTGCTCAGTAGGATTATATCAGGCTGTTCATTAGGCAAGGTCACTCAAATATTCCATTGACACATTGTTCCAAATCTTAGTTCAATCAAAGATTCCATACACACAAAGTAAAAAGTTGTTACTCTATTAAATATAGACACAATCATTAAGAATATATCAAAATCCAGATCTATTTCCATCATTGAATTTATTACCGTGAGCGATTTTCAACCCACGTGACTGTGTGAACTTGAACGTGTTCGTGTTATCTTGTCGCTGTGATATTTTATTCAAATTTTACATGTCATTTACGTGCAACTAATTTCTGGCTAATATTACTAGTCGAATCGAGTTGACATTTGTCATATAAATTAAAGTTTTTGTCGGGTGCAATAGCTATCTTTTGTTGTCACCGACAAGAAGTGTATTTTTGTGTCGGGTGCAATAGCTATCTTTTGTTGTCACCGACAAGAAGTGTATTTTTGTGTCGGGTGCAATAGCTATCTGTTGTTGTCACCGACAAGAAGTGTATTTTTGTGTCGGGTGCAATAGCTATCTGTCGTTGTCACCGACAAGAAGTGTCAATAGCTATCTGTTGTTGTCACCGACAAGAAGTGTCAATAGCTATCTGTTGTTGTCACCGACAAGAAGTGTCAATAGCTATCTGTTGTTGTCACCGACAAGAAGTGTCAATAGCTATCTGTTGTTGTCACCGACAAGAAGTGTCAATAGCTATCTGTTGTTGTCACCGACAAGAAGTGTCAATAGCTATCTGTTGTTGTCACCGACAAGAAGTGTCAATAGCTATCTGTTGTTGTCACCGACAAGAAGTGTCAATAGCTATCTGTTGTTGTCACCGACAAGAAGTGTCAATAGCTATCTGTTGTTGTCACCGACAAGAAGTGTCAATAGCTATCTGTTGTTGTCACCGACAAGAAGTGTCAATAGCTATCTGTTGTTGTCACCGACAAGAAGTGTCAATAGCTATCTGTTGTTGTCACCGACAAGAAGTGTCAATAGCTATCTGTTGTTGTCACCGACAAGAAGTGTCAATAGCTATCTGTTGTTGTCACCGACAAGAAGTGTCAATAGCTATCTGTTGTTGTCACCGACAAGAAGTGTCAATAGCTATCTGTTGTTGTCACCGACAAGAAGTGTCAATAGCTATCTGTTGTTGTCACCGACAAGAAGTGTCAATAGCTATCTGTTGTTGTCACCGACAAGAAGTGTCAATAGCTATCTGTTGTTGTCACCGACAAGAAGTGTCAATAGCTATCTGTTGTTGTCACCGACAAGAAGTGTATTTTTGTGTTTACAATGCCTCGACTTTCGTGACAAGAGTGATTGTACACCTGGTACTAGCAGATTTGTCAGCACAAGCACGGTGCGACCAGACGTCCCAGCATTCCAAGTATTCTTATTAAACGTCATCGGGCCGATAGTGTTTTCACTAGACGTCACAGGGCCTATGGTACCCTTACTAGACGTCATCAGGCCGATATCTCGATTGGGCTCAACACAATATTCATCGACCAGGGGATGAACAATGTTCTCTGATGGAAGAGCCAGTTTAATATGTCCTTTACAGATCAGAGAATTCACATGTGGCGTCGTCCTGGAGAATGATTTGTGGGTGCGTGTGTAGTCCAGCATGACAGGTATGGAGGAGGAGGAAGCGTACATGTGTGGGGTTGGATTCTGGTCACCGTAACTCCTGCACATTTTCAGAGTTGCAGTTACAGCTGATGTTTACGTTAACCAAGTACTAGGACATATTGTAGTGTCTTTCTTCCAAAATCATCCAGATCTAAGAATCTTCCATCAAGATAACGCTAGACTTCACACAGCAAACATTACCAGGAAGTTCTTAGCTCAGTAAACTTTCTTTGTACAAGATTGTCCTGCAATCTCTCCTGACAAATCCGATTGAGTAAGAGTGGAATGACCTGAACAGAAGGGCCCGTCACCGACATGTTATCAGCCATGCTCATTATATTGAGCGATCACTCATCACACAATGGGATCTCATACCGGAAATATTTTGTCAGACAACATGCAATAGCATGACAAGCCGGTGCCAAACTTGTATTGATGTTTCCGGCAATCATACACGGCATTAATGATGTGCTTGATTTACTGACGGTGACTGTCAGGTTGTTTATTTTATCTTTAGTATAGACAACAGCTTCATAGTGACGGTCCTGAATTTGTTCACGTGTTAGAAAAATACATATTTGGGTCTGTAAATTGATCAGATTTGTAAATTGACATGTTTTTTGCATTTTAAATACGGCAAAAAAAAAACATTGCTGTGCTTAAAACAAAGTGATGCGTTTTTAATGGCTGCTGGTAAATGTTGTTGTTGTTGTTGATGAGAACGAAACACAAGTTTCACATGTCTGTCTTGTAGCCATTTCCACATGATCTTCTTTCTTTGATTAAATGTGTCTATATCTGTAATGAAAATCTAGCATGGTTTGGACATGTATGCAGACATAATTCCTTGTCAAAAACAACACAGAAGGGATTCGAAGAAGGAGGGGCGTGGGAGAAGCAGAGGAGGCCAATTAAAGACATGGACAGACAAATTAAAGGAATTGACAGGGCAAGATTTGTTCTCACTAATGCGCATTGTTGATGATTCTCTTGTTGATGATTCTCTTGTTGATGAGAACTGAAGTTTCACGTGTTTTGTCTTACTAATGTTTCTGTACATCATTTTCATCAAGTGCCATGCCGGCTGACGTATGCGGTCATGGTTCTCCACAGCTCTCTGTCCACAGTATTATGTATCAAGATCGTTGTTGTTTCCCTACTGTGTCAGGTTGTCAAACTGTCTAATATTTTCTCACGTTGTCGCCCTCTGTCTCTGTTGCCTTCAATTTTGCCTGTTGTGACTATGTTCTCCTGTCTCATGAAGTGGCCACAAAATAAAGATTGCCTTTTTCTTATATTATTGATTAAGGTGTGTTGCACATTTGACTCTTTCAACATTTTTTTTCTGACGGCCCATGGTATTCTCAATATTCTTCTATAGAACCACATCTCTGTTGCTTCTAATTTCAAACTTTCCCGTTTGTTTCTGTACATAAATAACTATTTTCATCTCACGTCTTGACACCTTTTTTCCCTAACATTGTGTTGTTCGTATCAGCTTATACAAACATTAAATTATTGAATTCTTATCAATGTCCGTGATTTCATATTTTATTATTGTACTTTTTAAAATACACTATCATTATGCTGCTTGTAGATTGCGTACTGGGTACTTTTGGGCCTGAGAGGAACTGTATAAATTGTTCTAAAGGCTGCTCTAATATCTGCAACACCACAACTGGATATTGCACCTGTAGGAGAGGTTATGCTTTACCGACTTGTGCAGGTATGTTAGACAATAGAAGATTATTTTTTTACTTTAAATTATCTAAGATAAAGGCTCTTATTGGTTCCACAACCTTGTACTAATTGGCACGTTAATGTTGTTAGTCAACATGATACTCATTGGTTCCAAAACCTTGTACTAATTCACACGTTAATGTTGTTAGTCAACATGATACTTATTGGTTCCACAACCTTGTACTAATTGACACGTTAATGTTGTTAGTCAACATGATACTTATTGGTTCCACAACCTTGTACTAATTGACACGTTAATGTTGTTAGTCAACATGATACTTATTGGTTCCACAACCTTGTACTAATTGACACGTTAATGTTGTTAGTCAACATGATACTTATTGGTTCCACAACCTTGTACTAATTCACACGTTAATGTTGTTAGTCAACATGATACTTATTGGTTCCACAACCTTGTACTAATTGACACGTTAATGTTGTTAGTCAACATGATACCTGATGATGATGAATCTAAGACAAGGGCTATTATTGGTTCCAAGATTTATTTTTTTGAAGAGGTAGATCATATGGCAATAACCAACCCTCGGGGATGAAGATAACTCTTCACATACTAAGTCGCGGTAACTATTAGGTGGGTTGGTCAATTCCCTTCCTTGCAATGTTTACCTCCCCCAAATTGTGCATGGGGTATCCATTTACAACTGTGTGGACTGGAGGAGCGATCGTGTCAGGCGAGAAATCACGACATACCCGGATTTTTGTCTGTTCGGGCATGGTTTCGAATCTGGCACGATCTTCCAGTTGTTATGATATTCTCCAGCCCACCTCATCTCATGACATGACGCAGAAACTGTGATTCGTAATTGTTTCACAGTAACAACACATAGAACAACATTGTCTCTGATGTCACAGTAACAGCACATAGAACAACATTGTCTCTGATGTCACAGTAACAACACATAGAACAACATTGTCTCTGATGTCACATTAACAGCCCCTATAAAGCAAAATTTAAATTCAAGTAGGAAGCGAGAGAATACATTAAAAATTCTTTAGACCAACGGGAATTGAAACAATGTTTTCTGGCGGCACCAAAATCAATCTGGCAACTAGAGTAAACGGGTTTTTCCGTGCTTGACTAACCGCACCTCCAAAAAAAGATGCGATTTTGTCAAAACATTCAAACTGTGTACTCAAGTCACTGAGAACGGACCAATCGAGATAAGGACTATTACAACAACAAGGAACAATCCCTAAAGGTATTGAAGTATCCTCAGTAACAACAAACATATAACATCCGTATTAGTTAAGTAAGGGCCAATATGTCATGGAACATTGTCTCTGATGTCACAGTAACAACACGTAGAACAACATTTGTCTTTGCTCATCTAAAAATATCCACTTTAACGTTTATGAGTTGGATTCAAATCAGTGACCTCTTGAGCACAAGATGAAGGTGTTAGCCATTGTGCCATGAAGATATCCTCGTCCCACCTCCCCCCCCCCCAATTTGTGTTGTTGCCCACATGTGTATGACTTGTTCAGCGTATTTGATGAACATTTGTGTTGTTAATTGTTTATTTCCCGTTTTTGACGAACTCTGGTCAAACTGATAGGTGCTCTTGTCTATCTCAGCACATGATGAAGAGTGTACATGCTGATAGTGCCCGTAGCTCACTGATTACATGTTGATAGTGCCCGTAGCTCATTTATTACATGTTGATAGTGCCCGTAGCTCACTGATTACATGTTGATAGTGCCCGTAGCTCATTTATTACATGTTGATAGTTCCTGTAGCTCATTTATTACATGTTGATAGTGCCCGTAGCTCACTGATTACATGTTGATAGTGCCCGTAGCTCATTTATTACATGTTGATAGTGCCCGTAGCTCACTGATAACATGCTGATAGTTCCTGTAGCTCACTGATAACATGTTGATATTTCCCGTAGCTCACTGATTAGATGTTGATAGTTCCTGTAGCTCACTGATTACATGTTGATAGTTCCTGTAGCTCACTGATTACATGCTGATAGTTCCTGTAGCTCACTGATAACATGTTGATATTTCCCGTAGCTCACTGATTACATGCTGATAGTGCCTGTAGCTCAATGATTACATGTTGATAGTTCCCGTAGCTCACTGATTACATGATGATAGTTCCTATAGCTCACTGATAACATGTTGATATTTCCCGTAGCTCACTGATTACATGCTGATAGTGCCTGTAGCTCACTGATTACATGCTGATAGTGCCTGTAGCTCACTGATTACATGTTGATAGATGGAATATATACAGATGTACACTAGGAGGCTACAGACGTCAGAAAGAAACATGGCGCAACACCTCTAATTTCGCCTACGACGTATTCGAGGACTTTCATGCAGGTCTGGAAACGTGTGCTGTCGTTATTGAATTTGAGAACGCGTATAAAAGAGTTGCCATTCGAGTACCTCTTCAACATGATCTTGCTTTTTAATGTTGATCCTTTCGTTGTCAGATGGACATCAGCGGTGTTGCTCGAGAGGAAGGTGGTCCTCAGGTGCGGTTGTGTAACATCTAAACCCATAACAATACGCCCAGGGCTTCCACAGGGATCTCCTCTCTCACCCGTATTATTCAATGTTTACACTGTGGCTGTCACACAGCATCAGCTCGACGGAAGAGGTAGAACAATGTCTTGTGCGGATGATATCTGGATATACAGACAAGGAAGGGATAGAACGGAAACTGTCTGATCACTGCAGAATGAGCTAGACCGTATCGCTTCCTGTTGTGATGATTTAGGAGCACTGATCAACCGAGAGAAGGCTGCGATGACATGGTTCTCTCTTAACAATCACATCGTAAAGTCTGCGACACCGACGGTAGAGATGGGAGGGTACGATGTAATCAGGAACTCATCCTTACAATACCTGGGCATGAGATACCTCGACATGAGATACCTCGACATGAGATACCTCGACATGAGATACCTCGACATGAGATACCTCGACATGAGATACCTCGACATGAGATACCTCGACATGAGATACCTCGACATGAGATACCTCGACATGAGATACCTGGACATGCGATTTGATCCTATGTGTTTCCGGGAACACGTTGATCATGTTACTGTAAAGGCCAGCAGACGAAATGTGTGCATGGAATATTTGAGTGAACTAGGCTAGGGGCATGTGTGCATGGAATATTTGAGTGAACTAGGCTAGGGGCATGTGTGCATGGAATATTTGAGTGAACTAGGCTAGGGGCATGTGTGCATGGAATATTTGAGTGAACTAGGCTAGGGGCATGTGTGCATGGAATATTTGAGTGAACTAGGCTAGGGGCATGTGTGCATGGAATATTTGAGTGAACTAGGCTAGGGGCATGTGTGCATGGAATATTTGAGTGAACTAGGCTAGGGGCATGTGTGCATGGAATATTTGAGTGAACTAGGCTAGGGGCATGTGTGCATGGAATATTTGAGTGAACTAGGCTAGGGGCATGTGTGCATGGAATATTTGAGTGAACTAGGCTAGGGGCATGTGTGCATGGAATATTTGAGTGAACTAGGCTAGGGGCATGTGTGCATGGAATATTTGAGTGAACTAGGCTAGGGGCATGTGTGCATGGAATATTTGAGTGACATACTGCAGAGATTATGTGAATTTAGAGAAATAGGGAAGGGCAGTGAATGGGTGGAGGTAGACACTGAGAAGAAATCACCGACGAAAGTAATAATACAACTAGATAAAGCGTGTCGAAAATGCACGGCAGTCAGGGCCCAGGTTACAGTGCACGAACTCGCCCAACTACACTCGAAACCACAAGGCACAATTATATACACAGATGGTTCAGTTAATATAAATACAAATAGAAGAGGTTGGGATTTTGTTGCCTACAGAAACAGCAAAAAGTTGGTTGAGAAACATTGAGCATATTCCGCTGTTACATCCAGCATGAGGATGGAGTTACAGCAGCACTTAATTGGTTGATAACTGATACATAAACACACTCGGATATAATCACAGACTCTCAAAGCACGCTGCCCAAGATAGAAAGGTACATGGTGAGAAAAGAATGGTGGACTTATTGAACAACTCAGTTGTCCAGATCTTTACATGGATATACTGCCCCTGGTCATGCTAGGGTCAGAGGAGATGAGAGAGCCGAATTATTGGCAGGCAATAAGGAGATACACATTGCTGAGAAGATATAAATCAGACTTGATCAAAGCAGTAATACATTTCACGATAAAGTAGTTACATTACCAATTTTATGTGTTTATTGTCCTCGTGTTAGGACATGTGGGTGTTCGAGGCACTGAAAGAGCAGATCAACTGGAAGAACAGATCATGCGTGATTGTGGCAAAGAACGATGGGGCAATGGATGGAGCTGATGTTTTGAACTCCTTAAGAGATATAACACGCGAGAGTGAGACTAATGTGGATGATGATTTCTTTTCAATGAACAGGATTCAAGATCAGGGATTGAAATGCGGTGTTGCTAGAGGTGAACATTTTGGAGGGCGAGGAAGAATGATCGTCAACCAGTATAGGACCAGTACTATCAGCAGACGTGTAATGGCTAATACACTCAAGGAGAGATCGGAGCAACTATGGACGTGTCCAGTTTGTAGTGATGATGATACGACGACTAACTAACGTCTAATGTTCAACTATTGTCTACGTTCATGCTGCCCCTAATTGTGAAAGTTGTTACACATCTAATGACCAACTATTGTCTACGTTCATGCTGCCCCTAATTGTGAAAGTTGTTACACATCTAATGACCAACTATTGTCTACGTTCATGCTGCCCCTAATTGTGAAAGTTGTTACACATCTAATGACAAACTATTGTCTACGTTCATGCTGCCCCTAATTGTGAAAGTTTTTAAAAATCTAATGACCAACTATTGTCTACGTTCATGCTGCCCCTAATAGTGAAAGTTGTTACACGTCTAATGACCAACTATTGTCTACGTTCATGCTGCCCCTAATTGTGAAAGTTGTTACACGTCTTATGACCAACTATTGTCTACGTTCATGCTGCCCCTAATTGTGAAAGTTGTTACACATCTAATGACCAACTATTGTCTACGTTTATGCTGCCCCTAATTGTGAAAGTTGTTACACATCTAATGACCAACTATTGTCTACGTTCATGCTGCCCCTGATTGTGAAAGTTGTTACACATCTAATGACCAACTATTGTCTACGTTCATGCTGCCCCTAATTGTGAAAGTTGTTACACATCTAATGACCAACTATTGTCTACGTTCATGCTGCCCCTAATTGTGAAAGTTGTTACACATCTAATGACCAACTATTGTCTACGTTCATGCTGCCCCTAATTGTGAAAGTTGTTACACGTCTAATGACCAATTATTGTCTTCGTTCATGCTGCATCTAATTGTGAAAGTTGTTACACATCTAATGACCAACTATTGTCTACCTTCATGCTGCCCCTAATTGTGAAAGTTTTTAAAAATCTAATGACCAACTATTGTCTACGTTCATGCATCCCTTATTGTGAAAGTTTTTTAAAATCTAATGACCAACTATTGTCTACGTTCATGCATCCCTTATTGTGAAAGTTTTTTAAAATCTAATGACCAACTATTGTCTACGTTCATGCTGCCTCTAATTGTGAAAGTTGTTACACGTCTTATGACCAACTATTGTCTACGTTCATGCTGCCCCTAATTGTGAAAGTTGTTACACATCTAATGACCAACTATTGTCTACGTTCATGCTGCCCCTAATTGTGAAAGTTGTTACACATCTAATGACCAACTATTGTCTACGTTCATGCTGCCCCTAATTGTGAAAGTTGTTACACATCTAATGACCAACTATTGTCTACGTTCATGCTGCCCCTAATAGTAAAAATTGTTAGTCTAATAACCAACTATTGTCTACGTTCATGCTGCCCCTAATTGTGAAAGTTGTTACACGTCTAATGACCAACTATTGTCTACGTTCATGCTGCCCCTAATTGTGAAAGTTGTTACACGTCTAATGACCAACTATTGTCTACGTTCATGCTGCCCCTAATTGTGAAAGTTGTTACACGTCTAATGACCAACTAGTGTCTACGTTCATGCTGCCCCTAATTGTGAAAGTTGTTACACGTCTAATGACCAACTATTGTCTACGTTCATGCTGCCCCTAATTGTGAAAGTTTTTAAAAATCTAATGACCAACTATTGTCTACGTTCATGCTGACCCTAATTGTGAAAGTTGTTACACGTCTAATGACCAACTATTGTCTACGTTCATGCTGCCCCTAATTGTGAAAGTTGTTATACGTCTAATGACCAACTATTGTCTACGTTCATGCTGCCCCTAATTGTGAAAGTTGTTACACGTCTAATGACCAACTATTGTCTACGTTCATGCTGCCCCTAATTGTGAAAGTTGTTACACATCTAATGACCAACTATTGTCTACGTTCATGCTGCCCCTAATTGTGAAAGTTTTTAAAAATCTAATGACCAACTATTGTCTACGTTCATGCTTCCCCTGATGGAGGAAATTTGATGGATGTTTGATGAAGTTTAACTTTTTTTTTCGTCTAGATTGTAAACCAGGCTCATTCGGATCAGATTGTGAATATCTCTGTGGAACAGGTTGTATTGATGTGTGCAACTCTGAAGATGGCCTCTGCAAATGTGGAGGGAACTTTGACGGATATACTTGTGCAGGTTTTCTATGTTTATAAATTTTTAATATTTCTGTTGTTATATAAACAACTACTTGTTGACACACACACATACACATGTATATATTACAAATATGATGTCCCTCCTTGGCGAGCGAAGATGAGCATTGCATTAGGAAGACTCAAGTCTGGTTTGATTGTTTGTGGATCATCAGATGGCGGATGAGTTCTATCCAGGCTGTGAACTAATCTGTTGCAGTATGAACAGGAATGTATTAAGTCTTGAGATAACAGTCTGATCTCTACTTTTATTTCTCTCTGTTTTCATTCGCCTATAATGTATTAAACTTGTGCTACTGCTCTGATCTGAATGTTCCAGGATGTACGGTCAAGAGCTGTGTTTTACCAAGAGCTTGGGTCAATGCTGCAGTTTTTTAGTGATGTCTTCAGTTAAAAACAATGTGATGCCATAAGGGGCGGATAAAGACCTGATAGGGCCCAAAGCTATTTGAGACATGGGGCCCTAAGCTATAGCTTGTTTAACTTATAGGTTAATCCTGCATTGTTTCTCTAATCAAGTCTGGGTCATTCCATCGATCGTTGGATTAATCAATTAACATCGTAAAGTCCAGACCGATTTGTGCAACACAGGTCAGTTCATTCCAATTCTTTTTCATTCAAGCCAGGGTTGGACCCACAGAAACACTCAGAAGAACAATACTTAGAGAAATTAAAACAATCATCAATATCCATACTATTCAAGAACTGCACAGAATTAGCTTTGGACAGACAGAATTGGAGAAAGATCTGACATCTGCCCTATGCGCTAAATTCAGCGCAAAAGGAAAATGAATGAATGAATTAAATCCTTCAGAGAAAGACAAAGTCAAGACCCGACTGAGTGTGCGTCGGTAGGACTGTTGGTGACCTGGGCGGCTTTCTCACTTTTGTGCGTGCAGCGCTCTGAGACTCCTGGTGGGGTGACGCCTATCTTCCTACATTGAGCCAACAAATTGTACATATATACATGTACACACACACACACGTACACACACGTACACGTTTATAACGGAAGAATTGTGCAGATAATGTGATGGAATGTTATTGTTTGAAATGTTCACTGAAAGGTAAATCGTAAAGAATCAACAATCAAGAAGATATATACAGGTGCTTTTATATCAGTTGTAGAACTCGGATCAACGGCATGGACTTCAGCAGCCAATTCCCATCTACAAGCTCTGGACAAGCTAAAATATCAAGTAATTGGCCTTATCACAGCTGCCATGAAGACTCCTTCCATAAATGAAATGAAAATATAGCTCGTCATAGAGGGAGTGACACTAAGATCAGGATATAGGTAGAAAAGGTAAATGTGCATGCCAGTGAAGACTAGATTCGTTGACCTAGCCAGTGCAAGACTGAAAATAAAATAGTTGTATTCATTGATCTTTATTAAGATCTAAACAGAAAATACACGAGGATGATGTACTAGACGTAATCAAAGAAATAACACCAACACTTTGTCTCAGTTTTCGTGGGAGCAATGTCAAAAACTCACTATCAGAAGCAACATCAACAATCCTTACATGTAGAAAGAGCTGCGTACTCTTCAAAAGAAAACAAAAGTATGCAACATGATTGAAGATATGTACCACAGAGAGAGAAGCATGGATACACGTATATACTAATGTATCGGCAAGCAGTGAAGCACTGAGGTACTGGAGTGTAGGTAAAATATCTAGAAACAGGAATGAGTAGTAACGTTCATCAGCTGGAACCGTCTGCTTCAACTACGCGAAAGTGCATGTCCTAAACATTGCTGCTGAAATAATACAAATCACAAGTCAATGTCCACAGATGGTATTTCTTACTAATGCAATGTCTGTCCTAGAAATCCTTGACAGCGATAAACTGCCAGGCCTGAAGGAAGCCATGCGAGCCAGAATTGAGCATTTAAAGAAAGGTAGTACTACAATGGATACCATCCGACTATGACATACCAGGAAATGAAAAGGCAGATATGCTGACAAAGGTGAAGTAACACACGAACAAAAAGACTAAGAAATAAACTACTAGGACAAGAGTACCCTCAAATCTAGAAAATCTAGAAGGAAAGTCGACCACCCAATAGACAACTATCACTATCTCGACAGAAATGAGCAAGTTATCAAGGTCCGCACTAAGGACAAAACAGACTAAACAGCCAGTTAAATAGACTACGGCTGGTTCCATCAACTCTGTGTCCATGTGAGCAGGCAGCACAGATCGCGGAACATATCCTGCAAGATTACATTACATTAATTCAGTTGAAGGAAGAGCACTCGACCACAAACAGGCAGGCATAGCACAGAAAAAAAAAGTTGTTTAGGTACTTGATGAGCTTTCAAATACAGCAGCATTCATCACCACAAATACAGCAGCATTCATCACCAAAATAGCAGACCTGCTGTGTAGACATATTGAACTGTACACGAGAAGAAGAACATTATAATAGAAACGAACTTATCATTCTGCCATTTTGATGAGACCCTGTATCTTCTGAATATTACCTTAGAAGTGAACTCATCATTACTGTGATATTTTGGTTACTTCTCTGTTGGTGACACAGTAAATATACATCATCACTGGTCTACAGCTCTGTTACAATATAAAATCTACGATATTACAATATCAGAGAAATCTAATTGTATACAATTATTACGTGTTATAATGCCGAAGTCTGACATGTTAGACCACTTGGATTAATAGAACGGCAACACATCTCCGTTCTCTGAACTACAACCTGCTAGCAGATTTCCTGCTGGACATCTAGTAGAACCCTTGTCCTTGTCCTTGTCCTGGAATTCCAATCACCGAATCTTATTCCCTATTAAAAAATATCTATAAACTATTCTAATTATCAATTATTTCAAACACTTTCTTTCTTCTTGTGAACGTCTCTTGAGTGGCTGTCAATTGGTTTAGTTACCGAATAAAAATGTTTCCGTTTACATAAGCTAAACGATATTGTGATGGAAAGTTTCAGACACATGTCAGTCTTCTATGATATGATGTAGAGCCTTCTATAGGACCGCTTCTCCCGATGTCTTTTCTCAATTATAGGATATCTTACAAGTAATTTCAATGTTGACCATCTGCTCAAGTACGGATTGACCAGTTCAACCTCGACAATGAAGATTCAGTAATGAAAAACAATTCAAACTATGTTCGTGTAGTATAAACACAGCGGTAAATCTCCAACGATGATCAACAACGCAGACGATGCTAAACAAGTGTGAATACGGCAGTAAAACTTCTTGACACTCAATGGTAATTTGTTATCACAAAATATCTCGTCTTGAAGAGCAGCTCACATTGACTGTTTATATACTGTCAAAATCAAATGTCGTTCTTCAGATACTTTCTAAACTCCTTTAATCACTACCCTGATTCTACTTGGATTCTGTAGGTGACATTCTAAGTTTAGCTTCGCTATTAATTTGCTTTCTTACTAGTAGCTAACGTTGACGACACTATAGTTATCTTGACGACACTATAGTTATCTTGACGACACTATAGTTATCTTGACGACACTATAGTTATCTTGACGACACTATAGTTATCTTGACGACACTATAGTTATCTTGACGACACTATAGTTATCTTGATTCAAAGTTCATTTCTTCTCAACTTCATCAGTTAAATTTAGACACTGATAAATTTTCCTTGATGCACAATGTCACCACTTATAATTTCATATTTTGTCAAAATAACAATAAAGTTCACACTTCTAACATTTCTACAAAGCTTCACAATTTCTCCAGAATTTCTATTGGTCAATCAATCATTTCTCACATCCTACCTTGGAGATTCCCCAACTTCATTGTACCAGACACTATTAAAACAAAATGTCTTTATCACTAACTTGATTTACTATGACATATTCACATTTGTCAAACTTCCATCGACTAAAGCTTCCAGCTACTTCTCACATTCATTTCCAAGAATATTACGTAGAATATGACTTGAGCAAACACTCCGTCTACTAAGATTGGAAAACAGATCTTGATAGTCCAACTATCAGTTCAGGCATTGTTCCATTTCTTTATACACATGACAGCTGCCAAAAGGTGTGGTTTACTTCAACATTTAAGTTCTTAATTGATAGCTTCAATTCAGATGCATACAGTATGCAGATTTTCAATAATTAAACAGCTTTCTTAACATAATGGACTCATATTGTTGTTCGTCCATCACAAGTGATGATGACCATTTGTTACATCTACTTTTGAAAATTCAATGAGAATTATGTCCTTGGTTATGAGTTCGTAGATGGCTAATGAGCCCTATTCGGACTGTAAATATCCTTGAACAGTTCGGACATGGAATAACGACTGTAGACGGATCTTGGTCTATCCGTGACTTTCTAGCTGCTCTCCGCTGTTGAACTGCTGCATTTTTCCTCTTTTCACAAGATGATGCGGCGCTCTTTTTGATTGTAGATCGCCATGTAGATCTATTTTGTGCAAGTTCTTCCCATGTATCGTGGTCTATTTCAAAATCTTTCAGTGAGGTCTTTAACGAGTCCTTAATTGTAGCGATTCTTTTAGCCACCTTTAGACCGTGTACGCTTCTCCAGCTCACCATAGAGAAATATCTTTGGCAGACGATGGTCTGCATACACACCAAATGACATGCCCAACGAATCTGTGTCTGCATAAGGATAGTGTTAATGCTGGGGATACTAGCTATTTCAAGGACATTGGTATCTGAAATCTTGTCTTGCCATCTGATGTTCATAATTTTTCTGAGATAAGTTGTGTGAAAGTTATTGTTTTTCACATGACGTTTATGCACAGTCCATGTTTCAATAGCGTATAACAGTACTGGAGGTACCACTGCTCTGTAAACTTTCAGCTTAGTCTGTAGGTTAATGCCATTTCTACGCCAGACATTTGCGTACAATCTGCCCAAAGTTCTCCTTGCCCTGGCGATCCTTATATACACTTCATCATCAACCTTGGCATTTTGTGATGACGTACTGCCTAGGTATGTGAATCTATTCACAACTTTCAGTGCTACACCATTTACCTTTATGCAGGGCTCGAGATAGGTTTTGCCAGGTGCTGGTTGTAACATGACTTCTGGTGCCTGGTTGTAACATGACTTCTGGTGCCTGGTTGTAACATGACTTCTGTTTTCTCTGTCTTAATAGATGTTCAAAGTTGGTACAGGCTTTGGAGAATCTTGTCTATAATACATTGTAGATCATCCTCAGAGTTGGCAATTAGGGCACAGTCATCAGCAAATAGGAGATCCCTGATTGTGTGTGATTTAACTTTGGTTTTTGCAGTGTAACAGTTGAGTGAACACGTTCACTCGCGTATAAAGTACAGGAGACGACATCATTACGAAATTGCAATCATTACGACGAGAATTGCAATATCTTCCATTTAAAGTTCCTGTCTAACACATGATGATGATGATGACTCTACTAACTGTCGATTATGAACGCCCAATTATGAAAACACACTTGTTATTTCATGTAACGGCTTTCAACAACTTGTATTCCACATTAAAATAAACAGATCTAGCCATGAAGGAGGTCCGTTGCAATTCCTTCAACTTTTTTGGCATCTGGTTTTTTTAGCTCCTGCCAGCTGAAGATACTTCGGAAAACTGATTATCGTTCTGTAGTATTTTATTCTGCAAACTCTATTTTCCACACGGCACTAAGCTATTTTCTCGAGATTCTTCTACTCACCTTCCAATCTCGCTTTCCATGTTTGATTCCAATATTTATTTAGGAGGCTCAAATTCGTATATTTAAATTGAGCTTTTAGTCAAAACATATTTATAATCACTGAAACACAGGATTTTTCCCGTCGAGAATTAAATCTTCCCAAAATAAGGCTTAGCGTGCTCACTGGGTTCTCGTGCAAATTCAGTCGGCGTGTTTCAGCAGTCACCAACAGCCTCAGAGCAGCTGTAGATATTTCGTACTTAATTATATCTAACTTCTTTAGCGAGTTAGTTCTCCTAGGCCACTGTCACTTAAAGACTGTTATTGCCTAGTCGAAAAGTCAATAATCCTCTAAAGTCAATAAATCAATATTTAATTCCCCTCTTCTGACTTGTCACCCGTTTCCATTTGCAGTAACCTCCTTCGGTTTCGTTGTGACGTTCAAAGGAAAGGCAAAACCAATACTCCTGGAATCAAGCAGACATGCATGAGATGCCAGATAATGGTCTGATTCGTCCATCAACTGCCTTAAGTCATTCCCCCCCCTTTCCGGATTTTGTAATGGGGGTTTACTTCCCATAGCTTTGGTCAATACCGTGCTAATCAGCTAAATATATTACTCTCATATACCCGAATATAGCTTCTTCTTCATCGTTCTTGTCAGATATCAGGTTACAGCACCAATAGCTTCAATGAATTGTGTGATTCGCTTCAGGTCATCCATGGAACCCATCAAGTCTGGAAGAGTGCCGTCTCAGTGGGCCATATTTTCTCCCTCTCTTCTTGGTAGAGTTGACAGACATGAAGAATGTGTTCTGCAGTCTCTGGGCTCAGTCCACAGTTGCACAGGTCTGTCTCACCAATCTTCAGCTTTCGGAACATATGACTTCTCAGTTTGTTGTGACCAGTTCGTAGTCTGAAGATGATTACCCGTATATATGAGAGTAATATTACATACATGTCTCTTCAAGTGATCTAATTATATAGTCGTATATATGAGAGTAATATATTACATACATGTCTCTTCAAGTGATCTAATTATATAGTCGTATATATGAGAGTAATATATTACATACATGTCTCTTCAAGTGATCTAATTATATAGTCGTATATATGAGAGTAATATATGTTGATATAGAACTTAAAACACATCAGACAGGAAACTTTATAGGATAACAACACATCTATATTGATCATAGGTTTCCCTATTTGCAATTTGCGCTCCACTGGTGATATGAATCGTATAGATGGGTCAGAACAACAACTACAAGAATTAACAGCAAAGTTGGATAAAAAGTACGAAATGGACATCAACATAGAAAAGAACAAGATTTTAGCTAACCGCGGAGACACAGAAGAACAGACCAACATCATGATGAGTGGATATAAGCTTGAGAAGGTGAATACCTTCAAAATTCTTAGATCTATCATATGCAGCGATGGAAAATATGAAGCAGAATTTTTTTAAACTTCGGGGATGGCTTTAGCGGATATGTCAATGCTAACGTTGATTTAGAAAAGCAACAGAAGTGTTGGAACGAAAGTCAAATTGTATACGTTGCTGGTGTTTTCTGTTGTGCTGTATGGCTGTAAGAGTTGGACACTCAACATACTCATACACGAATCTGTTTGTTTTTTCCATTATACCCATTTATGCTTTCAAGGGTTAGGGGGGAAGAGTTCTCTGTAATTTTTTTTTATTGTTGTTGTTTTTTTTGTTATTTTTTTTTTTGCGTGCTTTGTATGTTTGTTTTCGTTGATTCTATGATGCATGTTTTGCATGGCCTGCCCCTGTCGTTGTATCCCATCGTATCTTTCTAACAATGCGTTTTGAGGAGCACTATCTGATGGTTGTCTGCAAGTATTTGAGAATCACTTAATCTGTTTTCTGATGTACTTCAAGATTGACATTGTCTTTGTTAGTTTTCTGATGTTTTCATTTCGGAATCTGTTTTTTGCTGTTACTCCGAGAATTCTAATACAAGTCATTTCTATTGTAACAAGTTTTATTTTGTCTTTTGTTGTTAGAGTCCACGTTTGACATTTGTAGCACAGTGATGGTATGATGCTCGTCGTTTTTTATAGTGCAGTTTTAGTATTTATGTTCACATGCTTGTTTTTGAAAATAGGAAACAACTGTCCTAAGATATGGTACGCTTTATTGCATGTATGTTAGATTTCTTTGGTATTTTTTTCCATTTCACGATATGATGCCTCGAAGATAAGTGAGTTCCTACACCAGGCTGTCTTCATTGCTGTTGGCAATTTTACAAATACAATCGATAACAAATAAAAAGGGAGATAGAACACATCCCTTATCGCACTTCAGAGTGTAATTTATCTGAAAGTCCTGCACTCGTTCTAACTGCACATTTACTGCCTGTGTAACTACTCATACACAAGCTGCTTAGGTATTATGGAACCCCATATTGTGATAGTATTTTCCATAGTTGTTGTCTGTCTACTCTGTCGGTCGAAAACTTTGTATTTGTCATGTGAGGTGTTCTCTCCAGAACGTTTAATTCCCAATGAACTTCATCAGCCCCTCACTGTCTTTGGCGACGCGACTTGCATTTTCCAACAACGTATTCATGTTATCTTTAATGTCATCAGTCCATCGTCTTCTTGTCTGCCCTTTTCCCTTCTCCCATGTGCTCTGTCTTTCATTATTTGTAATTATAAACCATTGTGTCTCTTTATATGACCAAACGTGTAGTTTTATTTTTGCTATTGTGTTTAGTACCAAAACTCTGGAATCTTCAATGTAAACTCTGGAATCATCAATGTAAACTCTGCAATCTTCAATGTAAACTCTGCAATCTTCAATGTGTTTATAATATCTGAATTTTTCTTTGCTTTCCTTCTATGATATTCTAACTTTCTGTATCACTTCATCTCATGTCCTTGATCTTCTTTGCTGCTGTTTTACTTAGGATCCATGTTTCACAGCCGTATGAATATGATAGCCGTTTGCATATGATAGTAATATTACATATGTTTCTCAAAGTACCCCGGTATTCTAATATTAGATTATATTAAGTGACATATTCTTTCCAAAACGTTGTTTTCGTTGTGGATACTCTCAAAGCCTTTCTGTTCCTGGCAAACAGGGCCTGCGCTGGCCAGAGACATGTGCATACATTCTTCTATATTTCTGGTCCATCCTCTCTGACCTGGCACTCTGCCCTGTAGAATCAGCCTTTCGATACCATCATTTGGTTTTTAAGTGTCCAAAATACTCAAGATAAACAAAAATAGGTAGATGTGTTACCAAAATAAAACATAACACAACCTAACAACGAGATACAGGGACAGACGACGTTTCGACTATTAAGCCTTCATCAGGACAAACGAAAGACAACGATACAACGAATCTTACCTGGAAACAAACGTGGTTGATAGGGAGGAAAGAGGAGGAGAGATAGTGAATGGATAGTAGAGGAAGTAAATAAGGAGCGGCATATTGGGGAGGAAGAGAGTATGGGGAGAAGAAGTGAGGAGAGAAAGTGCACGGAAGGAGGTGAGGAGCGAAAATGGATAAGGTGTGGTAGTAAGTAAAATAGAAAAGGTTACATTAAGATACTTACCTCAAAAGTGGCAAAACGCAATGAGTATAACGAATAGATAGCAGAGGAAGCAGAGATGGAGCAGCCTAGCAGGGAGGAGGAGGGTATGGGAAGAAGTGAGGAGGGGAAAGTGCACAGAATGAGATGAGGAGTGAAAATAGTTAAGGTGTAATAGCAAGTAAACTAAGATAAATGAGGATAAATTCAGATACTTACCTGAAATGGCAACAGGCAATGAGTATTAGCATACAGTCGTCATGGAAACGCAAAAGAGGATGGTAGGAGAGATCAGATGAGGGAGAGAGAGACGGAGATGAAGAATAAAGAAGAGAAAAAAGGGAGAAAAGAAAGAAACGACCGAGCAGATATAGGCAGTGGAGAGAGACTATAAGTAGGAGTAGATAATAGTGGGAAGAAAATACAGTGATAATACAATGATGTATGTAAGTGAGAGTAAAATATAAAATATAGGTGATAATATATAAAAAAGAACTTATCTGAAACGTTGAGAACTGGCTAGCTTGAAACCAACAGTCACACTGGTGGGTCAGGGTCAATGGACAATGAAAGCTAGTAAGGCAAGTAGCATCAATAAAATACCAACATGCCAGATTGTCACACCACAGGAAGCAAGAGGACTCCAGAGGTGGCAGCAGGGAAGATTGATCGATAAGTATAACGGTCCAGTATTATGACGAGAGACCGACTGAAATAATAGGCAGGGCCGTAGAGAGGAACCCGAGGCGGGTAAAAGTAAAAGCCGCGACTCCCACAAATAGTCAGAGGAGAAGAACAAGAAAAGAGAGAAGAAGAAGAGAAAAAAAGAGAAAGAAAAAAAAGGGAGGAAAAAAAAGAAAAAAGAAAAAAGAAGAAGAAAGAAGAAAGAAGAAAGAAGAAAGAAGAAAGAAGAAGAAGAAAACGGTGGATGGACGTGGGCCCCGAGCCGGAAATACGCCACGCAAGGACGGGATGTGGAAGTAGGAAGGAGTCCACCAGACACAGCAAGGTGGGGTGGGGGACTAACACGGGGAGGCGCGTCGTGCAAAGGTATCAGGCTGATAAAGAAAGAAGGTGCAGAAGAGAAGGGTACCAGAGTGGGAGAGAAAAGGGGAAAGTAGGCAATGTCAGATGGAGGCAGACCCAGAACTACAGCCAAAGCATGTGAGGTGGTGGGGGGTCGTATGTGACCAAGTAAGGGTCATCAGTCCATAATGTCGTTGTAATTGGAGGTCGGTGTAACAGAGGTTCCGATAAAATAGATATTGTGGAAGATGGACCAAGGTCACAACCGCAACGACAAGTACCTTTTAGGCCCCGTGTTCGGAAGTGAGACCCGTCGCATCAACCGAATATGATAAGAGGATGGACTAGCCGCACGTCACAATCCCTATGTGGGTATTGCCCGCACTGTACACTAGCCCATCTATGGGAACAACGATCAACGGACAGAACCTCGAGCCACCGATACACGATCCCTTAGTCCAGGCCATGTACCGTGGTGAGAAACATGTCAGATGAAACGATGTTCGTAGTTGAGTGAGACCAACCGTACATTGCAACCCACTGGAGGTGTTGCCCGTACCGCACGCTGGCTCCATAACTATACATAGGGGACCCCTGTATCCGAGCCATCCAAGTCGTGTGGAAGAAAAAAATAAAAATAAATAAATAAAAAATAAATAAATAAATATATATGTATATTCTAAATAAATAAATATACATATATATGTAGTCGGTGTAAAGGTCTCCCAGCCTCGGCATGCTAAGTAGCTGTAAGGGTAGCCGACCCCACAAGACCAAAGAAGGACAACCAGAGAGCGGCAAAAGGCCAAAAGTAATAAGATGATAGGTACGTGGTGGCGCCCACGGGCCACAGAGAATGGCACAGAAGAAACAGAGGACACAGCCTCAAGTAGTGGGAATGGAGAAAGTAGACAGAGTAGGACGAAGAATCGAACGGGGAAGAGGAGAATGAAGCCTGGGTAAAACAACCCGTAGAAAGAGAGTGGAGTAGGATAGCAAGAGATACAGATGAGGCATAGAATCGACGCGCAAAGCCGCACTAGGCCCACCCCGGATGAAATCCTGCCGGTCCCAGTCCCAAGGCGTAACAACCCACCAACACATCAATAGCAACGTGGCGGGTCACCGTAGCCCCAACCCCTGGGTGGGGGCCCAAGCCGATCCACCACAATGGAGAGGAACAGTAGCAATGAGAGGAGTAAGACAAAATGAGGATAGGGGGATGGCAGAAGGAAGGAATGTAGGAGCAGCAGGGAGGCATAGCAAGGGAGACACACACACACAAAAATGGGGGGGGGGAGGGAGGTATAGAGATTATTGAAAGTATAGCTGGTCATTGATGCCATGGGGCTTAAGAGTGCCAAGATTAAGAATGAGGCGGTTTTCTAATGAGAAACGTTGCCGGTCACCTGAGTGGCAAGAGACTAAGCCAGTGACCTGAATGTCCAGCACACCACGGTGAGAATTGGTGTTGAAGTGGAGAGCCACCGGGGAAGATCCATAGTTACGGATGTCCCGTAAGTGTTCGGCAAACCTAGTGGCTAAGAATCTGCCCGTTTCACCAATGTACATCAGGTTGCAGCGTTTGCAAGTGATAACGTACACGACGTTACGAGAGACACAAGAAAAAGAGTGGTGGATATGGAATACCGACTTAGGGAATCGGATAGAGGTGGTCCGAAAGACAAAAGGGCACGTGAGGCACGGGCGCTGACACGGGGAGGTGCCGATAGGAGATCCCGCCGGCCGAAGGTGAGAGTGAACCAGAGTATCGCGTAGGTTCCTGTCTCGGCGGAAAGCCACAAGAGGTGGAGTTGGAAAAGCCTCTTTGGTAAGGGGATCAGATGAGAAGATCGAGAAGTCCCGGAGAAGGATCTTAAGAGCAGGAATATTGTGAGGGTGGAAAGTAAGGATAAGTTTAGGACGAGTGGAAGGAAGTAGAGGAGAACGTGATAAGGCATCAGCACGGGAGATTGGAAGGACACGATCCAGGGCAGAGAGAAGGACATCCTCCGGGTAAGCACGCCGGCGGAAGAAGTCAAGCATATCATAGGCATGCTGAAGAAAGTCAGAGTCATCCTGGCAAAGGCGACGAAGGCGTAGGAGTTGAGAGAAGGGAAGGGAGTCACGGCATGAGCGAGGGTGAGAAGAAGAATATAGAAGGAAGCTGTGAGAGTCAGTAGGCTTATAGTAGACCGAGGTAGAGAGCGAAACTGGACCAATAGAGACAGAGATGTCCAGGAAAGTGACAGAGGAAGCAGAGACAATGGAAGTGAATTTGATGGAGGGGTGGAAGTTGCTAACGAATGAGATGAAGGCTGAGAGGTCTGCAACAGGCATGTCAGTGAACCCAAAGCCATCATCAATGTAGCGGCGGTAGAACTGAGGAATAGGACCATGGAAGCTGGAGAACATAAGGTGCTCAAGATGGCCCATGAACAGACAAGCATAGCTGGGACCCATTTTGGTGCCCATAGCTACACCACTGATCTGGTTAAAGAAGGTGCCATCGAACTCAAAGGAGTTCAAGGTGAGAACAAGTTCAGCCAAGCGGACCAGGGTAGAGGTAGCAATGGAATGGTGAGGGTGACGATCAAGAAAGAACTGAATGGCGATAAGGCCGTCGTGGTGAGGGATAGATGTGTAGAGAGACACAACGTCAAGGAGGAAGAGATGATAAGTATGGTGGGGGAGCAGCTCAACCGATGCGAATGTGGTTAACGCATGGTTGGTGTCCTTAAGGTACGACGGAAGAGAAGCGACAATAGGTTGAAAAACAACATCAAGAAACGCTGAGATATGCTCAGTGGGACAGGAACATGCAGACACAATGGGTCTGCCAGGGTGAAGATCCTTGTGAATTTTAGGCAGAAGATAGAGGGCTGGTTTACCCAGGTTGGCCTTGGAGATAAGGAGCGAGACAGCAGAAGAGGGAAGGAGGTTTTGCCGAATGAGTCGTTTGACAGTGCAGCCAACCGTGAGGTTATGATCAGGAATAGGGTCCGAAGGGAGAGGTTCATAGAAGGAATCATCTTCCAGTTGACGAGAGGCTTCCTGGATGTACAGATCTCGGTGCCAAACAACGACCGCGCCGCCTTTGTCAGCAGGTTTGATGACAATGTCACGGCGAGCACGGAGGTTGGAGAGGGCCTCAGTCTCCGAAGGAGTGAGATTAGAGTGGCGCAGCGGTGGAGGGCGGAGACAGGCAATAGCACGACCAGTATTCTGGATGTAAAGGTCTAAGGTGCGGGTGAGATTGGAAGAAGGAGGTGTCCAGTCATGCTTCCGGTGATGGAAGGATGAGAAAGGATCATCAGCGTCAGGAGCGCTAAAGTCCGTAGAAGATGGGTTATGGCAAAAATGGAACTGGAGACGGAGCTTGCGATGAAATCTCGCAACGTCTCGAAACAGGGAGAAGCGGTCAGAAAAAGGACGAAGTGGAACGAATTTGAGTCCCTTGCTGAGAACTGAAATCTCGTTGGCAGAGAGTGGAAGGTCCGAAGGTATGCAGCGGACCAAAGAGGAAGTAGAGGAAGTAGGCTCCGGAGAGAGTACAGGAAGAGCAGAGGAGGGGGGGCGGAGAGAAGAGAACTTACGAGAGTGCGCAGAGCAAAGGAATTCGTAAAGATGACGATTGTGAGAATGTATAATGTTGCGAATGGTATAATAGACATGAAAGTGAGGAGATGAGAGGGACAAAAGACGTTGACGGACAGAGGACATAGAGGATGAGAGGTCTATAGTCAGGCGAGAGTGACAGGCAAGGACAGCACGCATCCTGGAGAAACCACAGCGGCGGTCGATGCGGGAGAATCGAGAGAGGATAACAGGGGAGGAGTGGCCTAATTGTGGATCAAAGTGAGTAGAGAAACCACGAGGTAAGATATGGTGACGCAAGCAGCGTCGTAGAAAGTATGAGTGACAGGAGAAGCGAGTTTTTTTTAGTGTGAGGGTAGCGAAAGACATAGCGGTACGAGAAAGATCCGATGGAAGATGTTCGAAAGCACGGTAAATAGAGGAGTGGATAGAGTGAAGGAGTTGCTTCAGGGAGGGCATAGTAAAATGGCAAGAAATAAGTCAGAAGAAGAGCCAGAAAGAGATATACAGATCAGGGAGAGGGATGTAGAAAGAGAATCGTAAGAAATAGTAGCGAGGACAAAGAAACATAAAGAGGAAAAGGAAATAATAAGTAGAGAAGAGGGGAG
Source organism: Meghimatium bilineatum (assembly GCA_034231615.1). NCBI lineage: Eukaryota > Metazoa > Mollusca > Gastropoda > Stylommatophora > Philomycidae > Meghimatium > Meghimatium bilineatum. Next base: position 24,744,549 of record CM067302.1, read on the forward strand.
CAAGTAGTGAGAATAGAGAAACAGGTACAGTAAATGGACACTAACAACCTACAGCAAGGAAAACAAGGAAACGGAGGGACGACGAAAACAGGGATAAGTAGCAGCCTAGTGAAAAATTAAGGGATAAATGTTCCAGTGTTGGGTAACAACCCTAAACAGGAAGCAGGTGGCTGGAGTAACACCGGGCAAATGTCAAGATAAACAAAAATAGGTAGATGTGTTACCAAAATAAAACATAACACAACCTAACAACGAGATACAGGGACAGACGACGTTTCGACTATTAAGCCTTCATCAGGACAAACGAAAGACAACGATACAACGAATCTTACCTGGAAACAAACGTGGTTGATAGGGAGGAAAGAGGAGGAGAGATAGTGAATGGATAGTAGAGGAAGTAAATAAGGAGCGGCATATTGGGGAGGAAGAGAGTATGGGGAGAAGAAGTGAGGAGAGAAAGTGCACGGAAGGAGGTGAGGAGCGAAAATGGATAAGGTGTGGTAGTAAGTAAAATAGAAAAGGTTACATTAAGATACTTACCTCAAAAGTGGCAAAACGCAATGAGTATAACGAATAGATAGCAGAGGAAGCAGAGATGGAGCAGCCTAGCAGGGAGGAGGAGGGTATGGGAAGAAGTGAGGAGGGGAAAGTGCACAGAATGAGATGAGGAGTGAAAATAGTTAAGGTGTAATAGCAAGTAAACTAAGATAAATGAGGATAAATTCAGATACTTACCTGAAATGGCAACAGGCAATGAGTATTAGCATACAGTCGTCATGGAAACGCAAAAGAGGATGGTAGGAGAGATCAGATGAGGGAGAGAGAGACGGAGATGAAGAATAAAGAAGAGAAAAAAGGGAGAAAAGAAAGAAACGACCGAGCAGATATAGGCAGTGGAGAGAGACTATAAGTAGGAGTAGATAATAGTGGGAAGAAAATACAGTGATAATACAATGATGTATGTAAGTGAGAGTAAAATATAAAATATAGGTGATAATATATAAAAAAGAACTTATCTGAAACGTTGAGAACTGGCTAGCTTGAAACCAACAGTCACACTGGTGGGTCAGGGTCAATGGACAATGAAAGCTAGTAAGGCAAGTAGCATCAATAAAATACCAACATGCCAGATTGTCACACCACAGGAAGCAAGAGGACTTCAGAGGTGGCAGCAGGGAAGATTGATCGATAAGTATAACGGTCCAGTATTATGACGAGAGACACAAGAAAAGACAAGTAATGTCTACACAAGAAAAGACAAGTAATGTCTACACAAGAAAAGACAAGTAATGTCTACACAAGAAAAGACAAGTAATGTCTACACAAGAAAAGACAAATAATGTCTACACAAGAAAAGACAAGTAATGTCTACACAAGAAGAAAAGACAAGTAATGTCTACACAAGAAAAGACAAGTAATGTCTACACAAGAAGAAAAGACAAGTAATGCTTGTTTCAAACAAATGCATGCCTGTTGAAGGAGCATTCTATTCAGAGAGGGTCTATAACTGTATAGATGACATGCTACACAGATTTCATAAGAAAGCCTGAATATAACGGCTTGTCATCTATTAAGGGTTTCTATTACATGGGTGCTTTGTCTAGTGGGCCATTTGGTGAGGCTCATAGACGAAACCGCATGCGTAACTCAAGTAGATAAAGTCAAGTATCTTGGCAGCACTTAACAGGAGATAGCAGGTGCGCCTCCCCACCAATATGAGATAAAGAGCCAGCAGCATAGCGCACGTCATATCTTCATTTTACAAATGGAGAAAATGTCCATGTAATGGAGTACTAGTGTCTATTGTCTTTCCCCAGGTGGTTTGTTATCCACTCTTGCCGTTAAGCGTAGTGGTGATTGGAGCTCGAGCTTGCGTTCTAAAGCCAGATGTGTGGCCTCGGCTGTGCTATGACCGTGTTTGTTCAAGATGTCCCTGACGTTTTCTATCCATCTTTTCCGTGGTCTTCCTCTGGCTTTGTACCCTGATCTCACTTGGTTATATGCCTGTACGGGCAACTTGTCGTGATGCATTCTCATAATGTGGGGTAGGAATATACTGTAAATCATTTGTCTCTTAACTTCCATCTCGATCTTGGGACGAAGTAGTAGTGGTGACAGTTGGTATGTTACTGCATTTGCCTTTTGACATTTCGTCTCTATCTCTCTTTCAAGGTTTTAATTTTCTGTGAAAATACTACCGAAATATTTGAATTCCGATATTTGTTTTACTCCTATATTGTCTATCTGTATGTTTAGTGGACTCAGTGTTCTGCATATTTTCATAGTTTCCATCTTTTGTGTATTGATCTTCATGTTGTATTTTCTACATGTTGCAGATAGTGAGGTAACGTGATTTTTTAGTTGTTCTTCGTTTTCGTATATGAGGCTCTGGTAGTCTACAAAAAGCAGTTCAGTTAGTTAAGTTGCTCTGAGTTATCGTGCTCTGAGTCGGTGATGGTGCGACCTACTCTTTTTGCTTCTTTTATTATTCTGTCTATGTATATATTGAAAAGCAAGTGTGATAGTACTCCCGTTTTTGTGTCAAATACCATATGTAATACCATCTGATGTTCTTACCACGAATTGGCAGTTTTTATACAAAGCTCTTATACTTTCTAACAATTGTCCTCTGATACAATACATTTCTAGAGTTTCCCATACTACGTCTCTGTTGACTCTATCAAACGCTTTCTCTAGATCTACAAATATTGCGTTTAGTTCATTGTTGTATTCTATAGATCTCTCCCTCATTTGCCTAACGGTGAACAAGGTATCTGTGCAACTAACCCCTTTTCTGAAGCCAAATTTGGAGGGGCTCAATTGTGGTTAAGGGATTACTGTCAGTACATATACGAAATTGGGTGCTATAATGTTAAAATCGAACTAATCTTTCATTATGGATGTGAAGCATGGACGGTAAACAAAAGAGCTCAATCTAAACTGGAGGCAACTGAGATCTCCTTTGGTAGAATACCGATTAACGGAACTACATGTTTTGCGGAAAGGGAAACGACATAAATGCCCAAGGGGATGGCACATCGTTGTTCTTTGTGTTTTTAAGAGATGGTTTCCCTTGGCTATAATTACCCATCAGCGGATGTAGGTATATATATTTATTTAAGAAGGCTGCATAGATGGGGCGGGATTTTCATTTGGTATCGCGCAAGTGGGGCGGGCTCCCTGTCGGTTGGGCGCACATCTTTGCATCAAACAGCAGTCCTCGCGACTGCAACAGACTTGCTAATCTTTTATCTTTATCGGTCGCAAGAAATCTCAACTTAAGATTATGTTCGTCATTTTTAATATTGGATTCATCCGGCAGTAGTGACTTTATATATCACTTACTTAGAGGTGGGGGGGGGGGACTTCTGACCTCTACTAACTTTTTTTAATACTTTTTTTAAGAGTCCTGATATAGCCTACATGGACATTGTCCACTGGTTGAAAGGGCTCGCCTCTCCAAAGGACAGGTAAACTCAACACCTACCTATCGCAGTCAGTGACGTCACACAAACATTTGGATCGGCGTAGATTATATAAATTGTATTCTACCGTTTTTTTGTTGAAGAAAGATGAAAATTCCATGGATATTCAAGAAAGTTAATGTAGAAGTCAACAGAGATGCTGGAGTAAAAAGACAAGTTAAAGTAAAAATTAGAAGCAGACAATCAAGATTTTGTTTAGCTTATCACGAGAAGACCATTGCAGGAACGATCAAGCGGAGAAGATACAGAGGAAGGAAAATAAGAGAGAAATTGCTGGTTGTCATTGCGGCATGAGTGAATGTCACCAACTGAACTTATTAACAACACAAGAGACAGTGAAATGAAAGGAACATGATCGCCTTCGCCTCTCGGCATGTCACTTGATTGATTGATTGATTGATTTATTTATTTATTTATTCATTTATTTATTTATTTATTTATTTATTTATTTATTTATTGATATGAGAGTAATATTAGATAAACACTCGTTTCTTCAAGTCATCTAATTAAATACTAGTATATGATAGTAATACCAGGTCAATTCTCGTTTCTTATAGAATGTCGTGATGGATTTTATGGACCATATTGTAATGGTACATGCGGTATTGGGTGCGCCAACCTGTGTAACAATACAGATGGAAGATGTGAATGTAAGATCAGATATGATGGATCACGTTGTGCAGGTTTGTCAAATACGTCTGTCCCTATAAACAAAATATTCATGTAATCAATAATAAATAACTCATTGATATTTTTAAATTATTGTCTAGATGGATCTTTAGCATGCGATAATTGAATCATGAAATAGGTTGAAGGCTCAACATGGTACGTTGTATACGTTTTGAATTCACCGTGTATGGGGTTAGTAAAGGGTTAATCTGGATGTTTACATTGACAATATATACATGAAATAGGTTGTGTCAGTTTCTCCACACAAGTTGGACATACACGAGGTTTATATTCTACAAAATCTGAACAATAACCAGGTGGGTGTGTTTTAAAACGTTAAACTGAACACAAAGCTGTTGGCTGTGATTTAACAAATTACAATCTGAACAACACGCTGTTAGCTGAGATGTAACACGCTAAATTGTGAACATCAAGCTGTTAGCTGAGATGTAACACGCTAAATTGTGAACATCAAGCTGTTAGCTGAGATGTAACACGCTAAATTGTGAACAACAACCTGCTGGCTGTGATATAACACGCTAAAATCTGAAAGTCAATATGAACAAGAATCAGTAGTAGTGTTACCAAAATTATATATAAAACAACATAACAACGAGATATACAGACAGACGACGTTTCGACTAAAAAAAGCCTTCATCAGGACAAACAAAAGACAACAGTACAGAGAATCTTACATGGAGACAAACATGGTTATGCTAGAGAGGAAAAAAGTAACAGATAGCGAAAAGATGAGGAAGCAAAGATGGAGCAGCATGGATGGTGGAAAGTATGTGAGTGTAGAAACAGGTACACAAAAATGGACAATACTACCTAAACCAGGACAAGAACCTTCTCCCTATCATAACCATGTTTATTATTTCATGTGAACATCCGACAGCGGGTGCTTTCAATCAACTGCGTAACATCTGGACGTCAAACAAATAAACTACGTAACATCTGGACGTCAAACACACTAAGAAACAACACAAAACTCAGATTGTTTAACTCCAACATCATCCCTATTCTATCATATGGATGCGAAAGTTATAAAAGCCACAAAAGCCACAGATAAAAGACTCGACTCTTTTGAAAACAAATGTCTACGTACCATTCTGAATGTTAAGTGGAGTGACTTTAAATCTAACACTACTATAAGAGAGGGAAGCAAACAAACCTATATATCTTCCTTCATTAGACAAAGGCGTTGGACTTACATCGACCATGTTCTCAGAATGAACAGCCTAAGAACTCCCCATCAGTCACTATACTCAATGAAGCTAAACAACACGCAAGAATTGAAAGACCTGGCAACACAAAGACAGAAATGGAAAGCTATGGTTTATGATAGTGTTGGTGTGTTAGTCGCCGTTCAGTAAGACTTCATTACCGGTTTCTTACGTAAGTACTATTTTCATACAGTTTTACAGCAGTATTTCCTTTTATAGAAACCCCTTTGTGTACTTGGTTGTAATTAACAAGATCTAGTTATCTACACATTTGTATAGAAACCATTGTATACTTGACAATAACAAGATCTAGTTATCTAATGCGTATAGAAACTGTTGTATATTTGGCATGATCTAGACATAAAATTGTATATTTGAAAATGTATCAGTAGTTATTAGAATTTTACCTATCAATGGTGTTTTGTGTGTAAAATCTGAAGCTTAATTCTCTTCCTCTCAGAATGTAAGTTGGGACTTTACGGAGAAGAATGTATGGAAAATTGTTCACAGGGTTGTCTTGGTAGATGTTCCAATACCGATGGACGCTGTAAGTGTAAGAACAATTATGCAGGACTAGAATGCAAAGGTTTGTCTAACAATTTACATGTTGAAAATATTGATATCAGTTATTGAGAATATCCTAGCATTTCTATGTTCACGTTGACGGACATGTGATTTATTTCTATGTTCACGTTGACAGACATGTGATTTATTTCTATGTTCACGTTGACAGACATGTGATTTATTTCTATGTTCACGTTGACGGACATGTGATTTATTTATATGTTCACGTTGACGGACATGTGATTTATTTATATGTTCACGTTGACGGACATGTGATTTATTTCTATGTTCACGTTGACGGACATGTGATTTATGTCTATGTTCACGTTGACGGACATGTGATTTATTTATATGTTCACGTTGACGGACATGTGATTTATTTCTATGTTCACGTTGACGGACATGTGATTTATTTATATGTTCACGTTGACGGACATGTGATTTATGTCTATGTTCACGTTGACGGACATGTGATTTATGTCTATGTTCACGTTGACGGACATGTGATTTATGTCTATGTTCACGTTGACGGACATGTGATTTACCTTTAAGTTGTAACTGACTCAATTATACTGACTGCTGTATGTTACAGTTAACTGACTCACGGATATTGAGAAATGTATGTTCAATTTCACTGACTCACGGATGTAGACAGCTGTAAGTTCAAGTCAGTACCTACAACAACATGAGGAAAATATTAATATCTAAACAAATTACAAACAAGTTAAAAATGAGAATTGTAAAATGCTACATCTATTCTTCCTTGTGTGTTTTCTACTGTGGATAGTTGAATATTCCTGGAGGGATGCCTGGAGTTTAGTCGTTGATCGTGCCGTCATGATGTTCGCTAGGCGCGAACGAGGAAGCGACCGATAGCCACCGGTATAAGTGGTAGCTCTGCAACTGGGCAGGGCGGGGCACCCATTTGTCCCGACATAAAATATTGTCAAAGGGTGCGGATACAAATGGATATCCCCCATATGGATGTGGAAAGCAACGGGAAACTACCACATTATTCTCCCAAGATGAAAGTCATGGCGACACACAGAAGTAGGCCTACAGTTAGTGTTAATATAGCAACATGGAACGTCAGATCGTTAGCGCAGTGTGGTAAATTAGACAACATCAAGCAAGAAATGGAAAGAATGAACATAAATATCCTAGGAATGAGCGAAATGAGGTGGACTGGGGCAGGAGAGATACAGTCAGATAAATTTAGTCATATACTCAGGAGGACAAAAACACGAGAGGGGGGTAGGAGTATTATTAGACACAGAAACAGGAAAAACGGTGAAGGGTTTTATGGCAATATCAGATCGGGTAATATTAGTTAAACTAACAGGAAAACCGTTGGATATCAACATTGTGCATGTATATGCACCTACATCAAGCAGTTCAGAGGAGGACATCGAAATTTTCTATGAAGATTTAGAAATCGCAATGAAACAGTGTAAAAATCAGGAAGTAACTATAGTAATGGTGGACTTCAACGCAAAAGTAGGTGAAACAGAAATAAAAGATGTGACAGGAAGATTTGGTTTAGGAACTAAGAATGAAAGAGGTGATTTATTGATAGAGTGGGCACAGGCACATAATTTAATAATAGGGAATACATGGTTCAAGCAACATCCAAGAAGGCTGTGTACATGGATTAGCCCAGGTGATAATACTCGGAACCAAATTGATTACATTTTGTCTCTAAAAGGCATAGAAACAGCATTAGATCTATGAAAACAAGGCCAGGTGCTGACTGCAACAGGGATCATATACTACTGGTAGCGAAATTGTGTATAAGATTAAAGAAGATCAAGAGAGCACCAAGGAATATGAAATTAGATTTAGCTTTATTGAAATCAGATGCTGACATTAAAGAAAGATACAACATAATTGTACAAAATAGATACAATGCCATTCCAAAGATTCAGAGTATTGAAGAACAAATGGAACATGCTAAAACAGTCGATAAACCAAACATCTAAAGAGATAATACCAAAAGTAAAACATACATCAAAACATAAATGGATGACAGAAGAAATATTAGAATTGATGAGCACCAGAAGGAAAAATAAACACAAGAAAGAGGAATATCAGAAAATACATAAGGAGATACGAGAGAAATGCGCAATAGAAAAAGAAATCTGGCTGAACAAGAAATGCACAGAAATAAAATTGCATTACAACCAAGATACAACATTACTATATAAGAAAATTGAGGTAATAACTGGGGGAAAAAACACAAACAGTTACAGGGTGTCTAAAATCTAAGACAGGGCAGGTATTAATGGGAATAGATCACATAGTACAGAGATGGTCAGAATATATCAAAGAACTTTATGAGGACAATAGACCAGAAATAAACATACACGATAACGGCGAGGGTCCATCAATACTCACAGCAGAAGTAAGGGAGGCACTAAGACACATGAAATATGGCAAAGCCCCAGGTCCAGACAATATCACATTAGAAGAATTAGCAGCTTTAGATGACTTTGGAGTTGAAATAATCACACAATTGCTGAATGACATATATAACAGCGGAAATACCCGATGACTAAATGAGGTACATATATATAGCCTTACCTAAGAAACCAGGGACCACCGAATGTGAAGAACACCGTACAATCAGCCTCATGAGCCAAATAACCAAAATACTTCTCAGAATCATCATGAAGAAAGTGAGAAACAAAATAAAATCAGAAATAAGTCCAGAACACTGTGGTTTTGTAGAAGGCAAAGGCACCAACAATACTATTTATAGATTGAGAACACTAATAGAGAGGTCTATAGAGGTAAAAACAGATCCGTACCTCTGTTTTATAGACTACACGAAAACATTTGATAAAGTTAAACTTAGCGAAATTATACACATGCTAGAGAATTTGAACATTGACAGCAAGAATTTAAGAATAATCAAGAATATGTACTGACAACAAAAAGCAGCAATAATAGTAGGAAATCAATGTGGACCTTTTCAACAAATAAAACAAGGAGTCGGACAGGGATGCGTGCTTTCACCAGACACTGTACTCTTTATACAGTGAAAACATATCGCGTGCAATAGTAGATATCCCAGGAATATCAGTGGGATGACATAACATAAATAATTTGAGATATGCGGATGACACTGTTCTGATTGCAAAAAAGTGAGGAAGACCTTCAAGATATAATTAATGTAGTGGTCACAGAAAGTAGAGAGAAAGGCCTCTTCCTAAATATCAAGAAAACAGAAGTAATGATTATTTCAAAGAAACAAAATAACACACCTTGCAAGATCAAAGTGAATGATATAGTATTCAAATGGGTCCACCAATTCAAACATTTAGGTACAATTATTACAGCAGATGGAAGACGTTAAACAGAAATAAGAAGCAGAATAGGACATGCAAAAACAACATTCAGAATAATGAAAAATACAGACTTCTTCAGTGATATATAACTCCTATACTAACATATGGGTGCGAGTCTTGGACAATAAACAAACAGGAAAGTGTAAAATTAGAGGCAACAGAGATGTGGTTCTATAGAAGAATGCTGAGAATACCATGGACTGCCAGAAAAACTAATGTGGAGGTGTTAAAAGAGTCAAATGTGAAACAGGCCTTAATCAATAATATAAGACAAAGATAATCTTCATTTTTTTGCCACTTCATGAGACAGGGAGGCTTGGAGAACACTGTCACAACAGGAAAGATTGGAGGCAACAGAGACAGAGGGCACAACGTGAGAAAATATTAGACAGTTTAACAACCTGGCACGGCAGGGAAACCAACAACGATTCTTATATATAATACTGAAGACAGAGAGCTGTGGAGAGTTGTGATCGTTTACGCCAGCCGACATGGCACCTGATTATGATGATGTACAACTTGAATATTCCACTGATGTATGCACACGTTGACTGATTCACTGATGTATGCACAAGTTGACTGATTCACTGATGTATGCACACGTTGACTGATTCACTGATGTATGCACACGTTGACTGATTCACTGATGTATGCACACGTTGACTGATTCACTGATGTATGCACAAGTTGACTGCATCAATGATGTATGCACAAGTTGACTGCATCAATGATGTATGCACAAGTTGACTGCATCAATGATGTATTCACATGTTGACTGCATCAATGATGTATGCACAAGTTGACTGCATCAATGATGTATTCACAAGTTGACTGCATCAATGATGTATTCACATGTTGACTGACTTATAGATATATGTACACGATGAACGACTCATTGATGTATGCTCCAATTGACTGGCTCCATGATGTATGCACGAGCTAACTGATTAACTAATATTTGTACACGTTGACCAAATCAGTTATGTATGTTCAGTATTAGTGACTCACTGATGTATTTAATTTTCATTGGCGTGTAATTAGAAATTATTAATGTATCAACCAGAGTCAGGTTTCCCCTACATAGAATCAGTGATCACAGTAAGGGACAAAAACCTAATACTGTCAATAAGTTTGTATATCTCGGCAACACCCTATCGCAAACTGCTACAATTGACGAGGATGTTGCCCTGCGTATTGATCGCGCCAGTGCGGCATTCGGGAGCCTTCTTGCCAACGTCTGGATCAGGCGTGATCTCAGTTTGACAACTAAGCTGTACGTGTACCGCGCAGTGGTTCTACCAACACTGCTTTATGATGCGTCATCCTGGACTGTCTATGCGAGACACGCTCGACAGCTTAACTCTTTTCATCTTCGGTGCCTAAGAAACCTCAAGGGAGTATGTTGGCAGGATCGTGTACCAGACACGTAAATCCTTCAAAGTCCTGTATGCATAACATCCATGCCCTGCTGACTAGATCCCAACTCCGCTGGACTAGCCACATCGTCCGTATGCCAGACAAGCGTTTTTCAAAGAGATTATTCTATGGGGAGATGTGCGATGGTAAAAGTTCAAGCGGCGGACAGAAAAAGCGCTTCAAGGATTACCTAAAAAAAAAATTCTCTCAAGCATTGAAGCATCTATCCTAGCTTACTGCAAACAGAACCATCTGTGTATATAATTATGTCTTGTGGTTTCAAGTGTAGTTGGGCGAGTTCGTGCACTGTATCCTGAACCCTGACTGCCGTCCATTTTCGACACGCTTTATCTAGTTGTATTATTAGTCCGTGATTTCTTCTCAGTGTCTACCTCCACCCATTCACTGCCCTTTGCTATTTCTTCCAATTCACATACTATTCGCAGTGTGTCTTCAGCCTCTGCCATCCATGATCTGCCACGCTTGATTCGTTTTCTCTTTGACTCATCTAGACGATGGTGTAATGGGTGGTGGCTGTATTCTGTCACTTTAAGGTACGACTTAACTTGTGCTACCTGATGTCGCCGTCTAATGCTGGGGAGATCAAGCAGAAATCTCATAGCAGAGATGGGTGTATCTCTAGTATACCCCATTACCGCTCTCATTGCCTCATTTTAAACCTTTTCCAATCTATCGACTTGCGTCTGTGACAAAGTTAGTAGGCCGAGGCCATAATCTATTACAGATAGCACCACCACTTGCAGAAGCAGAAAAAGAACCCATTGCTGCATGTCGAAGGTCGCCATAACCTTGATATAACACAAATAAAAGCGGCTGGGGATGTTGTTGCCTACAGAACAGCGTGTGAAGTTGGTGGAGAAATCTTCATCATATTCTACTGTCACATCGAGCATGAGGATGGAGATAGAGGGAGCATATTCTACTGTCACATCGAGCATGAGGATGGAGATAGAGGAGCATATTCTACTGTCACATCGAGCATGAGGATGGAGATAGAGGAGCATACTCTACTGTCACATCGAGCATGAGGATGGAGATAGAGGGAGCATATTCTACTGTCACATCGAGCATGAGGATGGAGATAGAGGAGCATATTCTACTGTCACATCGAGCATGAGGATGGAGATAGAGGAGCATATTCTACTGTCACATCGAGCATGAGGATGGAGATAGAGGAGCATATTCTACTGTCACATCGAGCATGAGGATGGAGATAGAGGAGCATATTCTACTGTCACATCGAGCATGAGGATGGAGATAGAGGAGCATATTCTACTGTCACATCGAGCATGAGGATGGAGATAGAGGAGCATATTCTACTGTCACATCGAGCATGAGGATGGAGATAGAGGAGCATATTCTACTGTCACATCGAGCATGAGGATGGAGATAGAGGAACATATTCTACTGTCACATCGAGCATGAGGATGGAGATAGAGGAGCATATTCTACTGTCACATCGAGCATGAGGATGGAGATAGAGGAGCATATTCTACTGTCACATCGAGCATGAGGATGGAGATAGAGGGAGCATATTCTACTGTCACATCGAGCATGAGGATGGAGATAGAGGGAGCATATTCTACTGTCACATCGAGCATGAGGATGGAGATAGAGGAGCATATTCTACTGTCACATCGAGCATGAGGATGGAGATAGAGGGAGCATATTCTACTGTCACATCGAGCATGAGGATGGAGATAGAGGAGCATATTCTACTGTCACATCGAGCATGAGGATGGAGATAGAGGAGCATATTCTACTGTCACATCGAGCATGAGGATGGAGATAGAGGAGCATATTCTATTGTCACATCGAGCATGAGGATGGAGATAGAGGGAGCATATTCTACTGTCACATCGAGCATGAGGATGGAGATAGAGGGAGCATATTCTACTGTCACATCGAGCATGAGGATGGAGATAGAGGGATCATATTCTACTGTCACATCGAGCATGAGGATGGAGATAGAGGAGCATATTCTACTGTCACATCGAGCATGAGGATGGAGATAGAGGAGCATATTCTACTGTCACATCGAGCATGAGGATGGAGATAGAGGAGCATATTCTACTGTCACATCGAGCATGAGGATGGAGATAGAGGAGCATATTCAACTGTCACATCGAGCATGAGGATGGAGATAGAGGAGCATATTCTACTGTCACATCGAGCATGAGGATGGAGATAGAGGAGCATATTCTACTGTCACATCGAGCATGAGGATGGAGATAGAGGAGCATATTCTACTGTCACATCGAGCATGAGGATGGAGATAGAGGAGCATATTCTACTGTCACATCGAGCATGAGGATGGAGATAGAGGAGCATATTCTACTGTCACATCGAGCATGAGGATGGAGATAGAGGAGCATATTCTACTGTCACATCGAGCATGAGGATGGAGATAGAGGAGCATATTCTACTGTCACATCGAGCATGAGGATGGAGATAGAGGAGCATATTCTACTGTCACATCGAGCATGAGGATGGAGATAGAGGAGCATATTCTACTGTCACATCGAGCATGAGGATGGAGATAGAGGAGCATATTCTACTGTCACATCGAGCATGAGGATGGAGATAGAGGAGCATATTCTACTGTCACATCGAGCATGAGGATGGAGATAGAGGAGCATATTCTACTGTCACATCGAGCATGAGGATGGAGATAGAGGAGCATATTCTACTGTCACATCGAGCATGAGGATGGAGATAGAGGAGCATATTCTACTGTCACATCGAGCATGAGGATGGAGATAGAGGAGCATATTCTACTGTCACATCGAGCATGAGGATGGAGATAGAGGAGCATATTCTACTGTCACATCGAGCATGAGGATGGAGATAGAGGAGCATATTCTACTGTCACATCGAGCATGAGGATGGAGATAGAGGAGCATATTCTACTGTCACATCGAGCATGAGGATGGAGATAGAGGAGCATATTCTACTGTCACATCGAGCATGAGGATGGAGATAGAGGAGCATATTCTACTGTCACATCGAGCATGAGGATGGAGATAGAGGGAGCATATTCTACTGTCACATCGAGCATGAGGATGGAGATAGAGGGAGCATATTCTACTGTCACATCGAGCATGAGGATGGAGATAGAGGAGCATATTCTACTGTCACATCGAGCATGAGGATGGAGATAGAGGAGCATATTCTACTGTCACATCGAGCATGAGGATGGAGATAGAGGAGCATATTCTACTGTCACATCGAGCATGAGGATGGAGATAGAGGGAGCATATTCTACTGTCACATCGAGTATGAGGATGGAGATAGAGGGAGCATATTCTACTGTCACATCGAGCATGAGGATGGAGATAGAGGGAGCATATTCTACTGTCACATCGAGCATGAGGATGGAGATAGAGGGAGCATATTCTACTGTCACATCGAGCATGAGGATGGAGATAGAGGAGCATATTCTACTGTCACATCGAGCATGAGGATGGAGATAGAGGAGCATATTCTACTGTCACATCGAGCATGAGGATGGAGATAGAGGAGCATATTCTACTGTCACATCGAGCATGAGGATGGAGATAGAGGAGCATATTCTACTGTCACATCGAGCATGAGGATGGAGATAGAGGAGCATATTCTACTGTCACATCGAGCATGAGGATGGAGATAGAGGAGCATATTCTACTGTCACATCGAGCATGAGGATGGAGATAGAGGAGCATATTCTACTGTCACATCGAGCATGAGGATGGAGAGAGAGGAGCATATTTTACTGTCACATCGAGCATGAGGATGGAGATAGAGGAGCATATTCTACTGTCACATCGGGCATGAGGATGGAGATAGAGGAGCATATTCTACTGTCACATCGGGCATGAGGATGGAGATAGAGGGAGCATATTCTACTGTCACATCGAGCATGAGGATGGAGATAGAGGGAGCATATTCTACTGTCACATCGAGCATGAGGATGGAGATAGAGGGAGCATATTCTACTGTCACATCGAGCATAAGGATGGAGATAGAGGGAGCATATTCTACTGTCACATCGAGCATGAGGATGGAGATAGAGGGAGCATATTCTACTGTCACATCGAGCATGAGGATGAAGATAGAGGAGCATATTCTACTGTCACATCGAGCATGAGGATGAAGATAGAGGAGAATATTCTACTGTCACATCGAGCATGAGGATGGAGATAGAGGAGCATATTCTACTGTCACATCGAGCATGAGGATGGAGATAGAGGAGCATATTCTACTGTCACATCGAGCATGAGGATGGAGATAGAGGAGCATATTCTACTGTCACATCGAGCATGAGGATGGAGATAGAGGAGCATATTCTACTGTCACATCGAGCATGATGATGGAGATAGAGGAGCATATTCTACTGTCACATCGAGCATGAGGATGGAGATAGAGGAGCATATTCTACTGTCACATCGAGCATGAGGATGGAGATAGAGGAGCATATTCTACTGTCACATCGAGCATGAGGATGGAGATAGAGGAGCATATTCTACTGTCACATCGAGCATGAGGATGGAGATAGAGGAGCATATTCTACTGTCACATCGAGCATGAGGATGGAGATAGAGGAGCATATTCTACTGTCACATCGAGCATGAGGATGGAGATAGAGGAGCATATTCTACTGTCACATCGAGCATGAGGATGGAGATAGAGGAGCATATTCTACTGTCACATCGAGCATGAGGATGGAGATAGAGGAGCATATTCTACTGTCACATCGAGCATGAGGATGGAGATAGAGGAGCATATTCTACAGTCACATCGAGCATGAGGATGGAGATAGAGGAGCATATTCTACTGTCACATCGAGCATGAGGATGAAGATAGAGGAGAATATTCTACTGTCACATCGAGCATGAGGATGGAGATAGAGGAGCATATTCTACTGTCACATCGAGCATGAGGATGGAGATAGAGGAGCATATTCTACTGTCACATCGAGCATGAGGATGGAGATAGAGGAGCATATTCTACTGTCACATCGAGCATGAGGATGGAGATAGAGGAGCATATTCTACTGTCACATCGAGCATGATGATGGAGATAGAGGAGCATATTCTACTGTCACATCGAGCATGAGGATGGAGATAGAGGAGCATATTCTACTGTCACATCGAGCATGAGGATGGAGATAGAGGAGCATATTCTACTGTCACATCGAGCATGAGGATGGAGATAGAGGAGCATATTCTACTGTCACATCGAGCATGAGGATGGAGATAGAGGAGCATATTCTACTGTCACATCGAGCATGAGGATGGAGATAGAGGAGCATATTCTACTGTCACATCGAGCATGAGGATGGAGATAGAGGAGCATATTCTACTGTCACATCGAGCATGAGGATGGAGATAGAGGAGCATATTCTACTGTCACATCGAGCATGAGGATGGAGATAGAGGAGCATATTCTACTGTCACATCGAGCATGAGGATGGAGATAGAGGAGCATATTCTACAGTCACATCGAGCATGAGGATGGAGATAGAGGAGCATATTCTACTGTCACATCGAGCATGAGGATGGAGATAGAGGAGCATATTCTACTGTCACATCGAGCATGAGGATGGAGATAGAGGAGCATATTCTACTGTCACATCGAGCATGAGGATGGAGATAGAGGAGCATATTCTACTGTCACATCGAGCATGAGGATGGAGATAGAGGAGCATATTCTACTGTCACATCGAGCATGAGGATGGAGATAGAGGAGCATATTCTACTGTCACATCGAGCATGAGGATGGAGATAGAGGAGCATATTCTACTGTCACATCGAGCATGAGGATGGAGATAGAGGAGCATATTCTACTGTCACATCGAGCATGAGGAGGGAGATAGAGGAGCATATTCTACTGTCACATCGAGCATGAGGATGGAGATAGAGGAGCATATTCTACTGTCACATCGAGCATGAGGATGGAGATAGAGGAGCATATTCTACTGTCACATCGAGCATGAGGATGGAGATAGAGGAGCATATTCTACTGTCACATCGAGCATGAGGATGGAGATAGAGGAGCATATTCTACTGTCACATCGAGCATGAGGATGGAGATAGAGGAGCATATTCTACTGTCACATCGAGCATGAGGATGAAGATAGAGGAGCATATTCTACTGTCACATCGAGCATAAGGATGGAGATTGAGGAGCATATTCTACTGTCACATCGAGCATGAGGATGGAGATAGAGGAGCATATTCTACTGTCACATCGAGCATGAGGATGGAGATAGAGGAGCATATTCTACTGTCACATCGAGCATGAGGATGGAGATAGAGGAGCATATTCTACTGTCACATCGAGCATGAGGATGGAGATAGAGGAGCATATTGTACTGTCACATCGAGCATGAGGATGGAGATAGAGGAGCATATTCTACTGTCACATCGAGCATGAGGATGAAGATAGAGGAGCATATTCTACTGTCACATCGAGCATGAGGATGGAGATAGAGGAGCATATTCTACTGTCACATCGAGCATAAGGATGTAGATAGAGGAGCATATTCTACTGTCACATCGAGCATGAGGATGGAGATAGAGGAGCATATTCTACTGTCACATCGAGCATGAGGATGGAGATAGAGGAGCATATTCTACTGTCACATCGAGCATGAGGATGGAGATAGAGGAGCATATTCTACTGTCACATCGAGCATGAGGATGGAGATAGAGGAGCATATTCTACTGTCACATCGAGCATGAGGATGGAGATAGAGGAGCATATTCTACTGTCACATCGAGCATGAGGATGGAGATAGAGGAGCATATTCTACTGTCACATCGAGCATGAGGATGGAGATAGAGGAGCATATTCTACTGTCACATCGAGCATGAGGATGGAGATAGAGGAGCATATTCTACTGTCACATCGAGCATGAGGATGGAGATAGAGGAGCATATTCTACTGTCACATCGAGCATGAGGATGGAGATAGAGGAGCATATTCTACTGTCACATCGAGCATGAGGATGGAGATAGAGGAGCATATTGTACTGTCACATCGAGCATGAGGATGGAGATAGAGGAGCATATTCTACTGTCACATCGAGCATGAGGATGGAGATAGAGGAGCATATTCTACTGTCACATCGAGCATGAGGATGGAGATAGAGGAGCATATTCTACTGTCACATCGAGCATGAGGATGGAGATAGAGGAGCATATTCTACTGTCACATCGAGCATGAGGATGGAGATAGAGGAGCATATTCTACTGTCACATCGAGCATGAGGATGGAGATAGAGGAGCATATTCTACTGTCACATCGAGCATGAGGATGGAGATAGAGGGAGTTACAGCAGCTCTTAATTGGTTGATAACTGATACATCAACACACGCGGTAATACTCACAGACTCTCAAAGCATGTTGCGCAAGATAGAAAAGTTCATGCTAAGAAAAGAATGGTGGGGCTTATTGAACAACTCAGTTGTCCAGAGCATTACATGGATATACTGCCCTGGTCATGCTGAGGTCAGAGGAAACGAGAGAGCCGACTTATTGGCAGGCAATGCGGCGATTGACGGCACATTGCTGAGAAGTGATAAAGCAGATTTAATAAAGGCAGTAATAAATTCATTTCAAAATGTAGATGATGTCAATAAGGTTGAGAACGTACACATACAGAGAATGTTAGAAATTGTATAGGTGTGGGGAGGAAAGGTACATTTTTTGGAAAGTTCTGAAGATCACACAATCAACACCTGATCGGAACTATGAGTCTACATACACTGGGATGGCTTCTGGAGCGGAGGGCGGGGCACTTATGGGAATGTCCCGCGTGCTGTGAAGCCAGTTTCTAATCAAGAATCCTAGCTTACTAGATCTTGGGAGACTACATACCTTGATCGCTCAGCTTGGCACAACCAGATGACTGCTGGTATCACTATATATGAAAAAGAAAGAACACTTGGGACAATTTACAAGCGACAACAGCGGACGGACAAATCCAAAACTCTCCTACTCCAAACCCTTTACACTCGTCATGCACTGCAATAGAACTTTCCTGGCATGAATCTGACTCATCGGGCATCTACGAACTCAGAAAACAAATTAGACAATCACAAATATTATGTTGCTTTTCCTACTTGTTCGTCACATTTATTGTTTTACATGTCACGTTCATCTTCGCTTGCGAAGGAGAAACACCATCAACATCACTGATGTATGTTCGGGTTGAGTGACTCACGGATGTATTTTCTGGTTGAGTGAATCACTAATGTATGTTCGGGTTGAGTGACTCACTGATGTATGCAAAAGCTGACTGACTCACTGATATATGGACAAGATGATCGTCTCAATGATGTACTTACAGAATGAATGACTTACTGATGTATGAACAACATGACTGTGGCATTGATGTATGTGTTGTTCGTCCAGCACATGATGATGCTGACCATTTGTTACATCCACTTTTGAAAATTCAATTTTAGTTATGTCCTTGATTATGAGTTCGTAGATGGCTAATGAGCCCTATTCGAGCTGTAAATGTTCTTGGACAGTTCGGACATGGAATGACGACTGTAGACGTTTCTTGGTCTATCCGTGACTTTCTAGCTGCTCTCCGCTGTTGAGCTGCTGCATTTCTCCTCTTTTCACAAGATGATGCGGTCTTATTGATTTTAGAACGCCATGTAGATCTTCTTTGTGGAAGTTCTTCACTTGTATCGTGGTCTATTTCAAAGGCTTTAACGAGTCCTTATAGCGCTTCTTTTGGCCGCCTTGAGATCGTATACCCTTCTCTAGCTCACCATATAGAAGTATCTTTGGCAGACGATGGTCTGGCATACGCACAAAATGACCTGCCCAACGAATCTGTGTCTGCGTCAGGATCGTGTCAATGCTGGGGATACCAGCTCTATCAAGGACGGTGGTATCTGGAATCTTGTCTTGCCATCTGATGTACATAACTTTTCTGAGACAATTTGTATGAAAATGATTGAGTTTTTTTTACATTACGTCTATACACGTCTTGATGTATGTACACTTTGACTGACTCACTGATGTATGTACAAATTGACTGACTCACTGATGTATGTACACTTTAACTGACTCACTGATGTATGTACAAATTGACTGACTCACTGGTGTGTGTACAGTTTGTATGATTCAATGATGTATCTGCAAGTTGACTCACTAATGTCAGCATATCAACATTTGTTATCAACATTTTATTTTGTAAGTCCAAGTCAATTTGACATGTTATTTTATATTAACTAACAACATGTGAATGAATATAACGCATTGTGTTTATCCTAGTTGCCTGAGACTTGTAATGTTGATTCGTTTTCACTCTAAGTGACTACCGCATTGACTTGGTGTTAATATTATATCCTTTAGATTGTCGAACGGGCTATTTCGGACCATTCTGTCAGTTTAACTGTTCTTTAGGATGCGATAAGGATTGTGACAGGGAAACTGGAAACTGCACGTGTAAGAAGCAGTTCCTTGGACTCAACTGCTCAGGTTGTTCAATATAATTTAATAATGCGTGTTTATTCAGTTTTCATCAAATCTCTTATTTCTTATGTTATGTATTTTGTGTAATTTTTGAAATATGAATGAAACCAACTTCTAACATGTAAAAATGATTTATGAATCAAGGAAAATGTAAGTCACTGATTTATGATACAAGGAGATGTAAGTCTCTGATATATGATACAAGGAGATTTATGTCACTGATATATGATACAAGGAGATTTATGTCACTGATATATGATACAAGGAGATTTATGTCACAAATATCTAGAAGAAGAACATACACATGATTTACGAACATGAAAACAACATCTAATTTTAGTTTCCCATGTGATTGTATTTCTCCATCTAATTTTAGTTTCCCCATGTGATTGTATTTCTCCATCTAATTTTAGATTGACATTGTGACTTTGCTTTCTCCAGATACGTTTTTTTACTATGTTGTGTTCTTGATAGAGATCTTTTGGTCGAACCATAAATTTGTGTGGTTACCTGTATGTGCCTCTCTAATTATTAGCAAAATTTCATTACTCTGTTTAAATTACCCTGTTTATATTAACTTGTATACCTTGTCATACCACAACAAGCAATGTTACACAGATACAGCCAAGGCAGATCTAGAGGCCGACCACAAAAACGATGGAACACTGAAATAAAAGAAACGAGACATTCCACAACATACTCAGCACACATGCGGGCCGTCTCCAGAAAACTCTTGTATCCCTGACGCCGAAAGGCAAAAAAGTGTTTCAGCGAATATATAAATAGATAGATATATTACCATGTTTATATTACCCTGTTTATATTACCCTGTTTATATTACCATGTTTATATTACCCTGTTTACAAGTTTCCCATATCAGACATGTTTTCGGCAGTTGTGACTTCAGCATCATCATCAAGTGGTGTCTTCATAACAAAGATTGACAGCAAAGGGCATCAAATATCATGTATATTGCCTTGGTGGTGCACTCTGTCAGACTGTAACCTGCCGATCGCATGATGTTACACGCCGACTTGCATCTCTCTCTATCCAACCATTTGCTAGCCTCCCCTCAACTTCTTCAACAAGGTGTCATTTTACTGTAAAATGGTGTCCCGAAATATTTTATTTGTAATGTGTTTCCTTGTATAGTTTTCTTCATACACGTTGTCAGTACATCGTTATTTCATTTCTTCTCTCTCCGTGAAGTTTGTTCTCCCTAACTAGGATTACCTACAAATTAAAAATTGATTACCTACAAGATGAACCACAAGGTGATTCCTACAAGGTGAACCACAAGGTGATTCCTACAAGGTGAACCACAAGGTGATTCCTACAAGGTGAACCACAAGGTGATTCCTACAAGGTGAACCATAAGGTGATTCCTACAAGGTGAACCACAAGGTGATTACTACAAGGTGAACCACAAGGTGATTCCTACAAGGTGAACCACAAGGTGATTCCTACAAGGTGAACCACAAGGTGATTACTACAAGGTGAACCACAAGGTGATTCCTACAAGGTGAACCGCAAGGTGATTACTACAAGGTGAACCACAAGGTGATTCCTACAAGGTGAACTACAAGGTGAACCACAAGGTGATTACTTACAAATCACTAGGTGACAAAGAGCACTCACAACAATCGGAAGTACAAAGAGAAAATGAAAGAGAAAGTTAATAGACGAGGTCAAATAAAAGGTAAAATGATGAGAAGAAATCGTGACATGCTGGAGGATGTGGCACCACTATTCTGGAGGATGTGCCAGCACTATTCTGGAGAATGTGCCAGCACTATTCTTGAGAATGTTGCACCCCTATTCTGGAAGACGTGGCATCACTATTCTGGAGGATGAGGTATCACTATTCTGGATAATGTGGCACCACTTTTCTTGGATGTGGCAACACTCTTCTGGAGAATAGGAACCAATATTTTGGAGAATTTTGCATCACTATTCTGGAGGATGTGGCACCGCTGTTCTAGAGGATGTGACACCAATATTCTGGAGAATGTGGCATCACTATTCATGATAATGTCGCACCACTATTCTGAAGGATGTGACACCAATATTCTGGTGAATGTGGCTTCACTATTATGTAGGATGTGACACCACTATTCTGGAGAATGTGGCACCACTATTCTGGAGAATGTGACATCACTATTCTGGAGGATTTGACACAAATATTCTGGAGGATGTTGCATCAATATTCTGTAGGATGTGGCACCACTATTCTGGAGAATGTGGCACCACTATTCTGGAGGATGTGGCACCAATATTCTCCAGAAAATTCTTTTACACCTGATGCTGAAAGGTAACATACATTTCAATTAATATATAGATTGATAGTCTATAAATAATTATAATACAATAAAAACATAAACAATTATAACTATACAATAATATAACCAATTATATTACAATAATATAATCAGTTACAATATAATCAGTTACAATATAATCAGTTACAATATAATCAGTTACAATATAATCAGTTACAATGTAATCAGTTACAATATAATCAGTTACAATATAATCAGTTACAATATAATCAGTTACAATGTAATCAGTTACAATATAATCAGTTACAATATAATCAGTTACAATATAATCAGTTATAATATAATCAGTTACAATATAATCAGTTATAATATAATCAGTTACAATATAATCAGTTACAATATAATCAGTTACAATATAATCAGTTACAATATAATCAGTTACAATATAATAGTAAAAATAATTATAATACAATTATTATATAAACAATTATAATACAATTATTATATAAACAATTATAATACAATTATTATATAAACAATTATAATACAATTATTATATAAACAATTATAATACAATAATAGAAACAACTCTACTCATCAACAAACACAAGATATAACCAACAAACACAAGATATAACCAACAAACACAAGATATAACCAACAAACTATGCACACTCGCAGATCTAATTGGCCTCCAGATCAATACATCCAATTCAAAAATCATGGAACTTGCTAGTTCAACAAATAACATCTCAGTAAACAACGAAATACTAGAAAACGTCTCCAATTTTAATTATTTGGGGAGCCGAATGTTTGTTGATGGAGATA
Organism: Meghimatium bilineatum; assembly: GCA_034231615.1. NCBI lineage: Eukaryota > Metazoa > Mollusca > Gastropoda > Stylommatophora > Philomycidae > Meghimatium > Meghimatium bilineatum. Next base: position 24,767,861 of record CM067302.1, read on the forward strand.
CAATGAAGGAAATAAATACACGCATAGCAGTTGCAGCTAGCACATTCACTAAACTAACTAAGGTTCAATACAAGAATCAGTGGACAAATCACGTGACAACATACCAACTATTTAATTTCATATGCTATTGCACTATCTCGGAAACTTAAAAAGTCATAACTTAAAATACCGATCTAGCGATTTGCGCGCAATGAACTGGCCATCCACCTCCCACTCGGTGTGCAGCGCGCATGTTGAGTGATCAAGGGCTCTCATCACGCAACGTGTCGAATATTTGTTCCGTAGAAACCTAAACACCAAGCTAAAGCTATTAAACTCCTGTATTGCCTCAGTATTAACGTATGCAAGTGAAAGCTGCAAATCAACTCAAGCAACAGACAAAAATTAAACAGCTTCTCCGAAAAATAAATGTCTCCGAAAACTGATGAACATAAAATGGAGCGATTTCGTCACAAATAATTATTTAAGAAAGAAAACACACCAAGAATATGTGTCAAACGTCATAAGAAAACGCAGATGGAAATACCTGGGTCAAGTTTTAAGACTAGATGAAAACAAAATAAACCAATACGCCCTTATGTGAGCACCTGAGGGTAAAAGAAAACGAGGAAAGCCTAAAGCAACCCTAAAAAATCACCATACGTAAAGAAGGAAAATTAACAAGTTGCAAGACCATACAATACCTAAAACTGCAGGCAGCGGACCGCAACACATGAAGAATCAAAACCTCTGCCGTATGTACCTGCGGCACGAAAGTAACTAACTATTTGAAACAATTATAATATAATCAAAGAAAAAATTATTCAATAACATAAACAATTATAGTACAATAACAGAAACAATTTCTCATTCAATAACAGAAACAATTTCTCATACAATAAAAGAAACAATTTCTCATACAATAACAGAAACAATTTCTCATACAATAACAGAAACAATTTCTCATACAATAACAGAAACAATTTCTCATACAATAACAGAAACAATTTCTCATACAATAACAGAAACAATTTCTCATACAATAACATAAACAATTTCTCATACAATAACAGAAACAATTTCTCATACAATAACAGAAACAATTTCTCATACAATAACATAAACAATATCTCATACAATAACAGAAACAATTTCTCATACAATAACAGAAACAATTTCTCATACAATAACAGAAACAATTTCTCATACAATAACAGAAACAATTTCTCATACAATAACAGAAACAATTTCTCATACAATAACAGAAACAATTTCTCATACAATAACAGAAACAATTTCTCATAACTTCATGCCACTTTACACAATACTCGATTGACATAAGCAGTATATTTTTCTGGAGTAAATGCTGCTAACGACGTCACACACATATATCTCTAATGAATATTCATAATCCATGCGTGATGTGCAATCGTCAGCAGTAGCAATGTAAATGAGTCGACAGCGAATGTATAGACACCCTGTATTACAGCAATATAATTATAACTACAGAGGCATATCCTTTACGATGAACCGTTCACGTAAACAATTAGAGCATGTATACGTAACTAGCATATGTTCGTGTGTACAGTCACAGACACATACGTGTCACGGTCAACACAGTCAATGGTTAAACATCAACATTAACAAGTGCATTCAGTGTTTTCACACGTTCATCGATTTGTATTCATCGGTACACAGACTATATTAGGTTCTAAATGGTAGAGATGTCTTTGTGATGTAAGGTTAGGACCAGAAGAAGGCATGTGAGAACTGGATAAATGAATCATATAGAAACATGGAGTATTTAATATTATAGGAAAGTCATAAGGCAGCAATAGGGAAGTGAAACCAGGTACGTTCTCATACTATCTATTTGCCTCGCAACTCGAGTCTAAACATTTTCTGTATTCAAACAATCAGCTTACTCATGATGGAATAAAAAATGATGACACTTTCGTCAATCTCTCTCTCTCTCTCTCTCTCTCTCTCTCTGTGTGTGTGTGTGTGTGTGTGTGTGTGTGTGTGTGCGTGCGTGCGTGCGTGCGTGCGTGCGTGCGTGCGTGCGTGCGTGCGTGCGTGCGTGCGTGCGTGCGTGCGTGCGTGTTTGTGTTTGTGTTTGTGTGTGTTGTTTGTGTGTGTGTGTGTTTGTTTGTTGTATGTGTATCAGTCAGACAACCCATATTTATAGCAGCTTAAGACATATTGGTAGTCATGACTAAATCTGCATCTTTATTTTAAGAGAGATACAGAAAACGTGCTGACTCACGTTGCGAGGCGAATAGGTGTCATTTCAACGAACCTAGTTCAAATCCCGTTTGTTTTCTTCCTAATGATTGTTTCTGTCCATATAATATATGTCAACCACATCTGTAAACTAACAAGTACCAACGAAGAAAAAAAAACATGAACGACAAATTGAACGAACTACTCTTTCTTAATTTGATCAAGTACTAATAGCGACATCAGAAGAACAATTGCAGGAACCACACAACATAGCAAAAATTCAACACGAAGATTAATATTGAAAAGAATGACAGCAAAAGACAAAATGAAGGTAGCAACAGCAGAAATGACGTTTACCAAGTGTTTACGAAGATTACGCGGAAAGTAATTAAGAGATAGAATTAGAAACGATAACAACAGACAGATAACCAAAACAATACCAGTAGTGGAACACATCAAGATACAGGACATTAAGTGGTTTTTGACACCTTTCCAGACTATCAACAGACAGCATGCCACACATGACCATGACACATAGACATCACATATATAAAGCAGGAAGCAGACAAAGTAAAAGATGGACTACAGATATCAAAGAAGTCACACGAACAAGCTCTACAAAAAAGCATACAACAAAATCATCTCCAGAGAACTATTGTACCCCTGACGCCGCATGACAAACACAGGGGCCACACAGCGGCGTATAGATATACAGACCGACCGACAAACTGGCAGGCAGGCAGACAGACAGAAAGACATACGGACAGACAGATAGTTAGCTAGGTAGGTAGGCAAGCAGGCGGACAGACATGATAGATAGATAGATAGATAGACAGACAGGCAGTCAGGCAGACAGACAGATTAGGATAGAATAGGATAGGATAGGATAAGATAAGATAAGTATTTGGTTGTGGTGTGATGGCAATTCCATTTGATTATCATTCATATTGTGTTTGTGATTTCATTGCTAGAATGTGTATACCCACGATATGGACGGAGATGTGACTTGCGCTGTTCTAAGACATGCTACAATCAGACCTGCGGTCAACTGACTGGAAAGTGTGTTTCATGTATACCAGGTTATGAAGGTGATGATTGTGTGCAAGGTAAGAGCTCATTTATACCAGTGTTGTAGTATAAACTCTGTGTCTCGTAGTACTGGCAACATTTCACAAGAGAATCACAGATCATGTCAAAGTGATTTTTAACATACTAGTTAAGGTCAGCCTCCGTCACGTTGACTCGGTCACGACCGGGTTCCAGTATATAACTTCGAAATGATGATCTAGAAGGCTGATTTTGATTATTGTCGTGGATTTCATTGCTCGGCAATAGCTATTTTTGGCGGGTGTCTCTAAAGTATATAAATAGTTACCAACGCATAACAAGACAATAATAAAAAATGTAACGAATGAAGACTTGTTTGTTGTCTGCAGTTAAGTCTTGTATACTGGCGACGGTCGCGAACAAGTAGTCACAAACATCGTGGACATGTATGAATGATTTTCTAGTAAAATAATTATGACATTGTCACAAACACACACACACACACACACACACACACATACCCGATATGCTAATATTGGATACAGAAGAAATAGATTCTCTTGTTGAATGTAATATAACCAAATGTACGAGGGGGAGTCAATAAGTAAGTCACAAATTGATGTTGGATGGCAGGAAAATGCAGTAGGTGGTTTCTAAAGCTGTTTATAGTTGATATCATCATAGAACTTTATGTTTATGTTCGCTAGATGGCGCTAGCTGTACCTTGCGCATGCGCAGCACAAAAAACAAAATGGCTACTGTACTTACAGAGTGTACAATCAATGAACAACGTGCTGTTGTGCGTTTTTTATGGGCAAAAGGACTGCCTGCAAATACAGTTTCTTTCTGTGATAGCTTTAACATATTCGTCTACAAGGTTTAGAACCACAAATTTTCCTAGAAAGACAAGAGTAATGGCTAAACGTACCTTCAATGACGTGAGGAAAATAACAAATACACAAATTACAAATAAACTACTACTATTTCTTCTTCTGCGTTGGCTCTCTAATCACCACACAAGTTCGTGGGATTTCACCGCCAGGAAACGTGAAATACGCTGTGCTGCACGTTCCACAGCAGAGTTGTGTTTTAGTACCTTGGCTGGCCCAGTGTAGCTGAAGTCTGGACATCCAAAGCCCAGAACATACGTTTTCGTCAATGCCTTTAATTCGGGTAATCAGCTTCTCTAGCTTCCATATATGTCTTCAGACGGCGAATATGTATCGCCTCTAACGGTGTCATGGTTTATCACCCACTGAGCTCTTGAACTTTTCAGGCTAAAACATATCCCTGGGTGGTAGTCTCCATGGAGGCGGTAGGCAGGGATTATGGCTTGGGTCGACTACGCCTGTCTCGCAAGAGGTGTTCCGCTGCCAGTGAACTCATCTCGCATAGTTAGACGCATTGTGCTTGTGCCCATCGAATAATGAACCTTTTCTCTCCGCGTTCATGATTCCGATTTAGGAAAGCATCGACGGTAGAATTGGTCTCGGGTTCGTTCGCCCTCTTAGCCGAGGTGGCATTCACCGACATCGCGAACCCCTCGTCCGGGTTCGGTATTGAGGAGCACCTCGACCTTGGTAGCTTGTTCTCGAACTGAGCAAAACTCTCTCCACGAGCATTACTCCGGTATAGGAAAACATGGAGGGTACAGTTAGGTCTGATCTGTTATGAGCACTGGGGACTAGAAATACCTTATCGAACTAAACAGCACGTCAGTTCCGATTTCCTTTTTACGTTTTTCCTTTCCATTTGCACATAGCGCTGCCATCTTGCGTTGTGCTGCGCCCTTGTTCTACTCAATAAATTGTGTTTTGGAATTACTATTCGTCATATTATCTGCTTATTTCGAAACATTGCATTGGCTCCCAATGCTCGAGCCGGACTGAGCTGAGTCACTGTGTCGACTGTGACTTTGTATGTGTTGGCAAAGAGGTATCGGAGATATTATTTGTCTTCTGGAGTCAATTCTCATTCCATCTGCAGCTTCCAAATTCCGGGACACAATCCCAAAAGTGTTTGCCTAAAGCTGCACGAGCCGCATACACCTGTATCCAGGGGGGCACCACGAGGAGATATTTTTGGGATCTTGACTATAAGCTAACCGTGTCCGCCGAGAGGGATGCGGTATCCTTTGCACCCCACAAGCAAACTAAAAATGAGAATGATAAAATACTATTCTACATGAATGTATGACTCGGACACATGACTCGGACTCATGACTCGGACACATGACTCGGACACATGACTCGGACACATGACTCGGACTCATGAATAATGAACAAACAGCTAGAAGACACAGAGATGGATGTCTTTCAGGTGTGCATATACTGGAAAGGGAGCCGCGTTAGCGCACTGGCTTCGCATATGAGTAATCCTGGGTTCATTCCCCAATTGAGGCGGAAATGTTTTTCGGATCGCAACGGCTCCCGGGTCGACCCAGCCTTAAAAGGGTACCGGATTAATCCGGGTAGTAAAGTCTGCAAAAGGAGAGGAAATGGCTACCTCCCTCATTTGCAGAACCTCTGAAATGTGAGATCGCTAACATCTCACACCCCTACGGCTTTAATAAATGCTATGGGTTACTTTACTTTTTTTATACTGGAGAATAGGAAGAACTTCATGGAAAGAGAAGACAACAAACAAGTTCTGACAGCAACAGTGCAATGAAAAAACAATAACTATTAAAGGAAATAAAAATCAAATAAGTAGAATATATTGAACATATTTAAAGCCTTTACTTGAAAGTTGAGTTGAGTGGAGGTCAGCAAGAGGTAGACAGAGATACAAGTGGGAGGGAAACATCACGCGATAGGCAGGTTACAGTCTATCAGAATGAATAATCACGGCAACCTCTAACAGAGGATGTTGGAGTTCTGTTGCAGTCAACCTTGACTACGGAGACACCGCCGAAGATGGATATATCGGGCTATTAGCACAATTAAAACGGCAACAAGACACAGTTCCATTGTCTAGACTACATTCTGCAGGAAATCTATTAGGAACATTGTCCTGCTAGAAGAGATGTCCAGAGGGAGTTTGAGAATGAACGATGAAGAAGAAGAATGTGACGCCGGCACTTGATGATGATGATGTCGTTACATAATATGATTTGTATCAATAATATATTAGTGTACACCCTCAATGTTCCAGGATTAAAGATCAGGATTTGAAATACGGTGTTGCTAGACATGAACATTTTGGAGGAAGCAGAAGAACGATGGTCAACCAGCATAGGATCGGTACTGTCAGCAGAAGTGTAATGGCGGATACACTCAGGGAGAGATGGGAGAAACTATGGACGTGTCCAGTTTGCAGTGATGATGATCCGACGACTAACTAACTAACTAACCCCCAATGTTTATTGATTGTAACTAAACCTATATTTCTATTTTAGTGTTTGAATATTTGCTTTCTTGTATTCCACAGCTTCAATGGTAGAATTAGGATGGGCATCGCCTCTACCATTTGCGTTATTGTTGGTTGTGCTATTTGTCTGGTTGGGACAATACAAAGAGGATGACGACGGCATATACTTTGAAGAATAGCGCAGTGAAGACATTAGACAACTATTTAATACATATAGATAAGAGGCGCTCAATCTTTGAGATGATTGTGGGTTTTTTTTCACAAAGTATGAGAACCAATAGATTCTTTCTTTACATGTCTTGTAACTGCAATTAGTGTTTTCCGAGTTCAGAGGCCAGTGCATGTGGTACTTTTATATGTGCCCTGGGAAGGGGGCGGGGAGAAAAAAATTACTTGGTGGGCAGGATTTGGCCCACTAGCCAGATTTTGTTCACCTCTTTTATAAACACAGTACTGATTGAAGACTATAGGTCTGGACATCACATCTGTTGAGGGGATTTTGTTGATACAAATACATGATCTTATCAAAGTATGTCTACAAGTTGAGGAGATACAAATACATGGTATATCAAAGTATGTCGACAAGTTACGGGTGTCGATTTTTCCTACCACTTTACATATAGATTTTATAGACCAACACTCCCTTAACCCACCCCTCAGTAAACGCACAATCTCCTTTGTTTTTCCATTTTTTTCCCATTATCGTACACATAACAAACACTTGGAGTAAAACCTGGGAAAGTTAAAGATATCAATTGTGGCAGCAATGTGTAATACTCTAATTTTTTTTAAACATCTTCTGTAAGAATGTAAAACATAAACACTTACTTTAATGGGCAGGATGCAACTGGTGCCTTCATATCTTGTCTACATATATGTTGGTCAAATGACAACCAAGAATGTCTCAACAATGTCCCACCTGTTGTTTCTCTATATGTCATAATGAGAAGTTCTAGTAAAGTACTGAATTCACTCTCCACTAAGTAAAATGGGAAAGCAGTCAATTAGAATTGTTCTCCCCCTTCGCTCCCCCCCCCCAGGCAATGTTGAAATTGCGTTGGATTGTATGACTGTAACTATAATTATGTCTTAGGAAGATGGCCTTTATTTAGCAGTCATTTTTGTAACATGATAATTTCTCCCTCACAACTCGCGTTCACTGAATCCAAATCTGGAAACGGATCTATAATTCAATCTATCACTTGTAGTTTAATAAAATGATGGAAACGTTCTTTCATATCATTCTCCGCAGTTACTTAATGTATGTGTCTGTGAACATTTGAAGGCCATCATCAGACAGATATTTTTCATGTTTGAAGAAACTAGCATATGGGTACAATACTCTGCATCCAATATCATCTGATGAAATAGTGCAAACTTGAAAATAAATACTCTGACAACTGATTTTGCCAGATTAACGTCAACACTTTGTAACTTTGTCAGATTAACTTCTTCTTCTGCGTTCGCTCTCATATAACCACAACTAATATTTCGTGTCATTTCCGCCGGGGAGCGTGAAGTACGTTGTGCTGCAAGTTCCACAGTAGAACTGTGATTATTTGCACCCCGGTTGACCACTTGTGTTCAGGACGTCCGAGGTCCAGCACATCCGTTTTCGTCATTCCTTTATTTCGGGTTTGGTCCCTAGTCTGTGACAGCCTCTATCTGTCGCCGGGCACGCTGGTGTGTAGTGCCTCTTCGCCAAGACGCTTGTCGAGCGCGTCTATCTGTCACGAGATGCTCCACCGTCCATGAATCCTTTTCGTGCAATTGGACAAACTCTGCCTGTGTCCATCGGGTACCGAACCGTTTCTCATCCGAGAGCCTGGTTCCGTATGAGGAAGAACTCGCCAGAAGAGTTGGACCCTGGCTCGTTCGCCCTCCTAACCGAGGCGTCATTCATAGACATCGTGAACCCCTCGCACAAGTTTGAGTCTTACACCACGCGTTTGAGAGCAAGGCGTTCCCGAGCTGAGCGACCTTGTCCCAATAGCGCCTGAACCTATCAGGTACTGAACCCTTTCTCTCTGCAAGTGTATTTCCGGTATAGGAAATTTTGACAGTAGTGTTGGGCCAGGACTGCCATCTTTGTCCCTTTCTTGCCTAAGCCCATCGGGTTCGGAACCCTTTCTCTTCGCGAGCATATTTCCAGTATAGGAAGGCTCACATTAGAGTTGTGCAGACTGTTGGGTCACCTTTATAGATTAAGGATCTCATACACAGATGAATGTCCATGTGGATTCGGAACCAAGACTCCGGAACACATACTTCAGGACTGCCCAACAAACAAAGAGCAGAGACAGCAGACCTGGCCAGAGGATACAGACTTGATTGGTTTAGGTCTTCTTGCTTTTCCGAACGCCCACGATTGGATCTGGGTCTCTGCCTATAAGGATCACAGGTAACTAGAAACTCGTCTCGAGCTAACAGAGCTTATAGTTACCTTTTCTTAGGAACTTTTCACTTTTCATTTGCAGTTCGCGCTGCCCTCTTGCGCTGTTCTGCCCTTTCATTATGTCATTGTACTCATTATGACATATATTTGTTTCTCTCCATGCATCCACCTTTACGTGCCTTTTACATTGGCCGCCTCTCTAATGTTCTGACTGGACAAGCTGGCGTCACTGTATGTCGACAGCGTCGCTGTATGTGGTGTTGCTGGTGGTGTCGGAGATATTGTCTGTCTCTTTTGCAGTCAAATCTCTTTCCATCTGCTTCCTCCACATTCTCGGACACGATCCCCAAATTATTTGGCCAGAATCAGCTCGAGCTGCTGTTTTCTTTTACCAGGGTGCAACGCGAGGAGGTACATTTGGGATTTGGTTATCTGCTAACCCTGGGTCCGTCTAGAGCAATGCGTTCCCTTTGCGTCAGATTAATTTCAAGATCTTGCAATTTTGTCAGATTAACTTCACGACCTTGCAATTTTATCAGATTAACTTCACGACCTTGCAATTTTATCAGATTAACTTCACGACATTGCAATTTTATCAGATTACCTTCAAGACCTTGCTACTTGAGCTTATTGAAATTGTTTTGACTAAGAGAAAATGACAACTAGGTGACTAACTTCATTGTTAAAAGCTTGTAAGTTGTAAACAAGTACGATATGGTGCATTAAATTCAATAGCTAGCAGACACATGCATATATCACACACTGCCAGTGAGTCACATTCTAATAGATGATTGTAATGGCCTCTTACATTTCAATACATAATTAATATTAGATAACATGACCCCTCCACCCCACCGTTTTTAGTTTCCTACGTTAACACTCCTGACCACATATAGGGGTGGGAGGGGCACTGAATATCTCGGTCACAGATTTGATCGTGCTTATTCAATCTTGCTAATGATTAAATTCCTAATAATAATTATTCTTTTGTATGGATGTCAGAGTTAGTCAATTACAGCAGAAATGGAGAGGAAAATACAGGTTTTTGTATGGATGTCAGAGTTGGCCGATTACAGCAGAAATGGAGAGGAAAATACAGGTTTTTGTATGGATGACAGAGTTGGACAGCTACAGCAGAAATGGAGAGAAAAATACAGGTTTTTGTATGAATGTCAGAGTTGGACAACTACAGCAGAAATGGAGAGGAAAATATAGGTTTTTGTATGGATGTCAGAGTTGGACAGCTACAGCAGAAATGGAGGGAAAAATACAGGTTTTTGTATGAATGTCAGAGTTGGACAACTACAGCAGAAATGGAGAGAAAAATACAGGGTTTTGTATGAATGTCAGAGTTGGACAACTACAGCAGAAATGGAGAGAAAAATACAGGTTTTTGTTTGAATGTCAGAGTTGGACAACTACAGCAGAAATGGAGAGGAAAATACAAGTTTTTGAAAACAAATGTTTAGACGAATAATGCACATCCATTATACAAAACATAAAACCAACATATAGATGTAAAAAACACACACAGAAAAAATACTCTTGCAGACCAACAAGAACATTTTATGACAGTGGATAAAGGTTGCAAACTAGTGTGGTTTGACTATGTGATGAGGCATGCATTCCTTACAAAAACGTTTCTTGCTAGGAACAGTTGAGAGTGAAAGAAGAAGAGGAACACAAAAGATATTATGGATTGATAATGTTAAAGAATTGACAGGATTAGATGGTGCCACACTTAAACAAGAACTAAATACATGGAAGCATGGCAGAATTGTTGTGTTGTTGTTGTTTGTAGAGTGGCACCCCTACAACTCTAAATGGTTAATGGGTTTGACGGTGATGTTCATTCGAAACATATAAATCAACTTGTGACTGAAAACCGTCTCTACTATATCATGGTACATTGAAGAACTCTGGAATACTTTCTATGCATTATTAAAAGCACAGTTTCCTGCCCAGTAATCTAGTGATATGTCCTTATTTCTTCTAACTCTCACTCACTCTATTTTCTCTATCCTCTCTCGTATTAGAATTACAAATTATTTATACTATGTGTTCCTTACAGCACTGCCATTTCCTACTTTTATCCATTTACATCTTTTGTCATTTTAAGGTTTTCCTGTTATGCTGGTGCACATTTTTGATTAGTTTTATCAATTTATTTTAACATTTGTATTTTTATAATTGCTTCCTCACTATTCTGCCCACATGGACACTTCAGACATAAAAAATGTTCAGATAAGAATGGGCAATAATAAATATGTTTACATTTTTTGCTTATATACAATATTGTGTTCGCTTATTTTTACTTTAATTTAGAAAGAAATCCGGTTCATGTCTGGGAGATGTGACCAAGTTTTTACGGAATAAACCATAGGCTCGTGGAAAAATGAAACTGTGTTAGTGCGAAGTTAATAAATACAGCTCGGAAGGGAGACAACTTATTTTAGTTTTTGTGAGGAAGGAGGGGTAGGATTGGTGTTAAAGTTCTGGGATTGTGGAGTAGGATGTGTAGTTGATGGAGAGGGGGGGGGGACTATTAACAAGGGTGACATTAAGGATAGTGTTAGCTAGTGTAACAAGCATCTACGATTGCATTACCCATTGTGGCTTAGCATCTGTCAAGTAACGCCACTGAGGAAGCATAAATTATCATGGCTCTACGCATGACATTACAAATGTTGGACTGTTATGATGTGATTTGGTCACTTCTGCCGATCATGTACCATAAAAACACAATCAAAAATTGCAAACAAAACAATAAAAATGGCCGATCATGTACCAAAAAAACACAATCAAAAATGGCGAACAAAACAATAAAAATGTGTACATACCTAAACTTGTATCCAGGTTTTTGAATCATAATCCATTTATTTGTAAATTAAACATAATCTGCATATATCCTGAACCATTCTGTAACACAAAGTATGTATACGTACAGAATGACTTATGTCACCTTGTCTTAAATCAGAACAAATGTATATGCAAAATATGCAATTTTTCACCAAATATTCTATTCTTTACATATATACAGGTCTGAATATTCATATCCACATAAGCTACTGCCAAATGTATGTTTTTGGGTGCAAATAAGCAGGTCCATGCTATGATGCAGAGGGGCAGCCGCATGGAGGCGGTATGATGAGCTAAATCAAAATACAATTTGAACAATACAATAATTAAAAACATACATTTAAGGGGCGGCATTTCGAAGACTTGCATCATGCTGAGACAATTTACCATATGCCCCTGTAGATAAGGCTGGTCACAAGAAGCCAGTTTGCTGATGTACTGCAACAAGCACATAAGTAATCCTATTCTTTTACTTTCAGTAAAACGTAACTCGTATGGCGAGGCACACACTCTTTTCAACCATAGACAAATAGTCTTCTTCTTCTTTCGTTCACTTGAAACTCATATTCTATTGCCTCATATTCTATTGCCTCATATTCTATTGCCTCATATTCTATTGCCTCATTTCCTTATTGCCTCATATTCTATTGCCTCATATTCTATTGCCTCATATTCTATTGCCTCATATTCTATTGCCTCATATTCTATTGCCTCATATTCTATTGCCTCATATTCTATTGCCTCATATTCTATTGCCTCATTGCAAAAAATGATTTAACTTTAAATTTACCAAACACAAGTATATTCTTCTTCTCTTCTTTCGTTCACTTGAAACATGTCTATATCTGTAATTCTGTCTCCTGAATAAAACTCACTGTCTTTTGTAGTTCATACAGTGTCCCATAGAGCTTTGATTACAGTGTTGTTTCCTCTGGCCAATATGTCTGTCTAAGAGTTTCATGCTCAGAACACTCTTAAAGTATATGTTTGGCACTCTGTGCTGTCTGTCCACATATACAGATGGCCGTGTTGCCAATCTTGAACTTTGTATACATGTGACTGCGGAGTCGGTTGTGTCCTGTTCTGAGGCATAGAATTGCAACTTGTTCTGTTCTGTTCATGTGATAGTCATCTTGTGTTGGTATTTGTGGCTTTCTTATTGACTTGATCGTCTGTTTTTTCTGATGGTAAGTGATTGGTATATCTGGTTGGTCTTCGGCAGAACCTTCCTTAGCCAGTTGGAAGACAAATATAAATAACCAAATGGTCAGAGGGTGTCCGACAAAGTGGATGGTGCCGCAGTATATCAGAAATATCACGAATCATCGTGACTCCCAAGTGGCTAATCATTTTAACAGCCCGTCACATCATAGTAGCTCTGATGTCTCTGTAACCGGTTTGTTACGTTGTTATACCGGTGACTGGCAACGTCAGTCCTTGGAATATCGTCTCATTTGTCATATGGGAGTCTTACAACCACACGGAATGAACATTAATCACCGTTTTGTTTGAGTTACCCACCTTTTCTTTATCCCCTCTACTCCCGTATTGCACTAATTCTTGTAATTATTTGTCTTTGTACACTTTCGTGAGTAATTATTTGTGTGTTTGCAGTACTTCTATATATTTCCTTTATGTCTTCTTTCGTTCGTGTATGTCAATATGTGTTTATTTTGTACTCTAGTCCATCAATTGTACATTGGAATGCCATTTTGTTATTGTTAAATCATTTACATATTTAGATTTTGATTTCCTCATTGTTATTGCAGTTGTCTCTTCGATGGGTGCCCACACATTTATAGTTATTTGTATATGCATTTTGTTTTACATGGTTCTATGTATCCACACAATTACTTTGGGCCACACATTTGTATGTATACATATGCAGTTGTTTGAGTTAACTGCATCAATAAGGTGTGAAAACAGCTACTCTCCATACATAGAAATAAGAAGAGGGGTAAGACAAGGATGCATTTTATCACCAAGCTTATTTAATAGCTACACAGAGAATATCTTTAAAAATATAGAAGAAATACCAGGACTCAAGATCAATGGAAAATAATAAACAACATTAGATATGCAGATGACACTGTTCTTTTAGCAGAAAGTAAACATGAACTACAAGTACTAATAGATCAAGTCAATAAATCAAGTAATGAATATGGACTGGCTAGAAACATTCAAAAAACAAAAACCATGATAATCAGCAAAGACACAGAAAAACAGGAGGTAAACATAAACATACAGGGAGAAAAACTACAACAAGTAAAACAGTATCAATATCTTGGACACATAGTCACAAATGATGGCAGATGTGAAACAGAAGTTAAAAGGAGAATAGGAATGGCTAAAAGTACCTTCAATGACATGAGGAAATTATTAGTATCTAAACAAATTACAAAAAAGTTAAAAATGAGAATTATAAAATGCTACATCTATTCCATATTAATGTATGGCTCAGAAACATGGACACTAAATAAACAATTAGAAGACAAAATTGATGCCTTTGAGATGTGGGTATATAGAAGAATAGGGAGAACATCATGGAAAGAGAAGAAAACAAATAAAGAGGTGCTAAAGACACTTAATATGAAGAAAGAACTACTAAGAGAAATAAAGATCAGGCAAATAAAATACTTTGGACACATTAAAAGATATGACACCCTATTGAAGACCTTACTTGAGGGTAAAGTCAAAGGAAAGCGAGCAAGAGGTAGGCAGAGATACAAGTGGGAGAGTAACATTACACGATGGACAGGTTACAGTCTAGCAGAGTGCACCACCAAGACAAGAGACAGGAGATGTTGGAGATACGTTGCAGCCAACCTTCCTTGCGGAGACGGCACTTGATGATGATGATATGCAGTTGTTATAGCATTATATTGATGTGAACGAACGTTTATATTTATATCAATATATGTATATGTTTCTATGTGTGCGAATGTTCATGTTATTGTTTTTATTTATGTGAGAAAGTGTTTATGTGGATGCATGTTCATATTTATATTTATATATATATGTGTGTGTGTGTGTGTGTGTGTGTGTGTGTGTGTGTGTGTGTGTGTGTGTGTGTGTGTGTGTGTGTGTGTGTGTGTGTGCGTGTGCGTGTGCGTGTGCGTGTGCGTGTGCGTGTGCGTGTGCGTGTGTCACATATCGAGCCCTGTCAAATTTATACAATTCCGAAGAAGACGGAGGTTTCAGGACACTGGTGCAAATAAAACGCTGATAAAATGTATTTCCATTCTCTGGGCTGCATCCTGCTGGAAATCTAGTAGGATCATTGTCTCTACAAGAGAGATCCAGCGGGAGTTTGAGAATGAACGCTGAAGAGGGAAGAAATTCATACAATGAAGTGAGGGCCAGATAATAGAAGAAAAGTCTATGTATACAGAATGATGATTTCTCATTTCTGTGCATTAGTTGTCAAAGTCATGCAAAATAACAAGCGGCACGGATAACGAAATATGTTACGCAGTGATTTAAAACCTGGTTGGGGAATCTACCAGTTTCAACCAACACATCTGACTTCAGCACAGCATTTAGCTCACTATGAGTACTGTGACTTTCTACACTGATATATATCTTTCTATCTATCTATTTATATCTATCTATTTATCTTTCTGTCTATTTATCTCTGTCTATTTATCGCTCTGTCTTTTTATCTCTGTCTATTTATCGCTATGTCTATTTATCTCTGTCTATAAACCCATAACCTGTCAGGGTCGAGGTGTACACCATTGATGCATCAAGAAATATATTCCTACATCGATTTCCATCTTCAGCAATGTAAATGAATGAGGAAAAATTCCAACACATCCAATCGTTGATGTCTGTCCATTATTTCTTTTTATCCTTTCTGTTTCCATGATTGTTCCCTGTAGTATCGTTTTTGACAATGAAAAATGTAGTCATATTTTATGCCCAAACCATACAAGTTTTTATCGTTTCACTTCTCTTCTTCTTTTGTTTGCAGTTGAACATGTCTACACAGCTTTCGTCCAGTTTTCTTGACAAATGCTGCTGCATTTGAAAGTTCCTCATTACTCCTATACACATTTCGGTGGATATCCGTCTCTGTCAGCCAGTGTTCTTGGTTTACTGTAATGCAGTCTTAAAACAAAAATCATGAACTTACCAGCCTGACAGAATCAATTAAACTAGATGATAATATACTAGACAACGTTTCAATTTCGTATATTTGGGAAGTAAGATAACAGCAGACGGGGATACCAACTCAGAAATCAGGATTTGAATCGCTCTAGCATCCAACGCCTTTAACAAACTCTCAAACATCTTGAGATCAAAGATCGCAAGTAAACACATCAAACTGCGACTATTCAATGCAAGTGTGATTCCACCATTGACATATGGGTGTGAAAGTTGGAAATCTGCCGCAATAATCGATAAGAAGTTAGTTGCCTTCGAGAATAGATGCCTTAGAAAAATCACAAATACTAATTGGAAAGACTTCAAATCAAACGACATACTAAGAGAGGAGACAAAACAAAAATATGTGAGGAACATCATCAGAAAAAGCCGCTGGACATACATCGGTCAATTACTTAGAATGAAGGAAGACAGAATCCCACGATAAAGTCTTCATGTGGACACAATGTGGAAAAAAGAAAACAGGGACGACCAAAAAACAACGCTCAGAAGAACATTTATGAATGAACTAAAGTCAACAGGCATAAATGCACAAGATCTGCAATCCTTGGCAACAAATCGACAAGCATGGAGAACTATGACACCCGCTCTATGTGCCAAACTTGGCAAAAGAGGAACTGGCTGAATGCAGTCTTGACTGAATGCTCTGCTGTCTGTGATGCCTGCTCACATGGACACAGAGGTGATGGGACCAATCTTAGGCTATTTATGTGGCTGTTTCGTCTGTTGTGTCCTGTCCTAGCAAGGAATATGATAACTTGCTCCGCTCTGTCAAGATAGTGATAGTAGTCTTTTAGATTGTCAAAGTTCCAAATAGGTTTGATGGGGGTATTCTTTTTAATCTGGTAGGTGATTTCGGTACAGTATAAGTAGACCCCACAGCACAGTTCAGTTATTTCCCTTGTCTATGTTTGTAAATTTCATGTCCCATCATTTAATAATTTCAATGTTAATTTTGTTATGGTTACGGTAAGGGTTATGCTAGTTGTGTTTTACATAACTAACCCTAACTCTAACTAAATAAATATGTCAACTATTAAATGATAAACATGAAATTAACAAACATAGACAAGGGAAATAGTTGTACATGTTGTTACGTCTACTTGTAGTGTACCGTGACTCCTTGGTCATTTTGTTCCTTTATTGCTCCATTATTTGCTAGCATATCTGCATTTTCCTTTCTTGGTCTGCCACAGTGGGATGGTATCCACTGTAGTACTACCCTTCTTTGGATGCTCACTTCTCGTATGGCTTCCTTCAAGTCTGGGAGTTTATCGCTGTCAAGGGCTTGTAGTACAGACTTTGCATCAGTAAGAAACATGACCTCTTCACAATGGCTGATTGTGTTTTTAATTATTTCTGCAGCAATGCTTCTGCAAAAGCCCGTACTTCTGCAGAGTAGTTGGAGCCGCAGAGTAGTTGGAGCAGAAGATTCCGGTTGGTAAACATGTGGATTCATTTTCTTTTCGGATTTGCCATCTCCATCTTATAATTCCACACTATAAGAAATGTAGTCAAAACCACGTCATTCACAGTATCACTACTCATTACCCACGTTTTCCCCCTTTCGAACAGAAGCGACACATTGGCGGTTTTATTCAAAACTTGACGAGTTTACCCGAAATGCGGATTTGGTCCGGCTTCAGTGGTACCAACTGTCATAACCGATACCCTCCACAATTATATGGACTAGATCAATCTTGTTATCTTCTTCTTCTTCTTCTTCTGCGTTCGTTCTCAAACTCCTGCAGATTAGCAGGATGTAGTCCGGAGAACGGAATGCGCTGTGTCATAGTGTACAGCATTGCTGCGATATATGCGCCTTTCGGCCTGACACATCCGACTTCAGCATGGCTTTGGGTCTCTGACCCTATATGGAATGGGACAGTCAACTCCATCCCATAACCTCCTTAGTCGCCTTTTACGACATGCGTGGAAGGTAAAAAGTGTTGCTATTCTTTTCTCCCCTTTCGGGCCCCGGCAACACATGGGCGTCTTGTTATCTAATTGTTCAATGCTATTTCTCTCTAAGGCGATAGTGATTATTGTTTATATTTCATTATATGCCTAGGTCTACATAATTTGATCATCAAATAAATGAAGGCTTGCTTGATACCCGTGCGCCGGTTTGAGAGAACTAACAAGTGACATTCAATTCAATGTTTAATTTTCAAAGTTAAGTAAAAATGCATGTCTTACATCGATTTAAATAATTTGTTCAATAACTTTAACATGTAGTTTTGACTCACTTTGTCTAACAGAAGATGTTCTTTAATTCTATTTACCAACTCCAAACACAATCTATACAAATTGATTATCGGAGACTGTTTCGTCGTCTGTCGTAAAAGACCGTATTGTCGCCCGTATTTAGCATAGGACATAGTTAGACACATAGTACGCTCTGGCCATCCACTGCACCTGATTTTCTCCCAGTTGTCTCGACTTTGTCTTGCCACTGGACCAAGATAAAACTCAGGAGAGAGAGTGTGGTTGACGATTAGCGCAACTCTTCCACACTATAAACCAACTTCAGCGCTAGTCATTTCTCAACCCAATACGCTCAAGTCATCCTTGAAACATCTTAACATTGTGAGGTAGGCGCTTGGGAGAGCCTCGCTCAGGATAGAACAGCATGGCGTTACAGCATTAGAACGGGAGCACTAGCGGCGGAAGAATTCAGACAAGAAACTGCAAGACAGAAGTGGACATGTAGAAAAGAAAAAACATCTCAACGTCACACAGATACCTTCTATTGTTGTCAATTCTGTAAAAGAACATTTTGTGCGCGCATTGGACTTGCTAGTCATTTAAAAACGCACTATTAACTTTATTATTTATTGCTATTATTATTATGGTTGAGTTTTTCGTCATCGTCGATCACGACGGACGAACATCATTGTCGTCTGCTACAATCCTACAGGCCACAGTTACCACTCAACATTCTAGGGGAAAGGGTGGTTCCGAAGCTAACAAAAACAAAGTCTGTGTAGTATAACAATTCTTCTGAGGAAAAAAAAAATATTTCATTAAATGAAACACTAAACAGTGTTAGCTGCAAAGATATATTTTTATGTAACTGCCTTTGTTAATGAAATTTTTTTTACAACAGCATACAGTATTTTAGCTTGTGCTTTTCCTATTTTCTGTGTGAAAATAGTCCATTCACACATTGTTTGTTTTAAGCTTTCGTTCTCAAATTCCCACTGGATCTCACTTTTAACAGGGCAATGTTCCTAAAAGGTTTCCAGCATGATGTAGCCTAGAGAATATAAATGCCACTATTTTATTTCCACCTATTGCGCGATACACCCGACGTCGGCGGTACATTCGGATAAATGTGATAAGGCCATTACATCGCACAATAATGTTGGAGGAAATACAAACTTCAGCTGCTTTCTGCCATTGTTTGTATTTAGCACATAATGTTTCAGACTCAATACTAGTTATGTATTTTTTTTAAAGTTTGCAGCAGTTTATTATGTCTTTTTCATTACGCAATTTATTTTGTTCGCTCTTAAGTACTAATGAATATTTATTCACATAAAATCAGCAAATATTAACCAATTTTACACAGACTACAAGAGTTAACTTGACTGATTCTGAAACGACTGGTTATTGTTATGAGCCACGATCATTGCAGTCTGGGCAGATCTATAAATGGTGCCTTTCCGAACAAATGTCAAAGCACGTTTATAGGTTATCTAACTCGCTGGTTCTTGACACTCTTCATTCTGCACAGTATGCGGAAATGTATACTAGTACCGACATTTAAAACTTATTTCCTATTATCGCTACCTAGATGTGTTATCAACCGGAATGTCTGTCTCCAATATGCACATATTCAGACTATCTCATTGTATTGAAAAGATAAAACTAGAAACAAGGTAATGAAGTTTTGCTAATCACTGGAAACACACACAATCACATACACAACTCGACGCTTTGACCAAGAGGCTTTTTATCAAGATTACATACACATTTACATAAAAAAACGACAAGCAGGAATGACTAAACAGAGGTTCACATGGCTTGGCTAGAAAAATATGAAAATGACCGGAGGAATTGAAACTTTGTCAGAGGTGACACAAACAGAAAACATACAAAGAACGCACACAAATACATGTGATAACGAGACAAACAAAGAAATGACGGGATAACATATTATCCAAACGAAAGGCGTTCATTGATTCCTAAAGCTTTAAGAGGGTCAAATTCATATATATAGTGGTTCTCAAGCGCAAGAGGGTCCCGTCGTCAGAGAAGCACGCCTTAATAGCTGTCACTTGAATATCTTTGGTGCCTCGATGGCCTGTGCCATTGAAGTGGACGTCAACAGGATAACCTGAATGATGTTTTGTGCTGTATAGGTGTTCGTAGAATCGGTCAGCAAGTCTCCTATCAGTCTCACCTTTGTACGTTATTGTGCATCACATGCAGATGATGGCATAGATGACGTTACCGGACACAAATGAGAAACACTCTTCAATGGTAAAGGTGGCTTTGGGCAATGTAACAGATCAGGTCTGGCTGACATGGGCACAGATGTAGAATCTAGTACGTTTGAAGAAGATGGTATAAAAATGATTGGAGGCGTCAGGCTTAAGATGACTTCGGACCAGTAATTCTCTGAGGTTCTTGTCACGTTTGTACGAAACCAGAGGGGGTCGCAGAACACTTCAAGCTTTTTGAGACTCGATTGGAGAAGAGGCATGTGTCGGGGAAGGGCATAACTAACTATGCGGGTGGAAAGTGAGAACAAGTTTGACCCTGTTAGAGGGAGAAGACCTCCGAGTGTTCGAGAGGGTATCCTGACCGGAGAGGCTGCACACTCGAAACAAGGCAGGCTTGAAGATCCTGTCATGGTATAGACGACAGTGGAAGAATTCCATCTCGTAGGCTTTCTCGAGAAAGTCTTCCTCACCACTACACAGACGCCGGAAACGACGATGTTGAAAGAATTAAAGGGAATCGCGATAGGCAGAGTGGGAGATGAGATGTATATGAGAAAGTTGTGGGCATCAGTCGGTTTATAGTGTACCGATCTGCTAAGACAGAAGGGTTGGATAGTGATGGATATGTCCAGGAAGTTGACATGGGTCAACTATTCAACGCTTGATGGTGGTAGAGACTGTGTCTTTGTGGTCTACAATGGGGTCTTTGTTTTTCTTCTATGTATTTTGCCATGTAGAAGAAGGAATTGGACATCGGCGATTGGCCCTCTTGTCGGTATAAGTTCTTGCGCCAGACAACAACCGTACCACCCTTGTCAGTAGGATTGATGACTATTTCATCCTGGCCACGAAGTTTACTGAGAACACAGGACTTGGCCGGGTAACTGTTGGTATGTCTACGGTGAGTTAAGCGGACACATTTGATGCCACTATATTTTGTCGTAAGGGGGAGGGGCGGTTTGTCTAAATAAAATCATTTCCTCTTATTAGTGTTATCCTCTCTTTCGTGAGATTTGTGCGAAATGTTATCAGAAAACTACTAAAGGAACGGATTACCTGCTTTTTGACGTCTTTTAATACTCAATGGTTATGTTCTGCCTTGCTGGTTGGTGAGTATTTGTCTTGAGATACGGCTGTTGTTCGTTTATCCTTTGAATCTGCACAAGCCACATGACAAATGCTGTGTGTAAAATGTTGTTGGAAACCTGGAATTCTGAAGCGATGTTCATAATTTTTCGCAGACATCGTAGATGGAAAATGTTCAATCTTTTTTATTTTTGTCAGTATGGTGTCCATGTTTCAGACCCATAAAGGAGAATATTGAGTACACATGTCTGGTAGATGTATATCTTTGTTTCCATTTAACTTTGTGTTGTTCCAGATTCTTCTTGACAATTTATTAAAGTTTATGAGAGCTTATTATTCGAGTACTTATTTCTTCGTCAAGTGAGCGATTTATAGTTTCTGTAGAACCTAGATAGTTTAAGTGATGTACAGACTGAAGTTGCAGGTTTTTAAGCGTTATGTTTGGTACTGTATCAGTATTTTGACAAAATAGCAACAGTTTTCTTAACGTTTCATTGATAACGAGAACAACTCATCGCCAACCTGTTAACCAGGTCTTTCAGTGGAGACACATTACTTGCAATTACGGCTACATCGTCAGCGTACCGAAGCTCCCTGTCTTGTTAGGGCTACATCGTCAGCGTACCGAAGCTCCCTGTCTTGTTAGGGCTACATTGTCAGCGTACCGAAGCTCCGTGTCTTGTTAGGGCTACATCGTCAGCGTACCGAAGCTCCCTGTCTTGTTATGGCTACATCGTCAGTGTACATAATTTCTCTGTCTTGGTAAAGAATATCATCTGTCTTGGTTTTAACTTTGGGATGGGTTACGTTAAATACAGCGCCATCATGTCTTGTGCGAACAACACAGTCGGTCAAAACTGCATACTATTAGTATTTATCTGTAAACAAATAATGTCGTTGCTTACACTACATAAACTATTCTAATATTATTTGTGAAAATCAAAGAAAGACTGCGGTAAAGCTATCTTTCACGTCCATACATTTTTTAGCGTTACTGATGAAACCATATCAAACTGGATATCACATTCGTGAGCAAGTTTTCACAAACGTAGCCGGAGATGTTCACCATCATTAAGTGCCGTCTCCGCAACGAAGGTTGACTGCAACGGATCTCCAACATCCTTTGTCTCTTGTCTTGGTGATACACTCTGCTAGACTGTAACCTGTCCATCGTGTGATGTTACACTCCCACTTGTATCTCTGCCTACCTCTTGCTCGCCTCCCTTTGACTTTACTCTCAAGTATGGTCTTCAATAAGGTGTCATGTCTTTTAATGTGTCCAAAATATTTTATTTACCTGATCTTTATTTCTCTTAGTAGTTCTTTCTTCATATTAAGTGTCTTTAGAACCTCTTTATTTGTTTTCTTCTCTTTCCATGATGTTCTCCCTATTCTTCTATATACCCACATCTCAAAGGCATCAATTCTGTCTTCTAATTGTTTATTTAGTGTCCATGTTTCTGAGCCATACATTAAAATAGAGTAGATATAGCATTTTATAATTCTCATTTTTAACTTGTTTGTAATTTGTTTAGATATTAATATTTTCCTCATGTCATTGAAGGTACTTTTAGCCATTCCTATTCTCCTTTTAACTTCTGTTTCACATCTGCCATCATTTGTGACTATGTGTCCAAGATATTGATAATGTTTTACCTGTTGTAGTTTCTCTCCATGTATGTTTATGTTTACCTCCTGTTCTTCTGTGTCTTTGCTGATTATGATGGTTTTTGTTTTTTTGGATATTTATATCCAGCCCATATTCATTACTTGATTTATTGACTTGGTCTATTAGTCTTTGTAGTTCATGTTCTCTTTCTGCTAAAAGAACAGTGTCATCTGCATATCTTAGGTTGTTTATTATTTTCCCATTGATCTTGAGTCCTGGCATTTCTACTATATGTTTAAAGATATTCTCTGTGTAGATATTAAATAGGCTTGGTGATAAAATGCATCCTTGTCTTACCCCTTTTCTTGTATCTATGTATGGCGAGTAGCTGTTTTCACATCTTATTGATGCAGTTTGTTCCCAATATATATTTCTAATCAGTCTGATGTCTTTTCCATCTATGCTTGAAGACATTTGATTAATTTTTCGTGTTGGACTCTGTCAAAGACCTAACAGAGACGTTAGGCTTATATACTACAATGGACCCCCAATCCATATTTGTTTACTACAACCTACTGTTTGTGTGAGCTTGTATGATAGCCGAGTATATATAGAGAGCAGTGGTTGATCTGTTTGGTACAAATGTTTGAGACATAAAAATAAACTTTGGTTTACTTGGGGAATTTTTGTCAAATAAATCTGGAATTATTTTTAAACTTCACTGATAACCTCGCAGCCAACCTTCGTTGCGGAGACGTTACTTCATGATGAGGATAACCTCGGTTTCGGTTAGCATCTTTTTTTCGTAATACACTCTCCTATTTGCCATGGAAGTGAGTTTACATTTGGCTATATTTATAGTGTATGATAATTACAGAGAAACTCAATTTGTTTGTTTAGATTTGTTAGTTCAGCTAAACATGTAATAACGGCTTCAAACACTTTTGCCCTACTTCCTACACCAAAACAGGGTTGCCAGATTAAGATCTAGTAAAAATCAAAACAAAATTGAACACTTTATTACTTTATTGCATTAGTTCTCAACATTTTGTTCTTATTTGGCCGTCTTTTAGAGCAATTTTGTTCCGGAATCCCAGAAAGTTTGCTAATTTTTCTCAAAAGTCTTTTACTATATATACGATAAAATAAAAACAGGCAACTATGGAAAAACAGGTAACTTATCTTCAGACACATCTTGTTCCAATGGTGTGCTTAAAACAGCGACACAGAAAATCAACGCCTTCGAGATGAAATGCTACATAAAGATACTTAGAATATCAAGGAAGGAAAAACAGAAGAAACTCAGATATTATAAACACATTGAAGATTCCAGAGTGTTGGTTACTAAACACAATAGCAAAAGAAAACTACACATGTTTGGTCATGTAAAGAAACACAACTGTTTAGATAGAAAGGCAGACCGAGAAGACGATGGACTGACGACATTAGATAGCATGAATACGTCGTTGGAAATGCAAGCGGCATGGCCCAATACAGAGAAGGGATCAGGGAGTTCATTTTGGAAGACAACGTTCTAGGGAGAATACGTCACATGACACACACATACGTCACATGACACATACATACGTCACATGACACACACATACGTCACATAACACATACATACGTCACATGACACATACATACGTCACATGACACACACATATAGGTGATGTGCTTCTATATATGTATACATATATATCTATATATTTCAAATCTCTTTCTCCACACACATACACATACTCATAAAGGCAAACACATACAAATAGTCCTATATATATATTGCAGAAAATATTTTTAAACAACTGAAATGTTTGTTTGTTTGCATTCATACCCAAACTCTCATTGGACTTCTGTTGCTACAGATCAGTGGTCCTGCTAGATTTCCGCGGGACGAAGGAGAGGATGGAAATTCGTTATGCCGCCAGTTTCATTGCACTAGTGGCCGGACACATCTGTATTCGGCATAGCAACTGGAATTAAGGACATTGCACTATTGTCAAACGATAAAAATGGCAAGTAGTTCACCAGATTCATTCTGAATTTATTTTTGGTTATGATTCAACATCATTGTATCCTGGCAGATTCATTGATGCTGTCTCTCCCTGCAGATGTCGAAAATATGCACTCTTAGTGTTCCTGAATACAGATCTGTGGCGGAGTGGTTCGGTGCGCGTCTGTGAAGACCAAGGTACCGAGTTCGATTCCCAAGACTGATCGATGAAGCCAAATTCTAAGGAGGAAAAAAGCACAGGAGTGGTAACTTTGGTATTGACGTAGAATTCCATTTTGTTAGCCGTCAGCCAATCAGAACTCGTGTAGCATATCCGACACTTGTGCCGAACACGGCGCCGCAAGAGTTGCTTTTATTAGTTGGAGACACCGATCTGCTGCTGCTGGAGGTGATCACAATCTCTGTCTAAATACAAAACATTACTGGATTAATTTTCTTCACAATGAGACACTTCTTCTTTCTTGCTGTGATTTTCGTGGGTTATCAGGTTCGTAGTTTTATTGTTTCATATTTAATACTAACTCGAAAGATTTGGGTTTTTCAAATTGGTTGTCTCTGCTCTTGCATATTCTAGCCGGCCCATATCATAATAATAATTGTAAATGCCCTAGCACAGTGTGACTTGTGACACAGGCAGTGGTAAATGTTAAATCTGGTGTCACCTTCTACTGCTAAGCTACAACTAGTGCCAGTCAGGTAGCCTACCCATGATGAATAAATATACGCCCTGAGCACGCATTGATTAAATAAATGTTGTTTTTTTAAAAATGCATTTTATGTGTAGACCAAATACGAGGAATCGACGTTTCAACCAAATGGTCTTTATTCTTTAAGTTTAAACTAATAGGTACTTGGACATCTGGGATTAGCGTGTATGGGAAATTTTGCTTAGGCTATACAAATATTTCTTGCTTGTGATAGGGTTTAAAATAGTGTTCACATCATTTGTTGTGTTTGAAACTAGATTTATTAAGTTCTGTAACCATTTTTATTTTTATATATGTAACTTTTAAGAGAGTAAAACAATGACCAAACCGGCAGTTAATTATTTAAAACATCAACATTTGTTTAAATTATGCAAATTAGCCAACATTTTGAATTTTAATTAGTTGTATGTGCATCTGAGAATCAAAGCAATGTGATCAACAGATGCGGTATGTCTTTGCGAATACAAAAATGTATAGTTTCTGTGGTATTTTATTATGTTTAATAGATCATTATTATTTGTGGTGAGCAATCAGTATTTCTGCCTGCTACACACGGAGCAAGGTGCGCGCATACATTATAAATATTATTTCTAATCCAAAACCTTACTCTAAGTACTTACCCGTAAGCTTGCCAAATCGTACAACAAAGGTCAGGTAACACCTCGAAACTAGAACAAAGGTCTCAGTGAAGAACTATAACATACTTGCACCATTATATTATATGTGTTATTGTATTCTACAATCTCTTGCAAATTTATGTATTATTTACTATTTAAGCAGCAATAGTCGGACATGGTGGAAAAGTATGTGTCTGATCTAGTCAAATATGACATATTGTATGAAATGTATGACTATATAAGTATGGGAAATTATATTTTAAATTATATTAAATTAAATTGAAACGACTTACAATACTTAAGAGTTACCATAGGGCCCTAAGTCTTATATTGATTAGGTCTAAATAAATATATTTAACAAATAACAACCATACACTCCGTAACTATAGCGACAGGGAAAGCATTACATGCATAAAAATTTTTATTTTGATTTGGAAAAAAAACCACATTCTGAGTGATTAAAATAACTAAATAACACTTGCTGAGTGATTAAAATAACTAAATAACTCTTGCTGAGTGATTAAAATAGCTGGTTAAAATCTAGTATAGATCTCTGTTAGGCTATAAATATCGCAATGTTTACATTAACGTCACGGATTCCCCTTCAAAACTAATATAGATGCTATGACGTCACATATCCCGTCATTCGATAGACCCCATAATGTGACATCTTTGTGCCCATAAAACACAACAAAACAATAATGATAGCCTAATAAATAAGGATAATGGAATGAAACACTTTACTTTAATTTTCATTTTGTGATGGATAAACTTTTTTGCTTATTAAATCATCTCTCATGAACTAGTCCAGAACGAAACAAAGATGATGATGATGTTCCTCCTTCGCAAGTGAAGATGAGCATGGCATGAAAAACATTAAATGTGATGGAAAAAAAATATATATATAAGAATTAAAATTGGTAATTAACTAATTTGGTTTGTGAGTTCGTAGATGCCTGATGAGTCCGATTTGTGCACAGAAAGTTCTATTGCAGTGCATGCAGGAGTGCTGAAGGTTTGGGGTAGGAGAATTTACGGATTTGTACTTCCGCTGCTTGTGGATTGCCCGCAGTGTTCTTTCTTTTTCAAATTTCGTGATACACAGATTGCCATGTGGCATCTGTTACCGGCTACAACATCACTTTGCATGCCTAGAATCTCAAGACAAGATTATACAGAATTCTTGTCTCTTCCAATGATTTATTCTAAATACTAATTCTAATCCTTCTAATTCCCCCTCCCCCCCCCCCCCAATTAAATATAAATACTAAATCCAAGTAGACCCCCCCCCCAATTAATTCTAAAGATTAAATCTAACCCATATAACTCCTCCCCCCCCCCCCCCAAAATTAATTGTAAATAATAATTCCAGAACACATTTATTCTCACTATTATGTACATTTATTTAACAAAACCCAGAATATACATCTCACATTGCAAGACCATTCTTTATGCAACACACATGGCAACGCTGACAGGAATGTCAAGGTTTAACACTGCAAAGGTTATGTAATACCTCGAAAGTAGAGCAAAGGTCATAACAGAGACCTATACTAGAGATTGGCCAACTAATTAAATAACACATGCTAAGGGATTAAAATAACAATTGCTGAGTGATTAAAATAACAATTGCTGAGTCATTTAAATAACACTTTAATTGCTGAGTGATTAAAATTGATAAATAACAATTGATTAAAAGTGATTAAATAACAATTGCTGAGTGATTAAAATAGCACTGAGTGATTAAAATAACAATTGCTGAGGGCTTACAATAGTAACTATATTCATCTGCGTTCACTCTCAAACTCCTGCAGATTATCAGGTATGCATAGTGCCATCATTTGAGATTAGCTGTGATATTAGCACTTTTCAGCCTGACACATTTTGACATCAGCATGACTTCAGGGTCACTTTGTTCCTATGGGATGGGACACACCAACTCCATCCCAAAACATCCTTACTTGTCTCTTATGACATGCATAGAAGGTAACAGTCACTGTTCTTTGCTTCTCTTTTGGACCAGACAGCACACATGGGTGAAATGATAACTCTCAAATGTGATTTAATTTTGTGTTAATCACCATTTAAAACAGTGTCATAGAGAGATATGCTAGTAGTAGAGAAATATCTGGACATGCTCTTCCTTCTATCATCAATTATACAACATGTCAGTTTAGATATTGTTCTCCTACACAGCAGTTTGTTTTAGCTCATAGATTTCTCATGTCCATCTTCATGCTCCATGTTGTAGTGCAGTAGGCAGGCCTTTTCTCAAGCACCATTTTCCCATTCTTGTATGCAACAAAACCCCCATCCGCACTTATTTTGTCTCTGTTGGCTGATCCATCTGTATATATTTACTATATTTTATGTGCAACTGAATAATCTTGTGTACTGTCACCTCTCTACAGATAGTAGTCATTCCCTACACCCTTTCCCTTAAATAAATTTATACATTTATCAGATACATGACACCTCTGTGTCCACCTCCACACATTCCCAGCAGCAACTTACTTGTTCTGCATTTGATCACTTTCTATATTTGATTAGTTTTCCCTTTGTCTCTTCTGGGCACATCATCATCACTAGCTACCTGTTTTATATTGATGTTTTTCTGGAAGCCAGTATTCAAGTGTATATGTATATGACATCTCAGGTGAAACTTACAAATCACCTATTTTAGAAACACAATATAGGTGTGCAAGCCAGACCAAGTTGTAACTGGATTCACCTATGTTCAGTTTGCTTTTTGTGTAGGCTACCTTAATATTCTTAATGGGTTGGCTTCAAGTGTACATGACTCAGTGTGGACAAATCTGAGTTGGTTGTATGTGGATCAAACCATCCCATATATAGCATATCTAGAAAAAGTTCATGTATTTCTTTCATTTTTCTATGTTAGTTTTTGATTTGTTTATGCCACCCAGAATTGATACCTTTTATGGGATGCATATTAGTTTAGTGTAGGTTGTGTTAACATTTGCATCAAGGAATAACACACACACACACACATGGAGGGGGGGTATGTAGTTGGTAGTGTGACACACAACAAGGTGCTAGCTACCACAGATACACAAACCATACTCTGTGCCTGTCAACTAACACGACATACAGATTTTCACAATTTTTAACATGAATATATAGACTTTCCCTATATAGAATATATATATATATATATATGTACATATGACACAGGAAGAGGGTTCGTATAACAGATATGTACATATGACACAAGAGCTAGCTACATGTTATGGTACCCAAGTGATGATGTTACAAATATGTGCATAAAAATATTGGTCATAACAATAAACTACGTGACGAGCAATAAGCCCCGACATACATACCTATACAATATATATATATACACACACACATATATGGCACAAAAAGAGGGTTGGTATATTCATTGGAATATATTTGAAGAATATTTGAAGATTAAAAAAATCTAGTTGATATACCACGCATAATCAATGTTTTAGTTGTTAGTGCGTGACACTCTAGGCGTGATCTATCATTGGTTCAATTCTTGCCGGGGATAATGACAGTGTGGGCTTTACGTGTTTCTTGTATCCTCTGGTGAAATACATATGCCCCGCTGTGCCAGACAGTCGCCAATTTATGCTTGTTGTTTCTTATTGAATGCCAGCTGTCCTCAGACGTGTCATATATGATTAGGGTACATATTATGACGGTATAAACACGTCCTTTATTAGGTATAGTCCTACAGGTTGTTCATGCAAGTTTGCTACGTTGATTGGTCCTCGCTTTACCTTGGTCGATGACGTAACGTTAACTCGAAAGTGACCAATGAGATACTTGGATATATCAACCAACATCAGGGATGTGGTGCGC
This sequence comes from Meghimatium bilineatum, assembly GCA_034231615.1. Taxonomy (NCBI): domain Eukaryota; kingdom Metazoa; phylum Mollusca; class Gastropoda; order Stylommatophora; family Philomycidae; genus Meghimatium; species Meghimatium bilineatum. Next base: position 24,798,236 of record CM067302.1, read on the forward strand.
AGGACCATGCACTTAGAAGGACTCGACATCGAAACGGCCAGTGTTCATATCTAACAGTTTGTTGCTAATCAGCTTAAACTTATATTTCTCATGCATTACACTAAATCAACTCCTTCTATCATGACATGTGGCGTAGGCGATCATGTCTCTCCATCATTCATTGTCTCTTGTCTTGCTAATAAGTTTTATTACCTCCCATGTCATGTTGACCACTCTTCAACAGTTCCAATGATTTTGTCTTCCCTGGTCTCTTGAGCTCTTCAACTTTCCTGTGTTCAGAAAATGTTTAAACGTTACTTGTCACATCACCACTAGAGTCACCGACACTATACGAGCTCACGGGAGCCAGACAAGAATATGTAATATCATATTTTGTTCTCCCTGTATACAGAAAATATTATGAAACATGCGTGATATAAATTTGAGTGATATATTGCTATATCGAATCCTTTTTTTTTTTTTACGGATTTGAAACATGTGCTGTAAGCACATGCTAAATATTTATACATGAACCAAGGTCTCTGACAGAGATGCGGTCTTTGAGAAAGAACAATTATGACATGACACTGGACGTCAGCTACTAATGATCTATACTGTGTACCCACTGCAGTCTTCACTGGCCCCGTCACGCCATTGAGAACCGTTATATATATAGTGCGTGATTAGACCTTTGGAATCAATGCCCGTTAATCGTATGGATGATATGGTGTTCCGTCATTTCTGCGAATGTCATGTTTCACCAATATTTGGGTGTGTTTTGTCTATTTTCTGTTTCGTATTGTTTCACATTGGACCTTATATAAATGTAACACTTCCGGGTTATATTTAACTCTTCCATGGGAACGTCAATAGTGACGTTCTTATTCGTCGTTTATGTGTGTGTGGTGAATGTGTTCTTGATAGAGGTCTTTCTGTGATCGAAATGTGGCTTTGTGTGTGTGTGTTGAGTGATTAGCAAAATATCATGACCCTGTTCCCAGTTTGGCCTAAGACAACTAATGTCGAGGTTCTCATAGCCTGTGGTATTCCTGACAGATGCACGGTCGGTGCTTCAAGCTCTCCAGTCTGGAAAACTAACAGACTTGAAAAAATTACTTAGCGAATTGTCTTACCAGTATAGGGTAACCATGCAGTGGATACCCTCTCACTGTGGAATACCAGGAAATGAAAAAGCAGACCAACTGGCTAAGGAAGGTGCTGCCGAAGACCAACCAGATATACCAATCACCTACCATCAGAAAAACAGATGATCAAGTCAATAAAAAAGCCACAAACACCAACACAAGATGATATCACATTATGAACAAGTTATAATTCTATGTCTCGGAACAGGACACAACCTGCTCCGCAGTCACATGTATACATAGTTCAAGATTGGCAACACGGCCATGTGTACATGTGAACAGGCAGCACAGAGTGCCTAACATATACTTCAAGAGTGTTCTGAGCATGAGACGCTGAGGCAGATATATTGGCCAGTGGAAACAACACTGGAATCAAAGCTCTATGGGACACTGTATGAACTACAAAAGACAGTGAGTTTTATTAAGGAGACAGAATTACAGATATAGACATGTTTCAAGTGAACGAAAGAAGAAGAAGAGGTCCTCATGTTTACAGTTAACAACAACCCCCCGATTATATCCAGTTTTGCAATCAGGCTGTCAAGATATTTAGGGTAAGAACAAAACTTGAAACTGTAAACACCACCGGAATGGTCAAGTGAAGAAGAGTCAGAGGAAGACAAAGAGAGAAGTTGTTGGATTGATGGTCATCACGGCATTGGAGAATGTCCCCAACTAAACATAATAACAAAACAAGAGGAAAGATAGTTGTGGAGAAATATCGCTTACACAACTCGAGTGTCACTTGATTGATTGATACATGTTCATATAGTTTTGTATGAATTGTCCGACAAACTGAACACATTGTAGCCACTGGTCATGTATTGATGGTGAAACAGGGTATCATTTAAGCCGTCTATCGACAACACACACCTTTGCGGACTGATCTGTCTAAACTCATGCAATTTGATTTTCTCCGCGGTTTTCATTGGCTGGCGATACAACGTATAAACAAAGTGAGTAAAATAAAGACCACGAACAATATCCAATTTCATCAGTGTAGAAGATGAGTGAACACTTGGCTATGGAAAGTAAAAGCCGACGGGAACAAACAAGAACCTTCACACCGTGGAGTGATGATTTTGATTATTTGCTTATTTTTCATTGGTAAATATGTATATATGTAAAACTCTAATTGGATTTTCAAAAATGGATGTAACCAGTGGTCATCATGACTTGTGATGTGATCATCATGACTTCTGATGGACGAACAACAATAATGTATATGTTTCATGTGACATGCCAACGCCTACTAAGAAAATAATGGACAACATGACGTATGATAGCTTATTGTATTTCCTTCTTGTGGTTTGCCTGTACTGCCAGTAACCACGATATACATGCCAGTAATCTCGAGTTAGCCACATGTTCATGTTGAGATGGCGAGTCCGCGATCAGATCGTGTAGCATCCAGTCCTCGGTTTTAATTCTGTACGAGTCAACGCGTGCATTTATTTGTTGAACACACCTTCAAATTAAACACAAACACGCAGACAATTCCTACTTATTTATTGATGGCGGAGTTTCTAAATAATCACATTCACGAATTTTGACATAAATCTGTATGTAACTTGTGCAATCAGTGATTAAACATCCGGTCCAGTATTGGTCGTGTATAGGAGCGGTTTATTTGAGATCATCTTGGGTTTCCCACAACTCGTTTTGTAGAGAATTTCCTGTGGGTCAGATTCTGTAATTCTGTCTCCTGAATAAAACTCACTGTCTTTTGTAGTTCATACAGTGTCCCATAGAGCTTTGATTCCAGTGTTGTTTCCTCTGGCCAATATGTCTGCCTCAGTGTTTCATGCTCAGAACACCCTTGAAGTATATGTTTGGCACTCTGTGCTATCTGTACACATGGCCGTGTTGCCAATCTTGAACTTTGTATGCATGTGACTGCGGAGTCGATTGTTTTCCGTTCTGAGGCGTAGAATTACAACTTGTTCTGATCTGTTCATAATGTGATATCATCTTGTGTTGGTGTTTGTGGCTTTCTTATTGACTTGATCATCTATTTTTCTTCTAATGGTAGGTGATTGGTATATCTGGTTGGTCTTCAGTAGCACCTTCTTTAGCCAATTGGTCTGCTTTTTCATTTCCTTGTATTCCACAGTGAGAGGGTATCCACTGCATAGTTACCCTATACAGGTAAGACAGTTCATTAAGTAGTTTTTGCAAGTCTGTTAGTTATCCAGACTGGAGAGCTTGAAGCACTGACCTTGCATCTGTCATAAATACCAGGGTTTGTGTTCAGGAGTTTTTCAGTTGCTACCCTAATTGCCTGGATTTCTGCATCATAATTATTGCAGAATTTCCCTGTTGGTGTTCTGATTGTATCTCTATGCTTGTGTGGATATTCTATATATACACCTGCACCTCCATTCTTCAATGCATTCTGTGCTGTTCCATCTGTGTATACTCTGACCAATATGTCCTGTGGATATTCCTCGTCCAGTGGTCGGGCTGACCAATAGGTGTTCAGTCTCTTGTGGTAGTGGTGTAGTAGACCATGAACCTAATGCGAGCACTCTCTCGTTCTTACCTGCACATCCCAGACTTTATCTGGCTTTTCTCTGCTCATCCCACACTTGATCATACATTCCTGAGCTAGAATCGCTAGACGTATGCATGACAGACTGCAGTATAGAAGAGCAGTATCATACATCATCAAGCCATCCAACGTGTCCACCACCTGTGTCTTTGTAGACAGCATAAACTGAGTTATCCACCGGCCTCTCAAGCACACACGGTTGTGCCATACCTGCTCAGATATCTAGTCGCTGGCTGAGCACAGCCTCACAGCACATGGCTATGGCATGCCTTATCAGATGCCTAGTCGCTGGTTGAGCTCAGCCTCACAGCACACACTTTTGTGCCATGCCTGCTCAGATGTCTAGTCGCTGGTTGAGCACAGCCTCACAGCACACAGTTGTGCCATGCCTGGTCAGATGTCTAGTCGCTGGTTGAGCACAGCCTCACAGCACACAGTTGTGCCATGCCTGGTCAGATATCTAGTCATTGGTTGAGCAGCAATACTCAAGTCACGAATGAAAATTACGTGAAAAGTGTCACTTTTGAATGACTACTCTCGATGAACTATTTAATTGACGATAAAATCTCACAGATGAAGAACCGACTAGCACATCCGATATCGGCAAAGACACTAATGCATTGCAGTCCCCAACATTTCTTTATAAATATTGATAACATTTATCTCTAATTCCGTTAACCTCCATACTTGCCCTGGGTAACGCAGCCCTCGCATTTCCAGCTACCGGGTAGTCTGGTCGTTTCCCGACACTGGATGTTTAGTTTACCGCGCTAGTGCGTCATTATGTGGGGATTGCTTATCCCTTCTTAGTCTCCATCGAACATTCACCTCCACCTAATTCTGCTATAACCAGCTATTTACCAGTGTCGTCGTTTATTTGCGTTGACTTATTGACAGAGTTCATTCACGCGATTCTATCGGGCAAGTCCGTGCGAGATTAAAACCCGAAAAACAATGAATCCAGTAAATGGGCTTGCCAGTGACAACAGACAGGAATTTGCCAGTTTACCTGGCACACATGACAAGATGGTTCAGATAACTGTAATCAAAGTCAGTGATTCGTCGAAACGTTTTACTAACACTGATGCCATTTAAATATATATATATATATATATATATATATATATATATATATATATATATATATATATATATATATATATATATATATATATATATATATATATATATATATATATATATATATATATATATATATATATATATATATATATATATATATATATATATATATATATATATATATATATATTTCTGTTGTTGATCCCCAAAAATATCTGTCAATTTATATTTTTATTGTACATGTCAAGGCTCATAATAGTTTTTCAAGTCTTCGCTAACCCTCTGAGAGGAGAGGACCATGGGGTTCGTGTACCATAGTTTTAAAAAAAACAACTCAGATCACAGTTATAATTATTGTATAGCAGCTATCTATTGTTTTGTCTCTGCCTCTGCTGTAAGGCGTCGCAGGATTGAATAGCCATCGGTTTTAGTTTTAAATTGCCCGTTTGGGCGCGTGATATACAGTAATATTGTGACGTATCAAATGTTGGTAACTCCTTCAATCCACCTTATTCTTGGTTTTCCTGTGTATCTGTTCCCACTTCAATTTCTATTCTCTTGCCGCTGGCCAATAAGGGCTCTTTCCCATTAAGTGGCCGAAGCATTTCAGTCTCGTGTTTTCTATATATTAAAAAGATGCACACTTCAGGTGGTGTGTGTGTGCTAGTTGTCTGAGAGAGACGCAGCAGATATTGAGAGACACGTCTACAATAAACTCGTCGTCTACGCCTGTCAACCCTTGTTTGTTTCGCATTCATCCTGATCTATTATTTTTCGTCATTAACCCCGCCTTGACCTTTGAACTAGATAAAGTGAAGGTACAACCACAGATAATAATTGACAGTTTCCAACTAGAGGAAGTAACAAATGTCCAGTATTTGGGCACAAACAGAAATAGTTCAGGTGACTACGCTATCAAAATCTAAAGAGAAATTGAAATAACGACACTGACACTTGTGCAAATGAAAACTCATTGGCAAGGTTCCAGCAGCACATCCAAACTATGTCTGATCAGAACATGCGTATTTCCAGTGGCAATATACGGTTGTGAGGCATGGACATTCAATAAAACAATAGCAAAGAGAAACGCTGCTTTCGAAATGCGATGCTACAGAAGAATTTTACATATACCATGGACAGCTCATAGATCAACACTAGGGAAGCACACACACATGAGAGATAAAAGTTGATAGATCAACACTAGGGAAACACACATGAGAGATTAAAGTTGATAGATCAACACTAGGGAAACACACATGAGAGATTGAAGTTGATAGATCAACACTAGGGAAACACACATGAGAGATTAAAGTTGATAGATCAACACTAGGGAAACACACAGAAAGGATAAAAGTTGATAGATCACTAGGGAGACACACAGCAAGGATACAAGTTGATAGATCAACACTAGGGAAACACACAGAAAGGATAAAAGTTGATAGATCAACACTAGGGAAACACACAGACATGAGAGATAAAAGTTGATAGATCAACACTAGGGAAACACACATGAGAGATAAAAGTTGATAGATCAACACTAGGGAAACATACAGACATGAGAGATAAAAGTTGATAGATCAACACTAGGGAAACACACATGAGAGATAAAAGTTGATAGATCAACACTAGGGAAACATACAGACATGAGAGATAAAAGTTGATAGATCAACACTAGGGAAACACACATGAGAGAAAAGTTGATAGATCAACACTAGGGAAACATACAGATGAGAGGATAAAAGCCAAGTTTTCATTTTAAAGCCACCATATACAAATGACAATTGGTAACGTGTGTGAAACGTAGCAACAATGGTACTTATGTAAAATACAGGTTTTTATAATAGTTTCACCCAGACACTACGGACTGTCACTAAAACTAGTGGGTTTTACTAGTTGTACAATAACTAGAAATAACTACAATAACACCAAAACCCACTAGTTTTAGTGATAGTCCGTCGTGTCTGTGTGAAACTATTATAAAAATGGAGGCCTACATTGATCACTTGTAATTTCTTGCTGCTGTCAGCACGGATGCAATTTATTTTTGTTTCAGCACACATACAATTTCTTGATGCTGTCAACACATGTAGTTTGGATACAAAAATATCTTCACTCCCTGGTACTCAACGGTTTTCACATTCAAAACTTCACTTCCTGGCACTCAACGGTTTTCACATTCAAAACTTCACTTCCTGGTACTCAACAGTTTTCACATTCAAAACTTCACTTCCTGGCACTCAACAGTTTTCACATTCAAAACTTCACTTCCTGGCACTCAACGGTTTTCACATTCAAAACTTCACTCCCTGGCACTCAACAGTTTTCACATTCAAAACTTCACTTCCTGGCACTCAACAGTTTTCACATTCAAAACTTCACTTCCTGGCACTCAACGGTTTTCACATTCAAAACTTCACTTCCTGGTACTCAACAGTTTTCACATTCAAAACTTCATTTCATGGCACTCAACGGTTTTCACATTCAAAACTTCACTTCCTGGTACTCAACAGTTTTCACATTCAAAACTCACTTCCTGGTATTCAACAGTTTTCACATTCAAAACTTCACTTCCTGGTACTCAACAGTTTTCACATTCAAAACTTCACTTCCTGGTACTCAACAGTTTTCACATTCAAAACTTCACTTCCTGGCACTCAACGGTTTTCACATTCAAAACTTCATTTCATGGTACTCAACAGTTTTCACATTCAAAACTTCATTTCATGGTACTCAACAGTTTTCACATTCAAAACTTCACTTCCTGGCACTCAACAGTTTTCACATTCAAAACTTCACTTCCTGGTACTCAACAGTTTTCACATTCACAATTTCATTACTTTGTACTTAACAATTTTCACATTGACTTTTCTTCTTCATATTCAGGAGTTTTCAAGCAGAAGAGACTTGCTTTAATTGAGTTCTTCTTCTCGTCAGTCTCAAACTCCTGTAGATGATTAGGTGTAGTCCATGGAATGAAATGTGTTATGGTTTACAGCTTGTCTGTGATATCTGTGCCATTTGACCCACCATCTCATCCGGTTTTAGCTAGCTATTCACCTGCAGATCACTTCATTTGTAATCTTGCCCTGCAACCACACACTGTGTGCTAGCTGTTCATTCATGTATGATTGTCTTGTATAATATATTACACGTTGTATATTCTGATTGCCTTGTAGGCGGTGTCTGCTGCCAGCCTTGAAGATAAATATGAACCTATGGTGGCTTTCATCTGTGAGAGACCAGCCATGCACAGAGTCATTAGTGGATGGATTGCGGATAAATCTACAGATTGTCTGGACAGGTTCGAGGATATCTTGGCTTACTGTAAAGTGGTAAGTCATGTCATGGTACAGACTCTAGGTCATGTCATAATACAGGCTCTAGGTCATGTCATGGTACAGACTCTAGGTCATGTCATAGTACAGACTCTAGGTCATGTCATGATACAGACTCTAGGTCATGCCATGGTACAGACTCTAGGTCATATCATGGTACAGACTCTAGGTCATGTCATGGTACAGACTCTAGGTCATGTCATAATACAGACTCTAGGTCATGTCATAATGTCATAGTACAGACTCTAGGTCATGTCATGGTACAGACTCTAGGTCATGTCATGGTACAGACTCTAGGTCATGTCATAATGTCATAGTACAGACTCTAGGTCATATCATAATATCATGGTACAGACTCTAGGTCATATCATGGTACAGACTCTAGGTCATGTCATAGTACAGACTCTAGGTCATATCATGGTACAGACTCTAGGTCATGTCATAGTACAGACTCTAGGTCATATCATAATATCATAGTACAGACTCTAGGTCATATCATGGTACAGACTCTAGGTCATGTCATAGTACAGACTCTAGGTCATATCATGGTACAGACTCTAGGTCATATCATGGTACAGACTCTAGGTCATGTCATAGTACAGACTCTAGGTCATATCATGGTACAGACTCTAGGTCATATCATGGTACAGACTCTAGGTCATATCATGGTACAGACTCTAGGTCATATCATGGTACAGACTCTAGGTCATGTCATAGTATAGACTCTAGGTCATATCATGGTACAGACTCTAGGTCATATCATGGTACAGACTCTAGGTCATATCATGGTACAGACTCTAGGTCATATCATGGTACAGACTCTAGGTCATGTCATAGTATAGACTCTAGGTCATATCATGGTACAGACTCTAGGTCATATCATGGTACAGACTCTAGGTCATGTCATAGTACAGACTCTAGGTCATATCATGGTACAGACTCTAGGTCATATCATGGTACAGACTCTAGGTCATGTCATGGTACAGACTCTAGGTCATATCATGGTACAGACTCTAGGTCATATCATGGTACAGACTCTAGGTCATATCATGGTACAGACTCTAGGTCATATCATGGTACAGACTCTAGGTCATGTCATAGTATAGACTCTAGGTCATATCATGGTACAGACTCTAGGTCATATCATGGTACAGACTCTAGGTCATATCATGGTACAGACTCTAGGTCATATCATGGTACAGACTCTAGGTCATATCATGGTACAGACTCTAGGTCATATCATGGTACAGACTCTAGGTCATATCATGGTACAGACTCTAGGTCATATCATGGTACAGACTCTAGGTCATGTCATAGTATAGACTCTAGGTCATATCATGGTACAGACTCTAGGTCATATCATGGTACAGACTCTAGGTCATATCATGGTACAGACTCTAGGTCATGTCATGGTACAGACTCTAGGTCATATCATGGTACAGACTCTAGGTCATATCATGGTACAGACTCTAAGTCATATCATAATGTCATAGTGGCATCTGTGGGGTCCAGTAACCCACTCTGTACTCATGAAATTTACAGCTGATATACCAGTTGTGATATGTCATTTATGTGACAGCCATCATAACAATGTATACCACAATGTTTTCCAATGTGGTACCCACGCCCCGCCCCCACAGGAGGGCAATTTGATTGTTCGTTTGTTCAGAGGGGGGGGGGAGGGATTCAACAAGTTGTAATTATGCTTCATTTAGGGAATAATTCAATTTTTGTATATACAAAAAAAATATGTATATGCTACATGGGGGGGGGGGTGGTATCAGAATTTTAGAAAGACTTAAGTGGGGCATGGTACAAACGATTGTAAAACACTGGTACTGGTATAGCAGGATTTGTCTATCTATCTGTTCTGTCACTGCTGCATACAGTTCTTAGGTCAGAAACCAGTGATCTCCAGTTCCAGCCAGCTGATGATACTGTGTGTAATTCTCCAGTTCCAGCCAGCTGATGATACTGTGTGTAATTCTTGCATTGTGTTGAGAGGGGCCACCATATAGTCCCATATTCCCCCCCCCCCCCCCCACTTTGATGATTTTCTTGCGAAGATTCTCTCTTGGTACTGGGTTAGCAGGTTACAATGTTATATTGTGTTCTCCTGTATAGGGCCCCAGCAACACCCAGTCATGACACTGGTGTTGAAGAATATCAAGGTGCAAACAGATGTTGAACAGATGAGAGCTGCTGAGAACAGGGGACAATTGAGTCATGTCATGATTCCATATTCTTATGTAGCATGTTCCAATCAAACATTTGTGTAGTGCTGGTTTCTTCTCTCTCCTGTAGATGTACCCTGACCACAACATTACCAATGTTGTAGAATCATCATATCTGGTCACCATTCCTAACTGGCCATTGGGCAAAGCTGACCGTCAACATTCTCATCGTGTACGGCCATTCAGATGTCTTGGTGAGTATTCTTTGTTTGTTCAACTTATAATGTATGTGCATTAGTGAGATTTTGTTCTGAACCAATGATGATACACTCTGGACATTCTCACAGGAGTTTATATCTCCAGTCTCACTCAACCAATGATGATACACTCTGGACATTCTCACAGGAGTTTACATCTCCAGTCTCACTCAACCAATGATGATACACTCTGGACATTCTCACAGGAGTTTATATCTCCAGTCTCACTCAACCAATGATGATACACTCTGGACATTCTCACAGGAGTTTACATCTCCAGTCTCACTCAACCAATGATGATACACTCTGGACATTCTCACAGGAGTTTATATCTCCAGTCTCACTCAACCAATGATGATACACTCTGGACATTCTCACAGGAGTTTACATCTCCAGTCTCACTCAACCAATGATGATACACTCTGGACATTCTCACAGGAGTTTATATCTCCAGTCTCACTCAACCAATGATGATACACTCTGGACATTCTCACAGGAGTTTATATCTCCAGTGGACTGAGTGCAGTACCTGTTTGTTAGTTCCTTGAACATCCCTATTTGACCACAGTGTGCTGTTTGAGTGCAGTTCTTGTTGGTTTCTAGATAAAAATCCCTATTTGGCTACACACAAGGTAGAAAAATGCCTTGTTGCTATGTTATTTTTAATTTGCAGTATTTTTTTCCTACAGGTATTTATTTGTTTTATTAGCAACACTATAAAATATAGCACTCCTTGCTATAGGAAAGAGTCTTGCGATTACCATGACTACCATTGAACCAAGAGTAGGAGAGTCTTGCAATTACCACGATTACCATTGAACCAAGAGTAGGAGAGAGTCTTGCGATTACCATTGAACCAAGAGTAAGAGAGAGTCTTGCGATTACCATTGAACCAAGAGTAAGAGAGAGTCTTGCGATTACCACGACTACCATTGAACCAAGAATAGGAGAGAGTCTTGCGATTACTATGACTACCATTGAACCAAGAGGTGCTAAACAAAGTCAACATCCAAGAAGTCTGGCTTCTAAACATATTGAGTAGGAAGTTCAGTTTTTTTGGCCCTGTAAAAAGGCATGGTGGCATGGAAATAGTAGTGTTAGAAGTAGCGATAGAAGGGAGCAGAGACAAAGGTCACACAAAATGTCATTGGAGGAGGCAGCACAGCTTGCCCAAAACCAGGGAGATTTCAAGATATTTATAAGGAAGACAACATTCTGGAAAGAAGAATACGTCACTTAGCAACATCATTAGTAACACGGACAAGACAAGATTATTCTTAGTGTTATCACCTCTAATGTTTGTTACTGCGACACTCTTGACTTTGTCAGATATCCTTTCACCACGGTTAGTATATTTTAAAAATAAAAACAAGGAAGATAAAATATCAGATATCATTTGTCTTATTCTTATTTCCCCACCTTTTCTTTAGCTGGAGGCTTCCAGTCTGATGCACTTCTGGTGCCTCAGCATTGTGTGTTCGATCATCGCCATGACCAGTCTCTGTGTGAAGGGTTCTCACACTGGAATATTGTGGCTGATGAAGCATGCAAGAAAAAAGGCACACACTTGGAGAGTTTTGGTATGCTTCTCAACTGCAAGCTTGGCAAGTTCAGTGGAGTGGAGTACGTCTGCTGTCCCAATGAAAGTGAGTTTCATTTATTTCTGTGGAATACGTCTTCTGTTCTATTGAAAGTAAGTGGAGTTCATCTGCTGTCCCAATGAAAGTAAGTGGAGTATATCAGCTGTCCCAATGAAAGTAAGTGGAGTACATCAGCTGTCCCAATGAAAGTAAGTGGAGTACATCAGCTGTCCCAATGAAAGTAAGTGGAGTACATCTCCTGCCCCAATGAAAGTAAGTGGAGTACATCTCCTGCCCCCAATGAAAGTAAGTGGAGTACATCTCCTGCCCCAATGAAAGTAAGTGGAGTACATCTCCTGCCCCAATGAAAGTAAGTGGAGTACATCTCCTGCCCCAATGAAAGTAAGTGGAGTACATCTCCTGTCCCAATGAAAGTAAGTGGAGTACATCAGCTGTCCCAATGAAAGTAAGTGGAGTACATCAGCTGTCTCAATGAAAGTAAGTGGAGTACATCTCCTGTCCCAATGAAAGTAAGTGGAGTACATCTCCTGCCCCAATGAAAGTAAGTGGAGTACATCTCCTACCCCAATGAAAGTAAGTGGAGTACATCAGCTGTCCCAATGAAAGTAAGTGGAGTACATCTCCTGCCCCAATGAAAGTAAGTGGAGTACATCTCCTGCCCCAATGAAAGTAAGTGGAGTACATCTCCTGCCCCAATGAAAGTAAGTGGAGTACATCTCCTGCCCCAATGAAAGTAAGTGGAGTACATCAGCTGTCCCAATGAAAGTAAGTGGAGGATGTCTGCTGTCTCAATCAAAATAAGATGCTGGCAGTTTGATTTTGTTGGAGTCCGTTAAACTTATTTCGTGTACAGCTATGGTTAAACTTATTTCGTGTACAGCTAAGCTCCTCAGACCTATACACAAAACGTCCTCACAAATGTACTATCAGTAATCATCAAGTGACATCTGCAATGAAGGATGTTGGATATTTGGGCATCCCTTTTCTTGTCTTGGTGGTGCACTCAATTAGACTGTAACCTGCCCATCTTGAATTGTTACTCTCCCACTTGTATCTCTGCCCACCTCTTGCTCCCCTCCCCTCAATTAAGGTCTTCAACAAGGTGTCATGATTTTTAATATGTCCAAAATACTTTATTTGTTTGATCTTTATTTCCTTTAAACCTGCTAGTTATTTTTTAATATGAAGTGTTTGTTAGAACCTCTTTCTAACAACACAGGGACTTACTTATTATTTTAAGTCCAGTGGTCACAATGTGCACAAAGTCCGACTCCGCTGTGACGTGCACAAGTTCAATAGTGGCGGCACTGCCTTGTGCACATGTGGGCAGGCAGCACAGAGTGCCAAACATATACTTCAGGATTGTTCTGGGTGTGAAATGCTGGGGCAGAAATGTTGGCCAGAGGAGGCAACACTGGAATCAGGGGTCTGTGGGCCTCTGTGTGAACTACAGGAGACAGTGGGTTTAAATACGGAGACAGAGTTACAGATATAGACGTTTCAAGTGAACGAAAGAAAAAGAAGAAGAACCTCTTTGTTCATTTTTTGGCTTTTCATGAACTTCTCCCCGTCCATATCTCAGATGCATAAATTCTGTCTTCTAGTTATTTGTTCATTATCCATGTTTCTGAGCCATACATGAATATTGAATAGTGTTATGTAATTCTCATTTTTTAGTTTGTGCGTAATTTGTTTAGATGCTACTATGTGTCCCTGGTCATGGAATATACTTTAGCCATTCCTGTTCTCCTTTTAAATTTGGTTTTATATCTGCCATCATTTGTGATTATGTGTTCAAGATATGATAATCATCTACTTGTTGCAGTATCTCTCCATGTGTTTAGCAACTGATCTTGATTTTTTTTGTTTTTTTTGTTGGATGTTTATGCCTATTAAGTTGATGCCTTTGAGATGTGGGTATTTAGTAGAATAGGGAGCACATCATAAAAAGAGAAGAAAACAAAGAGGTTCTGTTCTAACAACACTTAATATGAAGAAAGAATTACTAAGAGAAATAAAGATCAAGCAAATAAAATATTTTGGACACATTAAAAGACATGACACCTTATTGCAGACCTTACGTGAGGGTAAAGTTGAAGGGAAGCGGGCAAGAGGTAGGCAGAGATACAAGTGGGAGAGCAACATCACAAGATGGACAGGTTACAGTCTAGCGGAGTGCACCACCAACACAAAAGACAAGAAATGTTGGAGGTCTGGTGCAGCCAACCTACGTTGCGGAGACGGCACTTGATGATGATGATGATACCTGTTGCATATTGTTGACTTGATTTATCAATTGATCTTTTAGACTTTTTAGTTGTTGTTTGAGTTTCTGCTAAGAGAAAAGTGTCAGTAGAAGACACACATCAAACTAAAATAACAGCAGCTTATGTGCACTGGTAGGACACTGTTGACAAGTTTGTCTATTAGGCGCACACTCCAGTGATTACCAGCACATCTCAACAAAGTGGAAAATGAAGGATCAGACAAACTGGCAAGGAAGGTGGGGCATTGCAACAGAGTGACATGGGAACCAGGTGTGAGGTAACCAAGGAAGGTGAGACATTGCAACAGAGTGACATGGGAACCAGGTGTGAGGTAACCAAGGAAGGTGAGACATTGCAACAGAGTGACATGGGAACCAGGTGTGAGGTAACCAAGGAAGGTGAGACATTGGAACAGAGTGACATGCGAAGCTGGTCTGAGGTAACCAAGGAAGGTGAGACATTGGAACAGAGTGACATGCGAACCTGGTGTGAGGTAACAAAATCAGTAATTCAAGCCACTTTCAAATCAAAGTGGCACCGTGACTACACATAAAACAAAATAAAGTAATATCTACTACCAGGTCATCAGATGAGACCAGGTGAGCATTTCTCACAATGTAACCGACTGCATTAGCATGTATATCACAAACATACGGTGAACATTACAGATGTATCCCACCTGTACAGGTACCAATTCTGTCTGTGTGTGTATCTAGATGTTCGAGGATAAAGTAGACATTGATGTTTGACTCCCTATTATTGCTTAGAGTACTTGTGTAGAACACAGATTTTTGATGTTTCACAACTTGATGACAACTGACAAACTATCACTAAAGGCATATGTAGTGTAAACACTAAAAAAATACAAATAACAATACACGAGACATTTTCAATGTTTCGAATGTTAGGTCTTTGTCAAGAATACACAAAACAGACAGTGAAAATACAGTAAAAACAACGTTACCACCACAGAGTAACTAGAACGCCGACATATAAACAATGCGAAGTTCAAGGTGACAATGACTTATTGATTACAGATCTGACAAGTCGATATTGATGTTGGGCACTCTATTATTGATTACAGATCTGAGAAGGTCGCGCCTTGCCGCTGGTACATGACCTTTCCATATAGAGACCTTTTAACATATTTACTTAGACCTTCATTCGTTATATATATATAATTATTGTCGTGATTTCGGTTGATTACTATTTATATACTTGATTCGCCTTGGTTATTTTTTATATGCGATCCCAACTAGGACCTATAGAAATAGTGACTAATGGAAAACACGAGAATAATCCAGAAAAGGAACTAATGAAGGCCTAATTAATTCTACGAACAGGTCTTCTATACCTCCGACGAGTCTCGGCTGGTGTCATATATTTTCTGTTTGAGGAAATGATTTCCTCTGAGTCATCGTTTCTTGCCAGGACGCGAGAGAGGCCGTACAATCATCTGTGTGATTGTCATGTGTTCTAGCGGTCTCATTGTCAGAGGGTGAGGCTGCCCCTGTGAATATCTCATTGTCAGAGGGTGAGGCTGCCCCAGTGAATATTTCATTGTCACAGGGTGAGGCTGCCCCAGTGAATATTTCATTGTCACAGGGTGAGGCTGCCCCAGTGAATATTTCATAGTCACAGGGTGAGACTGCCCCAGTGAATATTTCAAGTCAAATTAAAGCACATATGGCGTGCTGAAAGTTTTTCATTAGTGTCAGATAATGACATTCAATTGTTTGGCTTTTAATTGACACAATGAGCATAAAGTAGATCTGTGAGTATAGGTAAATATGTGAGCATAAAGTAGATCTGTGAGTATAGGTAAATATGTGAGCATAAAGTAGATCTGTGAGCATGAAATAGTGAGTAAAATATCCGGCCAGCTAAGACATTTTGTTTTGGAGCGCCAGCAAGGTTGATGGAAGACTATTATGTACTAAAATACAAGTTTACAAAAGCTGAAAACTCCAAAAGACTAAACAAAAAACTGAATCCCGATAGTTGACACACAAGCGTTGTCTACGTATGGGGTGTATAACTGTTTAATCATGATACCGGTATATAAAATATTTCATTTTGTTTGGCTTTTTCCTTAGTGCTGTCTGTCTTTAAATTATAATTTTAGTGTGGCAACCCTGGTGAGAGGGAAGAAGAAATGGTAGCGTATCATATTCAGGACGTAGCCATCAACTTAGCATATTTGTTTTTGATGCGGTGATTTTAGTGGCAATAAAATTATGGTCATTATTTTGCCATTTCTTTCTGAACGGTCCGGATGCATACATTGCTTGCGACGAGATTTGAACACCGTACTTTGGCGCTCAAAGACGCACTCTTACTCCGCCACAGAGGCAGACGACAAAAGGTACAAGATAACTAGAATGTGATTATCTGTTGCAGACTTCATAAAACTCCCGGCGAATCTTTATGTGCGTAGCCCTCTCGATGACGAAGTTTACGTCTGCCGATTGTTCCCATAGCTCGCCACGTAAAACAGTGAATAATTATAAAGAATGACATTTTTTTCAGCAGTCTGTTTCTCTGGCGCTTCCATGTGTTGCACTACATCAATTCACGCTGACCTTCCCTTGACAGTTATCGGTTGCCTTCAGTTGCTGCCTTGTACAGGTATACAAATGGCCAGTCTACCCTCACAAGATAGGGGATGTATGGGGATATGCTAATGAGGTGATCACGCTTGCATACACTCAACTACAGTTTCATGACTTTGCAATTCTACAGAAGCCATTACGATAATGTGGCACTGTCGGGTTTACAAGCACAGCCTCATTAGGCTGGGGGTTTTGTTGTCCAATACAACGTGTATTTGTCGAGTTCAATAACATCAGACGTAGATAACTGTACTTGTGTGTGTTGTCTGTAGTACTCGCTGTTTGTTTTGTGGTGTTGTGTGGTAGTGTTGCACTGTGTGTTGTACTCACTTATTGTAATGTGTTGTGGTGTCTGTTGTACTCACTTTTTGTGTTGTTGTGTTCTGTTGTCTGTAGTACTCACTGTGTGTGTGGTTGTGTTGTGCTATTTATTTTACTCACTGTGTTGTTTGTTTTGCTGTCTGTTGTACTCACTGTATTGTTTGTTTTGCTGTCTGTTGTACTCACTGTGTTGTGCTGTCTTGTACTCACTGTTTGCGTTGTGCTATTCTGTTGTACTCAATGTGTTGTGCTGTCTTGTACTCACTGTTTGTGTTGTGCTATTCTGTTGTACTCACTGTGTTGTTGTGTTGTGCTGTCTTGTACTCACTGTTTGTGATTTGCTATTCTGTTGTACTCTCTTTTTGTGTTGTTGGGTTTTACTGTCTCTTGTACTCATGTTTTTTTTTTAAATTGGTGTCTTGTACTGTAACATTTGTTACTAGATGTCTTGTACTGTAACATTTGTTGCTTGATGTCTTGTACTGTAACATTTGTTACTTGATGTCTTGTACTGTAGAGAAATGTATAACACAGGGGGGGGGGACAAATGTAAGAGCATGAGATCCGCATTATGGAGAAATGCTACGTACTATATATATACACACACACACATATTTATATATATATATATATATATAAACATGAGTTCAACAACACATACTAGCAGACACACACACACATCTCACAAATAACGGAATACATGTTGAGAAAACGCTCGCTGTATAATTACTGAAATACGGGTACCGGCCGCGCATACACGGAAATAGATTGATGGAAAAAGGGAGGGGGGTTGAAAGGTTAAACCCCAGAATCTAGAAATAAGCAAGGACTAGCTACGGGATCTTCTACGTCACAGTTGTAGGTGGTTGTAACCCATCATTTCCCCGTACAATATATACTTGCGACTCGTTCATTTTCTAGTAATACTGATTTCGAGAACGTGATGCCCAGTATAAAATCAAAGAGATACAACTCCGGTGAAGGAAAATACCGAAATTGTAAACCGTTGCCGGAGCTGTCTCCCGCAAACACGTGTGCCTGTCTGATAGGGATTGCGTTCTAAAGGAGAGTGTTGTGTGGGCATTGATCTCACTTGCTAAATTACAAAGACAAACAGCAAATGCAGAGAGAACGGAATGAGTAAATACGAATGGTATCCCAGGAGTGCCAACTCCCCTGTTTCTCAACAGAAGTGAGACCGAAATGTAATTCATCGATTTCTGACGTATCCATCCTCTAGAGAAACAGGGGGAGGGACAGGTTCAGCTGGAAGTAAAGCCATACACGAGTGCTGTCACATTATAGAACATTTGGCGGTTGAATGCTGAGAAATTGGGAATGTAAGAATCGATGGCATACATCAGGCAATTTGAAATGGGTGATTGGTTTGATCCGAGTCTAAGAGATAGTTATGTAGAATATTTTATTGGTTTGATCCGAGTCTAAGAGATAGTTATGTAGAATTTATTGAACTCGCAAAAAGTGTTTGGAAATTACACAAGATATATTATCTATTTAGGACGGAGGATCCCAGTAGGATAGTGATTACGTCATTTGTCCATTTTCAGGATATCAAATGGTGACATCTTGTTCACAAGTGCATTTATTCAGGGTGCTCAATGTAGCACGCGGATTAAATGTCTCGTCAAGCCATTATTTACTGGCCAGCTAAACTGATTTTAAAGTTCTGTATACACTCAATCATTGAGTTCAAGGAATACTTTGTTGGGAGCAGCACGGGACTTCTTGGAGTAATACGAGTTTTCTTGGGACTGCTGAAAGTTTTTTGGCCCCTTACCACAGAAGAAAGTTCGATGCCACCCCCTACCTAATAAGGTGACCCACCTCTGCTCTAGAAAGTTTAGGCAGATAAACAATTTGTATAAACTAGCAATAGTGATCTGTGGAATGGCAGTATAAACTAGCAATAGTGATCCGTGGAATGGCAGCACGCCAAGCAGATAAACAAAATCAATTGGAATCAAACTAAAGTCGTGATCAGTACAAGAGACTTGAAATTCTCCCAGAAAATCCATAACTAGAACAGACACGGCGTGTCAAGTACGTAGGAAAACATAATAGATATTTATAGGATGCTCGGACAATTTGCAAGTTTGTGAAATCTCTTTCTCATCTCATTCTGTCAGACACGAACCGAGTTATGTTCAAATGAAACAAACACACAACTGTATTGCAGTATAAAATGAAAGAATGGAGACGGATGTGATTAAACAAAACAAATAAGGCAACTGATTTCAGCAGCCATCTTCTCTGTGATGTGTGTGTTCAAGAACGTTGTCCTATAGCAACTCTGCACATCTCTCGGTTCTGTGCAAGTTGCCCTGCTTCCAGTGTTATCTACTGTATACAAGATCTTCGGTATCCTTTAACCATCACTTTGAGAACATTTAAGAACTTGTACCTATTTCTGTTCATTTTGATCATGGGAACAAACGTGTCCCTCCTCACAGATACTTTTAGAATGTGCCTTGTCACTTTGTTCCACATATCTGTATCTTGAGTCCAAGGCCAATTATACATTCCTGCAGAATCAACGTGTCATCCTTCAAAATTGAGGCTATTTGACTTTTTCCTTGTGTTCTTTTCATTGGTCACTTTCTCTATACTTTGTGTCGACATCCAATGAAAATCACGGGAAACGTCAAATAATTTCACTTCAGATGTAGGTTCTCTGCAACATTCATCATCAAATGTCGTCTCCGCAACGAATTTTGACTGCAGCAGACTTACAACATCTCATGTCTCTTGTTTTGGTGGTGCACTGTGCTAGACTATAACGTGTCCATCTTGTAATGTTACTCTACCACTTGTATCTCTGCCTACTTCTTGCTCGATACCCTTCGACTTTGCCCTCAAGTAAGCTCTTCAACAATACAGGTCACGATATTACGTCTGAGAACGGGACACTGCCATCTAAAATCATCCTTACCCCGGATTGGTATCATCGATTCTGCGGCCTGCATGTACAGAGCAGCAATACATGCGCCAGAACATAGTATACAGAATAGTACACATGGATATGATACAAAACAGAATTGTTCCGGGTTCGCTGTTCATAGAATGACAATCTGACTCACAGGAGCTTCTCTGCAAAAAAAGTTGTAAGGAACCCAAGATGTGTATCACGTGACATATTCTTTCCAGAACGGTAGTCTTCCTTATGAATCTCCTGCAATCCCCTCGGTCTCTGGCTTCAAGTTGTGTCCCGTCATCTAGCGACATGTGCATGCATTCATGAATATATCTCTTGTCCAGCCACGTCTTGGTCATCCTCTACTGCCTTCTATCGTCCCCTCCAACAACACTCTTTCCATGCCATCGTTCGTGTCTCTTCACATGGTGACCTAAATTCAACACAAGATGACTTAAAACAAACCTCTATACATGGTCCAATATTGGACTGGATGTTGAATAATCGTGCGCAGATATCACAGCCTAGCTTTAACATATGGCACAGATCTTCCGATTGTCCAGACTACATCCTGATCATGTGCAAGAGTGTGAGAAAGTAACTCTGACGCTGGTTTGATGTTTTGTTTGCAATTGTTGTCCACATTTTACCTTGAGTAACATTTCCGACTATCTGGAAACTCCATGACAAAAGGAATTCTGGAAGATATTCTCTCTCTCTCTCTCTCTCTCTCTCTCTCTCTCTCTCTCTGATTGCTTATAAACACATGAAATGATATACGTCTGACAGTAATATGTTCATATTTGAAAAACTGCAGATCTCAACTGCAGCCATATTTGTTTGTGGAGCGTTTATTTTCCTGCGTCAATATGTCGGTTACAACATCACGGCAGACATTTGCATTCGTAATGACGTTTGCTTGTATCGACATCCAGTTACCAGAAAATAAACACAGGGAGTGTTACTTTTTGTCTGTAAACACAGGGAGTGTTACTTATCTGTAAACGGAATGAGTTACTTTTCGGTAAACAGGAGTGTTACTTAAACGGATGTTCTGCGCCAACTTATTCTCTCTCTTAGAATGAAAGTACCCGGTTATTGAAAATTACTCAAACCTCCAACAGTGTGTAATCTTTTTCTTTCTTTCGCTAATAATGTCTATATCTGCAGTGTTGTTTCTTGTATAAATTGTTGGCTAATAATGTCTATATTTGCAGTGTTGTTTCTTGTATAAATTGTTGGCTAATAATGTCTATATCTGCAGTGTTATTTCTTGTATAAATTGTTGGCTAATAATGTCTATATTTGCAGTGTTGTTTCTTGTATAAATTGTTGGCTAATAATGTCTATATTTGCAGTGTTGTTTCTTGTATAAATTGTTGGCTAATAATGTCTATATTTGCAGTGTTGTTTCTTGTATAAATTGTTGGCTAATAATGTCTATATCTGCAGTGTTGTTTCTTGTATAAATTGGACTGTTTTCCATTTCTTGTCTTGTACTGCAAGAGTTGGTTTTGTGTCATAGAGTGGAACATTGCTAGCTGTATCAGAAGGCCAGTATGTGCATCTTGATGTTTCATAGTTTGCACATTCTTGAATGATATGCTCTGCTGTTTGGTTGACTTGACCACATGCACATTCTTGCTTATGTGTCAATTTTGAATTTTGTGTACATATATGACTGTTTAGTATATTGTGTCCAGTTCTAAGTCGAAATATGATGGCCTGTTCTTGTCTGTTAAGTAGTTGGTAGTCATCTCGTGAAGGTAGGTTAGGCTTTCGTTGTGCCTTTATCATGAACGTGTTTTGATGAAACTGGTTTTTTTTGTGTGTAAGCAATTAGTACTTTATGTGGCAAATTCCGTATGATATATTTTTGTATATCTAGAATGGTTAAAACAGAACTTCAAAGGAGCAAAGAATTGAACTCATTATATACTGAGGTTATGGATAGGGATTGCCCTAACAATATATTCTAATCATCATCATCAAGTGCCGTCTCCGCAACGAATGTTTGCTGCAACAGGCCTCCAATATCCCCTGTCTTGTTTTGGTGGTGTACTCTGCTAGACTGTAACCTGTCCATCTTGTGATGTTACTCTCCCACATGTATCTGTACCTACCTCTTAATCGCTTCCCTTCGACTTCACCCTCAAGTAAGATCTTCAGTGAGGTGTCAATGTATCCAAACTATTTTACTTCATTGACCTGTTTTTCCGTTTAATAAGTCTTTCTTCATATTCAATGTTGTTATAAGCTCTTTGTTTTCTTCTCTTACCGTGTGATCTTCTTCCTATTCTATACATCCACACGTTATCCACATCTCTCCGTATAGTTTTCAGTAAAATGTCATATCTGCGTTATTTATATAGCCAGAACTGGAGATGTTTTAATCTCCCTGAATATTTTTCTCTTTTCCTGCCTCTAATGTGCTGATATATTTCAGAGTTCACAGCAAAGTCTCGCAAATCTCCACATTCAAAAGAAATTTCTCCTAAAATAGCTGGGAGATAATTTGCTGCAGGAGGTAGTCAATAGATATATCGGGGTTTTTTTTTCTCCCTGAGAAAGATTACTAGCCCCTGACATTCAGTTCTAGCCTTTCTGCTACTGCCATGATTCTCAATATATAATAGCTTGTGAAACGTAAGCGGGCATTGAATTACCAGTGAAATGTCAGATTGATTATGTTGCCAACTGCAGAACTTGTAACAGTGCGATCGTGTTGTGTATTTGTGTTTGCAAGTTCTTCCCAGGGTTACCACTCAACATTTTAGAAAGTCCCCAATTTCGAAGGCAAATATAAGCCAAGAAGAGCTCAGCATGATCTTCTTTTTATATATATATACAAATACTGTAATAAAAATACTCAGCGTTGCGCGGGCGAAAATAAAACAGAACAGAATAATAGAATAGATGCGATTATTTTTCTTATAATATAGTGATGACTTTGATATATTTCAGTTTCTGGATACGTTTAGAAAAAAATCAATAGACGCGAATATTTCTTCTTGTAATGTGCTGACAACTGTGATATTTTTGTATACATGTCGGCCAAAAAAATCCCGCCTGTTTCTGTTATTGAACATCATACAGTCAGTCGCGTCAAACCAATGGTTAAGGTCAAGAGAAGTTACAGTAAAACCTCGATTTTTGTAATAATCCGTTCAAGTACAACAGGAGAAATCCGAAACTGACGAAAACCGGAGCAGTTATTTTCATTTGAAACAGTTTAACTCCAATTAATTCGTTCTAGACACTACAAAATACAAACCAAAAACACATTTTATAGAGCATACATATAGTGTTTAATACTAAAAATTATATGCAATGAAAACGACTAATATAAAGAATAAATGAACATTTATTTTTCTGAAGTATTTGACTTTTGTTACATATGGAAGACGGCGAGGAGTGGAAATGTTATTGTTTGGAAGGGGAATTCCCCCTCGACAGGTATATAGATTCAAGCCAGTATGTTTCTCGTTACCGCATGTATGTCAATAAATATGTGTTACCCACGAAGTTGAAATTAGCTAGAGATGTCATAACTGGATATCGTTCATTTTGGATACTTTGAAGTATGGACCAAGAGTCTGATGCACCAACCACGTTAGTAAATAAATTCCCAGGGTGTAACGATCGCAATTTCTTGCAGTTAGTTGACTTATGTTTCATTCGATTGTGAAACATTTATCGATAATTAATAAAACATTGGCTGGCCAACTGAAAACTGAAAGAAAAAGCCCTGATTCTTTGGAAAATAGCCCAAGATCCTCAGATCTGATCGATAAACCCTAGATCTGGGGGGGGGGAAGCTCAGGAGTGGTAACGCTGGTCCATCCCTTGAGGAGAACGTTGTTGAGCTCTCTTGTTACATGAGTGGTTAGCCTGAGTCCAACGAGAAATGTATCCAATTACGCCTGATATAACTAACTTGGTGATATCTAGGCGACAGTAACTTGGTGATATCTAGACAACTGTAACTTGGTGATATCTAGACAACAGTAACTTGGTGATATCTAGGCAACTGTCAAGTTTCCTGTAACCATGTCTTAGGTGTATCTGTTAGGTGAGATCTGATTAAAACCGCCGCAGACATCCGCCGGGCCAGGAAGCTGATAAATCATCAAGTTCTATAACATCTTGTAAACGTATTAGGAATAAGTCGGTATCCGAATATTAATCATGAAACAATATTACCAGAGTGGAAAGACAATCAATGAAATGAAAAGATATATGATCCGGACTAAGGGATCGGGTATCGTTGGCTCGGGGTTCTGTCTGTTTCGGGGTTCTGTCTGTATCGGGGTTCTCTTTTTTCTCCCTCTACTCTGGTGACCTTTCCTTCGGCGCCATCTTCCTACGTCTCTCTATATCAGCTAGATACCTTCATCAGAAGACTAACACACACAATGCCAATCCTAGATTACATCAAAAGACAACAGATGAAGTGGTTTTTACACGCTTGCAGACTACCATCAGATAGTGCCCCTCAAAAACATTACTTTAAAGACACGATGGATACAAAACCAGTGACAACCAGGCAAAAGATGGATTACAGAAATAAAAGAATCAACGGGAAAAAACACACTCGCACGCGTACACACACATATATATTAGGCACACAAAAAGACCATCTTCAGAGAACTCTTCTACCCCTAACGTTGCAAGGCACAATGGGATACAAAACGTAAAGAAAGAAACAATATTACTTACTTCGACCACGTTTGATGAGTGTTTACCATGACGTACAGACTCTAGAGTATTGGTACGAAAAATACAAATAACAAAAGTTAAAAATGTAAATAACAACACAATACAAATAAAAGTAATTAGTATTTTTCTCCGTTACCAATACCATACAGTCTTATAGTCTGTCCGTCATCGTAAAACTTGTGTTCTGTGTAAAACATCAAACTTGTGTGCTACGTAAGTACTATTGTTATACAGTTTTTGCAGCAGTCTCACTTATTATCGATAAACATAAAACAGAGGAAATCTTGTGATAAAATAAACTAACCGTTTACAAAACAGACCGAATCAACGTTTCGACCACACGACTTTAAAGAAAGGAGAACAAGCAATTAAAGTAAGAACATATTGCAAATAAATTCTTTTGAACATACACAAATTATTAGATTATGTACACATTGTTGACCAAATCAACGAAACATTTGGTCATAAATAATCTTAGCTGTACGGAAACCCTGGGGGGGGGGGGTGTGTGTGTGTGTATATATATTTTTTTTTAAATGTGTACATAATCTTGGCGCTTATGGTCAACATACGTTTTTTCCTCCACTTTCTGCTAATTGCCTGGCTACATCAGTTGGGGAGTCTAGGCGATACATTAGTTAACACCTAACTCAATCTAACTGTTGCTGATGGAATAATTCATGCAAACAGCTGGGGGATTCAGTCCCAGACTTGCAGATTGCAAACATTTATCCTTCAACCGACGGCGCACGTTCACACACATTTTAATATGACATGAAATTCTGAATATTGAAGGTTGTATTTTCCAGAGATTACCGTAAAATGCTGCAGAAAAATCGAATGTGTATTTAGAAAAAGCAGGGGCGGAGAGGATATGTGGGTTAGAAATATTTGTTGACATATGCATGGGTACATGATGGCCTGTCTATCAGGGAGGTTTGTGATACAGGGAGAGAGTGTAGTAGTTACCGGGAGAGTGGTAGACGGAGAGTGAAATGTAGATAGGAGAGAGAAGGAAGATGGTGTAGAATGTTGTATTTAAGGGAAGGTAGAATAGAGGTGGATACTTATAGCAAGATAGTGCGTGTTATTTATATATATGGTAGGGAGATTATTGGGCGGGCGAGTAAAGGAGGTAGTAAGGAGATTGTAAAACAATGTATCATGGGCGAGTGAGAGAGGTAGTAATGAGATTGAAAGAGGGAGATTGATATGTGAGATAGAGAAGTATAGATTGTAGCGGGTAGATGAGTGAGTGAGGTAGGGAGATTGTAGCGGGTAGATGAGTGAGTGAGGTAGGGAGATTGTAGCGGGTAGGTGAGTGAGGTAGAAAGGATGGCGGAAAATGTGTGCATGGATTAGATTGTATGTATATTTATATATATATATATATATTGAGGAGGGGAGATAGGTTCTGAAAGACATACAAAAGAAAGTCAATATTAGGATCAGATTTACCAAGGTCCATGTCCTAATTAAAACAACAGAAAAAAAACCGTGGCACTGTGCAGATACGAGAACATAGGTATGTTTGTTACGTACACGTGTGTTTCAAGTGGTGACCTACGGCTAAGAAATATGGACAATAAATCAAACTACAGCCAAGAGAATAGATGCCTTCTAATGAAGTGCTATAGAAGAGTTCTGAGAATAATATAGACAGCAAGGAAGATCAACCAAGACGTGTTAAGAAAAATCAATGTTCAAGAAAGCTGACTTTTAAACAACATATTGAGAAGGAAGTTAGGTTTTCAGGCCATGTGAACGGATACGATGGCATGGAAAGTGTGTTGTTGGAGGGAGCGATAGAAATCAGTAGAGGCAGAGGCCGACCAATACGTCGCTGGACAAGAGATATTCAGGAATGCTCGCACATGTCGATGGGGGATAAACGATTGATTTCATTTATACAAAATAAGTGTAGTTATAAGAACAAGACGAGGGGGGGGGGCCATAGAGGATTGACTTCATTACATAAGTCACACGTAATTATGAGAACAAGACAGAGAAGGGGCGTAGATGATTGACTTGATTATATTCAGATTATATTCCTATACCCGTCTAGAGTATTGCGCATAAGTCATAGTTCCGTATCTCGATCTCTAGGGTGTGAGATGTTAACGATCTCACATTTCAGTGGCTATACTATATGAGGGCGGTAGCCATCTCTTCCTTACATTCTTTACTTCCCGGATTAATCCGGTACCCATTTAAGGCTGGGTCGACCCGGGAGCCGTTGCGATCTGAAAAACATTTCCCCCTCAAATGTGGAATGAACCCAGGATCACTCATATTCGAAGCCAGTGCGCTAACCACTGCGCTACGCGGCTCCCTATAATCTATAATCCCAGATGTATTCGAAATGCACTTGTTATCAAGGAGTCAAGACCCAATTTGACGACCCAGTTCCCATGATATCTGACTGAAACATTTTCCCACGGCAGAAAGAGACCTGTTATACTCTTCATACGACACCCTTAATATGGTTGGTATATAACCTCAGTGCTAGGATGAATGTGTATTGTACATCAGTGCTAGGATGGATGTGTATTGTACATCAGTGCTAGGATGGATTAGTATGGTAGCTCAGTTCTAGGATGGATTAGTATGGTAGCTCAGTGCTAGGATGGATGATTACGCTAGCTCAGTGCTAGGATGGATGATTACGCTAGCTCAGTGCTAGGATGGATTAGTATGGTAGCTGAGTGCTAGGATGGATTAGTATGGTAGCTCAGTGCTAGGATGGATGTGTACGCTAGCTCAGTGCTAGGATGGATGATTACGCTAGCTCAGTGCTAGGATGGATGTGTACACTAGCTCAGTGCTAGGATGGATGATTACGCTAGCTGAGTGCTAGGATGGATTAGTATGGTAGCTCAGTGCTAGGATGGATGTGTACGCTAGCTCAGTGCTAGGATGGATGATTACGCTAGCTCAGTTCTCCTGCCTGTTGTAACTGTGTTCTCCCTGTCTTATAACGACTCCAGAAAATAGTGTCTTTATCTGATTTATATATATATATATACTCGTATATATATTATATATAATCAATGCCTGCATATAAGTGAATCGATGAGGACGGGTTTATACCCAGACAGTGACGCCAAGAAGCAGGGGGAGGGGAACTACAGCAACTATCTTAAGCTTACAACGTACAACGTAATTGAAGACAGTTCGACGCTCTGTAATGCTATTGATTTGGCCAGTGCCGCCTCGTATAGGCTAATGAGTCTTGAGATGACATTATAACATATGGCGAGGATTGGGGGAATTAAACATGAGCAAGTACAGATGAGGAGATGTACTCATGATAAATATTGCTAGCAACCCGTGCCACCTCCTCTCATCGAAGTCATGCTTCTAGTTTCAAACGGACAGTCTCATCTGGTCATCGCTGTGCAGTGTGTTCTCACGGGTTTTTTAATATGGACAACGTTGCACCATGTCTGGTGTGGATTGTCCTATTTTGCCATTATGTCCTAATACTGTTAATGCCGTTCGTCCATCACATGATCTCATGATGATGATGATGGTTTGCAACATGAAAACTTGATGATATTCAGTTATGTTCTGAACTGAGTTGGTCAGTGGATGATGATGGTAAGCTAGCCATATGGTGATCCCAACATGTCCTTGCAGAGTTTCCGCATGGGATGATTACTTTCGGTGCTGTTAGATCTTCCTTTAACTTTCGACTTAATTCAAGTAGGAAGCAGGGGGATAAATGAAAATAATTCTTAAAGCTGGTGGGAATTGAACTATGTCCGTTCTAGCGACACCGAATCACCTTGCAACTCAAGTAAACAGGTTTTGCCGTGGTTGACTAACCACATCCCTAATTCCCGTTCAATTCCCGTCAGCTGTAAGAATTATTTAATATTGTCTCACTAGTCTCCGCTGTTGAGCTGCTGAATTTCTCCATTTTTCACACAATCTATCTATTCGTTAAAGCCGTTGTTGCCTTTCAGCGTCAGGGGTAAAAGAGTTTTCTGGAGATGCCCCACGTGTGTGCTGAGTATATTGTGGAGTTTATCTCCTCTTTTATTTCGGTAGTCCATCATTTTCGTGGTCGGCCTCTAGGTCTGCCTTCACTGTATCTGTGTAGCATAGCTTGCTGTGGTATGCTGTCTGATGGTAGTCTGCTGATGTGTGCAAACCATTTTATCTGTTGTCTCTTAATATATTCCAAGATTGGGGCGGTACCGGTTCGTTGTCTAATGTCCTCATTTCTCAATCTGTCTCTTAGCGATATTCATAGAATTTTGCGTAAGCATGTCATTTCAGCTGTCACAAGTTTACGTTTATCTTGTGCTGTCGTTGTCCATGTTTGACATTGGTAACACAGCGTTGGTATGATAGTTGTTTTGAATAGTGTTATTGTTAAATCTACATATTTGTTTCTGAAGATTGGTGTCATTTGCCCTAGTGCTTGGTATGCTTTACTACATCTATTGTGTATTTTATTTTTGTTGCTCTTGCCGTCTGTTGTTATATTACTTCCTATGTATATGAATTCTGTCACTTGGTTAAGTCTGTTGTTTCCAATATATATATTGGTGTTTATTTCTGTTCTTCCTATCTTCATTACTTCTGTCTTCTCTATATTTATCGTCATGTTAAAGGTTTGGCATATTTGATGTAATCTGTCTATTTGTTTTTGTAGTTGCACTTCTGGTGATGCTACTAGTGCTTGGTCGTCTGCAAATAGCTATTCATTTAAGTTATCCTTCAGATTGTTTTCTTCCTTTGTCGTTGCTACTTTGCAGATGTGATCTATGTATGTTATAAACAATAGGGGTATAGTACACATCCCTGTCTCACTCCCGAGTGAATTGTGTCGTTAGATAATACTCAAAGAAGTCGTTAGAAAAAAAAAGTCATACAGCTATTTCAATCTTCAAGATGCGGACAAACCTGGACCTGTCCAGTCTTTGATATTGTCTGCCCGTGATTTTTTTGTATTACCCTCCTCTGCTTCTTCTACCCTCGGTTATACATTGAAAGATGGTTGTGTTCAGTGAATCATGTTAGCATACATGTGCAATCCAAGCAGTTTTGAAATCATGTGTGTGAATATTCTTGTACACATTACTTGTATAAGAATCAAACCATATCTAGAGAAGAATATTCTTGTACACATTACTTGTATAAGAATCAAACCATATCTCGAGGGAAGAACAAAGAATCATGTATAATTGTGAGACATAGCATTTTTCTGTGAACACAAGTTCTGCAAGCAACAGATGTTGTTATATATCTTCAGTGTCGGCACTTAATCTCTAACCTCAACGGAAACATTGGTTGTTTTTTTTTTAAATGGTAGCCAGTGCAGGATGTCTCATACTTAGTGACGCATCCAGTGACGCAGACTCTGCGAATGTGGAGCCTAGGCATCGTGTGACTTCCAGGCAGAACCGATCAATATTATCGTGCTAGGAAAAAATGTGAGAGCTTGAGTGTATTAGTTGAGATCTAATGTACGACAATCGTGGCGTATGCCAGGACAGCCTCTCATTGACGGTCATTTTCTTGCTCACAGACTTGACCCCACACGACTTTCTTTTATTATAACCTATTCTTTTTACACAAATTTGAAGAAAAGAAATTTGTATCAAGATTTTATGCTGTTCAAATGTCTAGTCTAGTTCTGGGTGTACACAACATTTTCTGCTGTTGAAATGACTAGCCTAGTCTAGTTCAGGTGTTACTATTATTTTCTATGTTTGTTCTCTGTTTGTCATGTATTTTTTCATGATAAAGAAATTATGGTTGAAACGTTGTGCGACTAGTTACATCGTTTCCAGTAGCCTTGGTCAGGTAGTCTACTCTCCGTAACTCTCACAACTACCGTCTCTTGTGTAATTGTTCTTTCTTTCACATCTTATTCTTTCACAATCATTTCACATTTATTTTACAATCATTTCTTTCACAATCATTTCTTTCACAATAATTCCATTCACAATCATTTCACAGTCGTATCTTTCACAATCCTTTCTTTGAAAATTCTTTCCTTCACAATTATGTCTTTCACAATAATTTCGTTTGCAATGCTGTTTCCACAATCATTACACATTTTTTTTAGTATTCTGAATACGTTTCTTCACAATTCTCTCTCATAATCATTTCTTTCCTTCACGATTCTTTCTTTCCTTCATAATCCTGTTGCGTCATATTCCTGACTTTCTGCCACAATCATTTTCTCATCATTTCTTCATATATTCCTTAACGAGTTGTATCTTCAACGAGGCTTGAGAGGGAGAAATACATTCAGTCCTGAGTGTTGTCTGCTCATGATGCCTTTACTTCTTCTTCAATTCGGTGATATTCGAGCTTTATTTATTATAAACAAAATAAGGATGATGCTGTGATTATGATTGTATCCTTGGTAAACAATATACCAGCTTACTATTAATATTACACTTTCCACGCTGTTCAAGTATAGTGCCCATGTATCGCAGCACTTATTGGCGCTGAAGTCTGCATAACCAACCATCCCCCACCTCTCTATTTCCATTTCTAATCATCAGTATCAGGTTTAGGCCTACCTGTCTAAAAGTGCCGTCCTTCATAAGTGCCGTTCCTCCATAAGTGGCGCCACTGACTCCTTAAACCGAGAGACCACACAGTCATGCTTAAACAGTCTAGCTAGTTGATATTTGATGGGAAGCTGATGTTACGTGATACGATTTGGTCAGAAAATGATGGGACATGATAGCTTGATTTCTGATCTTTACACGCTCATATACCTTCTAGTTCACACCAAACCTTTATTTGCCTTTAGGAGTCAGTCGATGCAGGATGTAGTCCGGAGAACGGAATTCCTTGTCATGTTTTACAGCTTGGTTGCGATATATGTGGCTTGTTGCCATCATTCATCAGGTAGCAACATTTCGCTGGTGCTTTCTGTTGTGTTGTATGGCTGTGAGAGTTGGACACTCACTGCGGACATGGAGAGATGATTACAGGCTTTCGAGTATAAATGCTACAGACGAATTCTACGAATTTTCTATAGGGAACATAAGACCAATGTGTACGTAAGAAATAAAGTAGAGATGTGTGCAGGTGTCCAGGAGCCATGGATTTCAATAGTGAAACGACGAAAACTAGCATGGTTCGAACATGTATGCAGGCACGATTCCTTGTCAAAAACAATACTGCAGGGAACTGTCGAGGGTGGAAGAAGCAGAGGAGGGAAAATAAAGGCATGGACAGGCAACATCAAGGAATGGACAGGACAAGATATTTCCACACTCATCCGCATCGCTGAAGATATTATTCGTTGGAGGACTCGGTGTGCTGAGGCATCCAATGTGGTACCCCTACGACCCTGAAGGGTTACGGGTTTATTGATTGATTGATTGATATCCTGAACAGGATATAACAGGCATCACATCCTTTGGAAACTTCTGTTGATCTTGTGTCAGTCTTCCTGCTTCTGTTGCTGTCATGTTCAGGTTATCTTTGATGTCTTGCATGCATCATCTTCTTGGTCTGCCTCTTGTTCGTCCCCCTGACATCATCCCATCCCTTATGGTTTTCTCTAGACTGTCATGGCGTTTAACATGACAAAAATATTCAATTTTTCTGGAAATAATCATGCTGTTTAGCCAGTTTTCTTTAACATTCATTTCTCTCAGGATGGCTACATTGGTGATCTTTTTGGCCATGGTATTCTGGGGATTTTTTCTGAACAATTTGTTTCAAATACTGCTATTTTATTGTTCACTTTGTTGGTAATTATCCAGGATTCAGACACATATATTGCCACTGAGAATAAGCAAGCTTTTAGGAATGTTAGTTGTGTTGTTTTGCAGCAGCTCAGTCATATGTTTCTCATTTGTATCAGCTTCTTTGACGCGATATCCAACCGTCTTCTGACTTCTTCATTGTAGTCCCCGTTACTGTTGATAAGAGAACCAAGGTATTCAAAACTAGCGACTCTTTTTAATTCGCTGTTGTTGATATTGATTGAGAAAATGCTAGTGATTTTATCGTTTGTCATAATCTTGATCTTGTTTCCATTCAGAAATAGGTTTTGTTTTTATGTTCTTTAATGGAGTTTATGAGGTATTGGAGACCCGCTAGACTATGTGCCATAAGGCTTGTTGACAAAATCAATCATATGTGAGCATGATTTCTGTACCAGTGTGAGGGATCTTCTATGTGGTTGTATCAGTTAGCTCCAGCTCTTCAACGTACATCAGCCTCATTTCATCAGTACCACACATCAGCCTCATTTCATCAGTACCACACATCAGCCTCATTTCATCAGTACCAACCACACTCACACACACTCACGTAATGAAACTGAAGTGAAATGGGGACTATGTTTCAATGAAACTGAAATGAAATGGGGACTATGTTTTAATGAAACTGAAATGAAATGGGGACTATGTTTTAATGAAACTGGAGAATACATTATTCATGATGCTGGCTAGAAAGGGGGAGTAAGTTACCAAGTTTTCAATAATATGAAGAGAAAGTGTAAGTTTTAATTAATCTGAAAGAAAGTTGTTTGTGTGGGGGGGGGGGGATATAATGACCGTGCGTATATTGTTAAGATGAAACTGGAAGCCAGTCAGCAGAGAGAGATATGACATTGTGACTGTACAGATGTTGATAAGATGAACAAGGAAAGTGTACAGTGAAGAAATGTACAAACACGGTTGTCTAACATGTTGGAAACTGGCTGATGATAGCATCAACTTGTCAGGTCTGGCTCTTCCCCCCCCCTCCCCTCCCCCAATTATTTTACATTTCCTGGCCGGCCTAATTTAGCTGTGTTGTGTCAGGCACGCCCTCCAACTGAATGTCTTGTTTATTTTAGGATAAAGCTAACTCTATACGGACATCCAAATTATTCTGGGAAGTGTCAGGTCATGTGCCGTCTCCTCAATTAAGGTTGGATTCAATAGATCTCCAACGTTTTTGGCCACTTGCTTTGTCAGCAATGCTAAAAAACAACTTGTTATGCACCAGATGGCATACTCTAGTGATATAGATATGTACACCCGCCAGTCTCTCTCTCTCTCTCTCTCTAGTTGAAACTAGTACAAACATTGGACGTATATAACAGAGCACTGGCGAAATGTCATGTGTGAGTATCGACCTGTACTAGTGCGGTATACCAGTGTCCCTATGATACCAATCCCAGATTGTCTCTGGGTGCCAGTTTCGAGATGGGAAATGTTAGGCAGCATGAATGCACTTGGGTCAATTATGTTCCTCTACTTTGAACGAGTGTCATTGGTGCAGGTAAAACCATGAAGTAGCACATTTCTGTCTGTTCTCTCTCTACACAAGATCCCCCCCCCCTGGTGTTTTCTCTCTACACAAGATCCCCCCCCCCCCGGCTGAAAATCTAGTTCAATCATTGTACTTGTGCATGGTGTGGGTGCATTCGGGCAAGGTTTTGGAATGAACATTCAAATAATCACTGACTAATATTCCATTTTACTGCAAGTCCTCGCGGTATATGAAACATCAGTGATACACCTCATCATATCCCTCATTGTTGGTGCTAGCAAAGAGGCGATGTATTCCTGTTTTCTGATATAAATTACTTAATCAATTCACAAATCACTGTTTCAATTATGTGTTTATGTGATTATTCACTGATGTATTCACTTGATATTTTACTAATGTATTCACTTAATGTATTCACATGATGTATTCACTTGATATTTTACTGATGTATTCACTTGATATTTTACTAATGTAGTCACTTGATGTTTCACTGATGTGTTCACATGATGTTTCACTGATGTGTTCACATGATGTATACACTTGATGTTTCACTGGTGTTTTCACTTGATGTATTGACATGATGTTTATTTGATGTATTCACATGATGTTTCACTGGTGTTTTCACTTGATGTATTGACATGATGTTTATCTGATGTATTCACGTGATGTATTCACATGATGTTTCACTGGTGTTTTCACTTGATGTATTGACATGATGTTTATCTGATGTATTCACGTGATGTATTCACATGATGTTTCACTGGTGTTTTCACTTGATGTATTGACATGATGTTTATCTGATGTATTCACGTGATGTATTCACATGATGTTTCACTGGTGTTTTCACTTGATGTATTGACATGATGTTTCACTGATGTATTCACGTGATGTATTCACATGATGTTTCACTGGTGTTTTCACTTGATGTATTGACATGATGTTTATCTGATGTATTCACGTGATGTATTCACATGATGTTTCACTGGTGTTTTCACTTGATGTATTGACATGATGTTTATCTGATGTACTCACGTGATGTATTCACATGATGTTTCACTGGTGTTTTCACTTGATGTATTGACATGATGTTTATCTGATGTATTCACGTGATGTATTCACATGATGTTTCACTGGTGTTTTCACTTGATGTATTGACATGATGTTTATCTGATGTACTCACGTGATGTATTCACATGATGTTTCACTGGTGTTTTCACTTGATGTATTGACATGATGTTTATCTGATGTATTCACGTGATGTATTCACATGATGTTTCACTGGTGTTTTCACTTGATGTATTGACATGATGTTTATCTGATGTATTCACGTGATGTATTCACATGATGTTTCACTGGTGTTTTCACTTGATGTATTGACATGATGTTTATCTGATGTATTCACGTGATGTATTCACATGATGTTTATCTGATGTATTCACGTGATGTATTCATGTGATGTATTCATGTGATGTATTCATGTGATGTATTCATGTGATGTATTCACATGATGTTTCACTGGTGTTTTCACTTGATGTATTGACATGATGTTTATCTGATGTATTCATGTGATGTATTCATATGATGTATTCATGTGATGTATTCATGTGATGTATTCATGTGATGTATTCATGTGATGTATTCACATGATGTTTCACTGGTGTTTTCACTTGATGTATTGACATGATGTTTATCTGATGTATTCATGTGATGTATTCATGTGATGTATTCACGTGATGTATTCACGTGATGTATTCATATGATGTGTCTTGTATCTCATTCTCAGCTGAGACCAGTTATCATTCACCTCAAAATGATGATAAGCCAGATAATTGGCAGAACAGCTCGGAGGAAGATGAAGACTATGATGATGAGGATGATGATGAGGATGATAGTGATGAGGAAAATGACAACAAAATCAATAAGAACAGCAGCGAGGAGGATGAAAACACCATTGACTTGTATGAGGCTTACCTGCGCGGACAGGAGTTCCCTCATAGGTACAACAATGAACATAAGAGATTTATGGTTGCCAAGGACAGAATGAAGAAGAACCAACAGCATAAAGTCACAAAGGTAAAGAACATGTTCTAGAAAAAATGAGGATTTGTGTTATGTAAGGTCACAGTGGTAAGAACATGTTCTGTAAAGTAGATTCAGAAAGTTCCAGAAATGGGTGGATTATATAGAAATAACTAACAATAGAAACATATAGAAATAGCTAACAATAGAAACATATAGAAATAACTAACAATAGAAACATATAGAAATAACTAACAATAGAAACATATAGAAATAACTAACAATAGAAACATATAGAAATAACTAACAATAGAAACATATACACTTTATTTCCTCAAAGTTGTTTCCCTCTGCAACTGTACACTTTGGTAATGTGCATACAACTGTACACTTTAATAATGTGCATACAACTGTACACTTTAATAATGTGCATACAACTGCTGGATATATTCATGGAAGCCATCCTTTAACACCTGTCTCAGGATCAAAACATGTCAAGTTTGTAGGGGTACCATGCTGGAGACATCAGTACAAAAATTCCTGAAACTCATCTGTCCTCAGACATTCAGTTGAGTGTAAAAAAAAGGTCATCCATTGATGTCAGACCTGCAAGTTTATTTATTTGCTGCTGAACTAATATATCTGTCTTATGTTTTGTATAAGTGATTTTTGAACATACTTATGTAGCACATGACCAGTAGGCATACTGAAGGACTAGGAGATGTGAGCACTAATGAACATGTCTGGAGTGCATTGATGATGATTTGATGACTAATCCACCAACCAACAACTACCTTATTATATCTTTCTGAAATAGATTTAGCATCTTCATGTTTGCCACCGGTCAAACATTTTCTGTTTCATCCAACACTATCTTCAGTGACATGATGGTCTGTGGCACATACTGAGACAATTTCATTTTCACATCACAGGCATAGACATTGTTGAATCACTGTACAAAAATGCAAGTAATGCAGTCTTATCAAACAATACAATTGGAGAGTTCTGTAATATAAAGGTGGGAGTTCGGCAAGGATGTATAATGTCTCCAGTACTTTTCAGCATATTCCTAGAGTACATCATACAGGAGACACTACATGGTTACAACACATCTATATTGATTTCTCGCCCTAGAACTTGCATTTCGCTGATGATATTGATCGTATAGATGGGTAGAACAAAAATGACCAGAGTTAACAGCAGAGAGACAGAAGAACAGACCAACATCATGATGAATGGACATAAACTTGAGGAGGTGAATACCTTCAAATACTTCAGATCCAGCATATGCAGCGATTGAAAATGCAACGTAAATTTAAAAATAGGCTGGAGATGGCTTTAACATCTATGTCACAGCTAACAGTGAATTGGAAAAGCAACATCAGTGTTGGAGTGAAACTCAAACTGTATAAGTCGCTGGTGCTTTCTGTTGTGCTGTATGGTTGTGAGAGTTGGACACTCACTGCGGACAATTAGAGACGAAGATTTTTCCTCACTCCTCGGAATCATTGAAGACAGAAATTGCTGGAGGACTCTAATGTGTGCTGTAGGACTCTATAGTGTGCTGAAGCATCTAATGTGGTACCCCTGCGACCCTGACAAGTCACAGGATTATTAATTGATCTTCAGTGGTCAGTCTCACTCTCCTGCAGGTAGTAGCCAGATAGTGATCAGTCTCTCTCCTGCAGGTAGTAGCTAGATAGTGGTCAGTCTCACTCTCCTGCAGGTAGTAGCTAGATAGTGGTCAGTCTCTCTCCTGCAGGTAGTAGCCAGATAGTGGTCAGTCTCTCTCCTGCAGGTAGTAGCTAAATAGTGGTCAGTCTCTCTCCTGCAGGTAGTAGCTAGATAGTGGTCAGTCTCTCTCCTGCAGGTAGTAGCTAGATAGTGGTCAGTCTCTCTCCTGCAGGTAGTAGCTAGATAGTGGTCAGTTTCTCTCCTGCAGGTAGTAGCTAGATAGTGGTCAGTCTCTCTCCTGCAGGTAGTAGCCAGATAGTGGTCAGTCTCTCTCCTGCAGGTAGTAGCCAGATATCGGTCAGTCTCTCTCCTGCAGGTTGTAGCTAGATAGTGGTCAGTCTCACTCTCCTGCAGGTAGTAGCCAGATAGTGGTCAGTCTCTCTCCTGCAGGTAGTAGCTAGATAGTGGTCAGTCTCACTCTCTTGCAGGTAGTAGCCAGGTAGCCAAGAGAATGGAATGTATTTACAATTAGACCTGCTTTGCCAATGCCTTCTGATCTGACACATCTGTCTTCTGCGTGACTCCTGGGTCATGTTGACTCTTTATGGGAAGTGTTAACCATCTCTTATTCCTCTTCCTCCCCTCTTCCCACCCCCCCATCTTGGTAGTTGCCTCTTACAACATATATACGGCTGGATACAGTCTCACTGTTCTTTGCTCCCCTTTTGAGTATCTGACACTGTCAAAGATGAATGTGCCAGGCCATTGGCGGAATTAAAATGGCGACACTGCATTTCCAATTTCTTGGCTATATCCTGCTGGAAATCTATACTGTTCAAGAAAATAAACGCAACCTTTTTTGGAGTTACTTTTATAAAAGATATTTGCAGATTGGGTATCATTCAACCTATCTACTGTGTCCACCTTGTCATTAATTTCTCCTGGCTACCTAAATTGTACTCACCTCATGATTCGTGAGGTCATGGTCAAAACAACATTTTTGGCAATAATTTGTGATAGGTTCATGTGAATCCCATGAAACATGCTGAACACAGAACTCTCTGACCATATTGTTGAATGTCTATAAAATATTGACAGTCCTGGAATAAGTACATTTGAAAATTCAATCATCTCACTACAGAACAACGATACATCATCATTGGACATTTACAGACTGGACAATAATAAAGTGTAGTCGTCAGAGATTTCATGTGGTTAGAAGCATCATTAGTCGCCTTGGAAGCGATTTCAACAAACTGGTTCAGTGGCAGACCGGCAGTTCAGTGGAAGACTCAGAGTCACAACTCCTACCGAAGACCGCTTCATACCGCTGCATCACCTCAGGAATCGATTTGCATCTGAATCCCCCACAGTTCAGGCAATGCCAACAGCTCATTGAATTTCAGATCAAACGGTCAGAAACTAGCTGCACAATGCTGGTCTTTGGGCTAGAATACCATATAGAGGTCCTGTTCTAACGGACCTGCATCGCCAGAACTGACTGCAGTGAGTGAACCAGCATCGTCAATGGACCATTGGGGATGACTGGAGACGGGTTTGGTTTAGTTAAATTCTGAAAGTTTCTTCAAGCCGAGGTTGAAACATTAATTCAGTCAAACAAAATTTTGGCATACGTTTGAAATAATGTTGTGTTTCTTTTTTTTTTAACACTATAGTAAGAATATGGTCCTGCTGCAAGAGAGATCCAGTGGGAGTTTGAGAATGAACGCTGAAGAAGAAGAAATGATTCTTTCTCTACACACACCCCCCACAGCGCCAGCAGTTAATGCGAATGCTAGTAAATATTTCTATCCTGTCTGGTGACAGTTTTGATTAAGTGAATATTTCTATACTTTCTATAGACAGTTTTGATGAAGTTACAAATGGTGCTCTTGTGTGTTCCACAGCTTCTACAGGAGTGGCAAGCAGCCAGAGAACACGTGAATGAAATCCAGAAATCTGATCCTAAAACAGCTGATAATATGGCCAAAGAGATTACAGAGGTGATCAGTATTTGACAATTCTTTCATGTGTTACCAATGTATAGTCAGGCTGGTTATTCCCCATTCTCTCTCTTTCTCTGTGGGTTGCAGGATGGATACAAGCTCGTAGATGCGGGGTCTGGGGTTAATACCTCCACACATCCAAAGCAAATTAGTATTTTTAGTATTAGGAACGTAGCCACCTTTTTGGCTAAAAGCCAAGGGCCCCCCCCCCCCCTTCTAGTGATTTTCCACAATGAACATCATCAAAAAGAAGAAGTGACAGACACAAATCCACAAGTGACAGACGGTAAACCACCCCCTGGTGGGAAATAATTCCTACAACCC
This sequence comes from Meghimatium bilineatum, assembly GCA_034231615.1. Classification (NCBI taxonomy): domain Eukaryota; kingdom Metazoa; phylum Mollusca; class Gastropoda; order Stylommatophora; family Philomycidae; genus Meghimatium; species Meghimatium bilineatum. Next base: position 24,838,481 of record CM067302.1, read on the forward strand.
TGGGTGCAAGGTTTTTTGGAATACGGTAAACCACCCCCTGGTGGGAAATAATTCCTACAACCCTGGGTGCAAGGTTTTTTGGAATACGGTAAACCACCTCATGGAGGCGAAGCATTACTAAAACCCTGGGTACATGAAAGGTAAATAGGATTTTGAATACAGTAAACCACCCCATGGAAATACACACACACACAAACAAGCCACTCACAAACTCCCTCCAACTCTTGAATAGAAAAAATGCTGTACCTATGTGGTGTGGTTATTTTGTAGTATTGACTTGTTTTATTCAAGTCATTCTTCTTCATTGTGGCACCTCCTTTCTTTTAGCATATCTTGGCTTGTTATCTAATTGTCATCTTGACCGTGTGGTCAGGGCTTGTTTATTTGACCCCCAGAAATTATGTGAAATAAGACTCTTGTATTCCTCTGTGCAATGAAACTATTTCTCCAGAGTATTTCATTCAAGATAGGCAGATGTACTGTTATGTACTGTGTATGGAATTCAGTTTCCTCGAATCTCACTGTTGTTGTAGTCACATGTACCAACTAACTATAATTTACTTGAATCTCCCCCTTGTTGTAATCACATGTAACAACTAACTATAATTTACTTGAATCTCCCCGTTGTTGTAGTCACATGTAACAACTAACTATAATTTACTTGAATCTCCCCGTTGTTGTAGTCACATGTAACAACTAACTATAATTTACTTGAATCTCCCCGTTGTTGTAGTCACATGTAACAACTAACTATAATTTACTTGAATCTCCCCATTGTTGTAGTCACATGTAACAACTAACTATAATTTACTTGAATCTCCCCGTTGATGTAGTCACAGTGATAGCTACTATAGTTTTCTAATATGCATATGACTGGCTGGAAGGTGATCATGTATCTCCACAACTCTCTATCTCCTGTGTTGTTGTTAGTAAGTTCAGTTTATGATATTCTTCTGTGCCACAGTGGCATCCACATTTCACTATGAGAAAACCATGCAACAAAATATTGCCACTAACATACTTCCAGTTAATGTTGCCACTAACATACTTCCAGTTAATGTTGCCACTAACATACTTCCAGTTAATGTTGCCACTAACATACTTCCAGTTAATGTTGCCACTAACATACTTCCAGTTAATGTTGCCACTAACATACTTCCAGTTAATGTTGCCACTAACATACAGTTAATGTTGCCACTAACATACTTCCAGTTAATGTTGCCACTAACATACTTCCAGTTAATGTTGCCACTAACATACTTCCAGTTAATGTTGCCACTAACATACTTCCAGTTAATGTTGCCACTAACATACTTCCAGTTAATGTTGCCACTAACATACTTCCAGTTAATGTTGCCACTAACATACTTCCAGTTAATGTTGCCACTAACATACTTCCAGTTAATGTTGCCACTAACATACTTCCAGTTAATGTATATTTTCTCTGCAAACATGCTCCAACATTTTTCTCTATTTTACATAAAATAATCACACGTTTTATCACTAAATATTTTGCTGTGGTGAAGGCGTGGTTAATGTTAACATATTTTGGTATCCCACTGACAGCGTTTCCAGAACCTGTACGCAGCATACGAGAAGGAGGACAATGCAGAGAAGGAGCAGCTGGTAGCACTGCATCAACAACATGTTCAGGCATCTTTGAATGAGAAGAAGCGAGAGGCAATGGACAAGTACATGAAAGCTTTGGAGAAAGGAGATGTGAGTTTACTTGTGTTCAATCCTTTCTCTTATATTTGTTGTGCTTAAAGAAATTATATAATAATCTCTCCCCCACCCACAAAGTTATGTGCACCTTGACGGGGGTCATCTTCAAACAATCCACATCCACTCATCACTCAAATGTTGCCAACATATTTAGACAGGACACTGTAAAAGTTGATTACAGCATTGTGAAAGTTTCAGTTTTCCCAGAAATCAATGCACACAATATTTAAAAAACTGACAATAATAATATGCTAACTGATTTTGTGTATCTGACAGTATGTGAACTGGTTGTGTGTACCAGAAAAGCTGACAATATGTGAACTGACTGTGTGTGTACTTGTAGATGGTCAAGATTACCAAGTACCTGACAATATGTGAACTGATTGTGTGTGTACTTGTAGATGGTCAAGATTACCAAGTACCTGACAATATGTGAACTGACTGTGTGTGTACTTGTAGATGGTCAAGATTACCAAGTACCTGACAATATGTGAACTGACTGTGTGTGTACTTGTAGATGGCCAAGATTACCAAGTACCTGACAATATGTGAACTGACTGTGTGTGTACTTGTAGATGGTCAAGATTACCAAGTACCTGACAATATGTGAACTGACTGTGTGTGTACTTGTAGATGGTCAAGATTACCAAGTACCTGACAATATGTGAACTGACTGTGTGTGTACTTGTAGATGGCCAAGATTACCAAGTACCTGAAAGGTTATATCAAGGCTGAGGAGAAAGATCGTATGCATACAGTCAACCACTTTGAGCATGTCAAGTACTCTGCACCACAAGAAGCTGTGCGTATACATCCTTTCATCGTCAATCACCTGCACATTTCAGAGCAGAGGATTGACCAGGCCATGGAGATGCTGACACATTATCCTAAAGTTGATGCAATCGTCAGGCCTGAAGTTCGTAAGTAGTTCATGATTTTCATGGGTTTTGTTTTCAGTGGTTGGTTGGTTATGGATCCAGCGGTCAATGGGCTCATGCTCTTTGTCCCAGTGTAGTTGGTGATCCAGTGGTCCATGGGCACATGCTCTTTGTCCCAGTGCCATGTTGTAATACAAGGATGTGTTATATCTTCAATAATAACTGATGAAATCCTCCACAACAGGATAACTTAGTGAAACATGTCAGTATCACTTTCTTTTAACACAGCAATGTTATAGCATAGTAATAGTATAACATATAGACTATAACACAGCAATGTTATAGCATAGTAATAGTATAACATATAGACTATAACAGAATAATAGTATAACATATATACTATAACAAAATAATAGTATAACATATAGACTATAACAAAGGAATGTTATAACATATAGACTTTAACAAAATAATATTATAACATATAGACTTTAACAACGGACTGCTATAACTTATAGACTTTAACAACGGACTGCTATAACTTATAGACTTTAACAACGGACTGCTATAATGAATAACACATTCTAAATGAGTTCCTATCTGAACTTTGCACTGAACATATTTGATGCAGAATTGTTACAATAAAGTATTTCATAAGAAAATCAATCATGAGAAATGTCCCATACTCTATGCAAAATCAGTTGTAGACATTTTGGTGGCCAGGACATTCAGAAAGCAACAGTTAAGCTACTGAATATATATATATATTGGCCAGACATTGACAGCAGTAAAAAAAATATGTTGTTAGCATCAACATTCTGGAGAAATCTATCCATGCGTCCAACAATCCATAAACTGTCACTGTCATAGAAGTACTACATTGGGTGCTTCAAAACACACATACAGCACTACAGCAATCTCTGATCACCCACACATACAGCACTACAGCCATCTCTGATCACCCACACATACAGCACTACAGCAATCTCTGATCACCCACACATACAGCACTACAGCCATCTCTGATCACCCACACATACAGCACTACAGCAATATCTGATCACCCACACATACAGCACTACAGCAATATCTGATCACCCACACATACAGCACTACAGCAATATCTGATCACCCACACATATAGCACTACAGCAATATCTGATCACCCACACATACAGCACTACAGCAATTTTTGATCACCCACACATACAGCACTACAGCAATTTTTGAACACCCACACATACAGCACTACAGCAATTTTTGATCTCCACAGATGCTGATTCGCCAAGATCATGTCAAGGTTTTTCACATTTATCCACTCATCAGCTGATGAAAAAATGTATCAACTATTAAAAAGTACTATTGCGAGGCTGATCTGTCTGAGAACTTGCAATGTAGAACTGGCAGAGAAGCTGGGATGAAACTTGCAATGTGGAACTGACATAGAAGCTGGGATGAAACTTGCAATGTGGAACTGACAGAGAAGCTGGGATGAAACTTGCAATGTAGAACTGGCAGAGAAGCTGGGATGAAACTTGCAATGTAGAACTGGCAGAGAAGCTGGGATGAAACTTGCAATGTAGAACTGGCAGAGACTCTGGGATGAAACTTGCAATGTAGAACTGGCAGAGAAGCTGGGATGAAACTTGCAATGTGGAACTGGCAGAGAAGCTGGGATGAAACTTGCAATGTAGAACTGGCAGAGAAGCTGGGATGAAACTTGCAATGTAGAACTGGCAGAGAAGCTGGGATGAAACTTGCAATGTAGAACTGGCAGAGAAGCTGGGATGAAACTTGCAATGTAGAACTGGCATAGAAGCTAGGATGAAACTTGCAATGTAGAACTGGCAGAGAAGCTGGGATGAAACTTGCAATGTAGAACTGGCAGAGAAGCTGGGATGAAACTTGCAATGTAGAACTGGCAGAGAAGCTGGGATGAAACTTGCAATGTAGAACTGGCAGAGAAGCTGGGATGAAACTTGCAATGTAGAACTGGCAGAGAAGCTGGGATGAAACTTGCAATGTGGAACTGGCAGAGAAGCTGGGATGAAACTTGCAATGTAGAACTGGCAGAGAAGCTGGGATGAAACTTGCAATGTAGAACTGACAGAGAAGCTGGGATGAAACTTGCAATGTAGAACTGGAGAGAAGCTGGGATGAAGCTTTCAATGTGGAACTGGCAGAGAATTTGGGATGAAACTTTCAATGTGGAACTGGCAGAGAAGCTGGGATGAAACTTAGTTCTCATGGTTTAACAGCTACAGATTTCTCTATGGGGGATTAGATGTCATATACTACAGTCTAACAACTACACTGGGACAACGAGCATGAGCCCATGGAGCACTAGATCACTAACTACACTGGGACAAAGAGCATGAGCCCATGTGTAAAACTAGATCACCAACCAATTACATTGAGTTGGAGAGCAAGAGTTAGTGACTCCACTTTCAACATTGGTTCTGTTTGCTGCAACAAATGTTGACTTTTCATACTCTTGTCATGCTTGAATACATTTAGAATGAGAAAATATCTTCAAGTTGTGGTTTTCCCTAAAGATTGTATTTGCAACTATCAACTTTGACATGATTAAATCCGTTAAATTTACTGTCTGTGATTTGTTTGCAGAGGAATTCCTAAAGAGGTTTGACTCCATTGCTAACAGTATCAGAGATGTTGTACTGCCTGATCCTAAACTGGACCAGGAGCTGGACTCAACCAGTCAGGCCTGTAAGTAATCATTTGACAGTTCACATATTTAGTTCATCATCTGACCAGTCATATATTTAGTTCATCATCTGACCAGTCATATATTTAGTTCATCATCTGACCAGTCATATATTTAGTTCATCATCTGACCAGTCATATATTTAGTTCATCATCTGACCAGTCATATATTTAGTTCATCATGTAACTAGTCACATATTTAGTTCATCATCTGACCAGTCATATATTTAGTTCATCATCTGACCAGTCATATATTTAGTTCATCATCTGACCAGTCATATATTTAGTTCATCATCTGACCAGTCATATATTTAGTTCATCATCTGACCAGTCATATATTTAGTTCATCATCTGACCAGTCATATATTTAGTTCATCATCTGACCAGTCATATATTTAGTTCATCATCTGACCAGTCATATATTTAGTTCATCATCTGACCAGTCATATATTTAGTTCATCATCTGACCAGTCATATATTTAGTTCATCATCTGACCAGTCATATATTTAGTTCATCATCTGACCAGTCATATATTTAGTTCATCATCTGACCAGTCATATATTTAGTTCATCATCTGACCAGTCATATATTTAGTTCATCATGTAACTAGTCACATATTTAACTTATCAGTTGACTGGTCACATATGTGGTTTATCAGTAATTGGTCAGTTAATTATATATTTTGTCTGCTAGTAACATTGTATGTACTTGTAGCTAGCTCTGGATGTTAACTTGTTGCTAGCTCTGGATGTTAACGTGTTGCTAGTTCTGGATGTTAACTTGTTGCTAGTTCTGGATGTTAGCTTGTAGCTAGTTCTGGATGTTAACTTGTAGCTAGTTCTGAATGTTAACTTGTTGCTAGTTCTGAATGTTAACTTGTTGCTAGTTCTGAATGTTAACTTGTAGCTAGTTCTGGATGTTAACTTGTAGCTAGTTCTGAATGTAAACTTGTTGAATTGCTGCCATCATCTGTAAACATATCACATAATAAACTTTATGTACATCCCTCAATGTAAAATTAAAGATTTACATTCTTAAAATAACACACAACTTTGCAAATGTGTCTTCATGGGTTTACACAGTATAAGTTGTGTCTTCATGGGTTTACACAGAATAAGTTGTTGTGTCTACATGGGTTTACACAGTATAAGTTGTGTCTTCATGGGTTTACACAGAATAAGTTGTTGTGTCTACATGGGTTTACACAGAATAAGTTGTTGTGTCTACATGGGTTTACACAGAATAAGTTGTTGTGTCTACAGTTGTTGTGTCTACATGGGTTTACATAGAATAAGTTGTGTCTTCATGGTTTTACACAGAATAAGTTGTTGTGTCTACATGGGTTTACACAGAATAAGTTGTTGTGTCTACATGGGTTTACATAGAATAAGTTGTGTCTACATGGGTTTACACAGAATAAGTTGTTGTGTCTACATGGGTTTACACAGAATAAGTTGTGTCTACATGGGTTTACACAGAATAAGTTGTGTCTACATGGGTTTACATAGAATAAGTTGTGTCTACATGGGTTTACATAGAATAAGTTGTGTCTACATGGGTTTACACAGAATAAGTTGTTGTGTCTACATGGGTTTACATAGAATAAGTTGTGTCTACATGGGTTTACACAGAATAAGTTGTGTCTACATGGGTTTACATAGAATAAGTTGTGTCTACATGGGTTTACATAGAATAAGATGGGGTTTGTAGATGAGTAACATATAATATGTGTATGAGATTATTTTCTGTGTTAGTTCTCCAACAAATTGTCAACACATCTGAACATTCTAACTCCTATCTCATCATTAATTATGAGGAAATATTGCCCTATCTCATCATTAATTATGAGGAAATATTGCCCTATCTCATTAATTATGAGGAAATATTGCAATCTGTTCATGGGAAAGAGATTCTAGTGTTATGTTGATTATTTAGTACTGTACAAGGAGAACTGACTACAATTTTAGCAAAACACATTCCTACATCCATTTTACTGTTACCAACAATCTTGATACCTCATGATTGTTAGAATGATTGCTACCTCATGATTGTTAGAATGATTGCTACCTCATGATTGTTAGAATGATTGCTACCTCATGATTGTTAGAATGATTGCTACCTCATGATTGTTAGAATGATTGCTACCTCATGATTGTTAGAATGATTGCTACCTCATGATTGTTAGAATGATTGCTACCTCATGATTGTTAGAATGATTGCTACCTCATGATTGTTAGAATGATTGCTACCTCATGATTGTTAGAATGATTGCTACCTCATGATTGTTAGAATGATTGCTACCTCATGATTGTTAGAATGATTGCTACCTCATGATTGTTAGAATGATTGCTACCTCATGATTGTTAGAATGATTGCTACCTCATGATTGTTAGAATGATTGCTACCTCATGATTGTTAGAATGATTGCTACCTCATGATTGTTAGAATGATTGCTACCTCATGATTGTTAGAATGATTGCTACCTCATGATTGTTAGAATGATTGCTACCTCATGATTGTTAGAATGATTGCTACCTCATGATTGTTAGAATGATTGCTACCTCATGATTGTTAGAATGATTGCTACCTCATGATTGTTAGAATGATTGCTACCTCATGATTGTTAGAATGATTGCTACCTCATGATTGTTAGAATGATTGCTACCTCATGATTGTTAGAATGATTGATGCATTGCCTGCTAATTATTATTATTATGAACTGTTCCTGCACAGCTGAAACTATCAACCACAGCAACATCAACAACAGCGATGATATCAGCATCGATGACAGCAACAGCGACTTGAATACAAACATCCATGCAACAGACGACGCAGCTCATCAAGATGTTCACGATTATGAAAAAAACAACCATTTTGTTGCTAATCGTATCCAAGATACGCATCACGTTCAACAGGTAAGCCAGTAGTGGTAGGGGGACCATTGGGGAGTATGAGAATGTAGGTAACAATTTGTTTCTCTTAAATTTCCTGTTTATGTCCCACCAGATAACGTCACCCTTTGTTGCCCTCAAGAAATGTATTCGGGCAAGTTATCAACAAATAATAATATATTTGGGTTATCATTAACATGTACTATGCCAACTAGAACAGGAGTTCATGAAACTCCAGTGTTTTCAATGAGGATGCTGCCAAAGACGAATATATCGGGCCATTGGCGCAAATAAAACAACCACACCAGGCATTTCCATTCTCAAAACTACATACTGCTGGAAATCCAGTATTACCATTGTCCTAAAGTAAGAGAGATGCAGTGGGAGTTTGAGAATGAACAGAAGAAGAATCAGGATCACTGTTGATTATCTGTTATGCTAAACTATGCAATGTTTTCTCCTTGCTGCCATTACTCACCTCTCCAACAATTTTGTGTCCTTGCTGCCATCACTCACCTCTCCTTCAATCTTGTCCTTGCTGCCATCACTCACCTCTCCTTCAATCTTGTCCTTGCTGCCATCACTCACCTCTCCTTCAATCTTGTCCTTGCTGCCATCACTCACCTCTCCTTCAATCTTGTCCTTGCTGCCATCACTCACCTCTCCTTCAATCTGGCTATTGTAACTATTCTACAAGCTTCTATCTCACATCATGTGATCTCAAAATACAGATTGTCTCTTTCTGATGTTAGTAAGTAATTTCTTGTTTCATATTTGACTGTTCAAACCCTGAAGGAAACTCAAAGGTTGGGATAGCTCTGTGGTTGCTGTTGGGAGAGGGGCAGTGGTTGCAACTATCCAGTTGGTGCCTAGAATGCCCATAGAGGATCACTGCACCATGAGTCACCAGTCAGGACCTTGCTTCACATCTCTATGTAATGTGATATTAACAGACTTTTCTGGCCAGTCAAGCAAGAATCCACATTATCTTTACTGGACCCTGCGAATGAATGGATGGATTCAACACTCCCATTTGCTAGATCTTACAGTATGAGGATGGGAAGAGACAAGGAAAGACCAATGAGAAGTTGAATTGTGGGAGTGACTGACAACTTGGGCTGACAACATTTTTGCTGTGACCATCAAGTAATCCAGCATGTCCTTACACAGTTGACTATCATCAGCCGGGGGGGGGGGGCTATGACTCTGTACAAGTATGAAACTTGTAACAAACAGTCATAGTTTCATCTCCCTCTTAATGTTTCTTTACCCCTCCCCCCCCTCCTTCTAACTGAATCCTCAGGGCATTGCAGAGTCTGTAGCTTCCAGCAGCCAGGTTGGCAGTACTATTGGTATAGCTCTTGGAAGTGTCAGTGTTTTTGTCATCATAGTGGTAGCCATCATGATGCTGAAACACAACAAGTCCAGACAGTCTGTTGCCCACGGTTATGTGGAGGTAAGCTGACCTTTCTTGTGGGTGTCCTATAGAAATCTAACATGTGAAAATATTTCTCTCTCAAAGCTAGGCTTTATTTTTAATTTATTTAGCATGACCGTGCAGTCAAATGTTAGTTTGTAAGTCATGGTTACATCATCATTGCACTCTGAATGTGCATCTATAGGTGCACTGATATGCACTTGAGTCTACCCCCCCCATATTGCACTCTGGATGTGCATCAATAGCTGCACTGATATGCACTTGAGTCTACCCCAATATTGCACACTGGATGTGCATCTATAGGTGCACTGATATGCACTTGTCTACCCCCAATATTGCACACTGGATGTGCATCTATAGGTGCACTGATATGCACTTGAGTCTACCCCCAATATTGCACACTGGATGTGCATCTATAGGTGCACTGATATGCACTTGTCTACCCCCAATATTGCACACTGGATGTACATCTATAGGTGCACTGATATGCACTTGTCTACCCCCAATATTGCACACTGGATGTGCATCTATAGGTGCACTGATATGCACTAGTCTACCCCCAATATTGCACACTGGATGTGCATCTATAGGTGCACTGATATGCACTTGTCTACCCCCAATATTGCACACTGGATGTGCATCTATAGGTGCACTGATATGCACTTGAGTCTACCCCCAATATTGCACACAATAAATGATTGTTGCAGATCTGTGTTGGTTTACAAAAAATTCTCCTAAACCCCACACAGTAGCACTGATATTTCTGACAACCCTGTGAATCTCAAATACAGTTCATGAATAAGTTTTATTTAGAGTTTATTTCCAATCTACCTTATTTAACCAGCTAGCCAAAGCTGTTTCCCTTGGAGATGTGCTATCATATACAAGCTGACATGAGGAACCCAAGCTCGTAGGATGGGGGGGAGGGGGTTTGTTCAAATAAACCCTTCCCCCATTGGGCAATCAGGACATTACTTTTAGTACTAGAAATTTTGCCAAAACTGTGGGTAAGCACTCCCACACACCCTTGACCCCTTTGCTATTTTTCACACTAATGTGGGTACGCACTCCCACACACCCTTGACCCCTTTGCTATTTTTCACACTAATGTGGGTAAGCACTCCCACACACACCACTGACCCATGTGCTATTTTTCACAAAAATGTTGGTAAGCACTCCCACACACCACTGACCCATGTGCTATTTTTCACAAAAATGTGGGTATGCACTCCCACACACCACTGACCCCTTTGCTATTTTTCACAGAAATGTCATTAAATTTCTCATGAAAGGGAAGATATTACACACCGAAATTGGCAAAATCCATTACGATAGTAAGTCCCTGCTGAAGATTTATCTTCAGCCCTGGAGGGGTCGGGAAGGACAACAGGTAACAAATTATCTAGCACGTATTGCTGCATCCTGCTTGGCGATGGCTTCTCCTGTCACAACAGGTGCCTGACCTGGGTTCAAAATATCATTTGTTATCTGTCATAACAGGTGCCTGAACCGGCTGCAGAATATCATTGTTACTTCTCACCTGTCTTGTAACAATCTTACCCAATCCTTCACTGTTATTTTACAAAAACATTGTCCATCATACACTGCCTGTATTCTTTGATGAATATTAATTGGTGGACATTCTTCGGTTATTTTTACTGATTGGTTATGTTGTTGACTGCATGAACAGGACACTAAGTGTGAGAGTGACCATGTGACAAGCTCCTGGTGTGCTGGTATAAGTGTGAGAGTGACCATGTGACAAGCTCCTGGTGTGCTGGTATAAGTGTGAGAGTGACCATGTGACAAGCTCCTGGTGTGCTGGTATATTGTGATAGTGACCATGTGACAAGCTCCTGGTGTGCTGGTATAAGTGTTAGAGTGACCATGTGACAAGCTCCTGGTGTGCTGGTATAAGTGTGAGAGTGACCATGTGACAAGCTCCTGGTGTGCTGGTATAAGTGTTAGAGTGACCATGTGACAAGCTCCTGGTGTGCTGGTATAAGTGTTAGAGTGACCATGTGACAAGCTCCTGGTGTGCTGGTATAAGTGTGAGAGTGACCATGTGACAAGCTCCTGGTGTGCTGGTATAAGTGTGAGAGTGACCATGTGACAAGCTCCTGGTGTGCTGGTATAAGTGTGAGAGTGACCATGTGACAAGCTCCTGGTGTGCTGGTATAAGTGTTAGAGTGACCATGTGACAAGCTCCTGGTGTGCTGGTATAAGTGTGAGAGTGACCATGTGACAAGCTCCTGGTGTGCTGGTATAAGTGTGAGAGTGACCATGTGACAAGCTCCTGGTGTGCTGGTATAAGTGTGAGAGTGACCATGTGACAAGCTCCTGGTGTGCTGGTATAAGTGTGAGAGTGACCATGTGACAAGCTCCTGGTGTGCTGGTATAAGTGTGAGAGTGACCATGTGACAAGCTCCTGGTGTGCTGGTATAAGTGTGAGAGTGACCATGTGACAAGCTCCTGGTGTGCTGGTATACGTGTTGCAGCACAGGAGAATTTCATTTTGAACATGCCTCGTATGTACATATATGGCTATTTTTTTACATGCCTCGTATGTACATATATGGCTATTTTTTTACATGCCTCGTATGTACATATATGGCCATTTTTTTACATGCCTCGTATGTACATATATGGCCATTTTTTTCATGCCTCGTATGTACATATATGGCCATTTTTTTACATGCCTCGTATGTACATATATGGCCATTTTTTTTTACATTCCTCGTATGTACATATATGGCCATTTTTTTACATTCCTCGTATGTACATATATGGCCATTTTTGTACATGCCTCGTATGTACATATATGGCCATTTTTTACATGTCGTCTCTTTTATTTCGGTGGTCCATCATTTTCGTGGTCGGCTTCTAGGTCTGCCTTCACTGTATCTGTGTAGCATAGCTTGCTGTGGTATTCTGTGTGTTGGTTGTCTGCTGTGTAGCATAGCTTGCTGTGGTATGCTGTGTGTTGGTTGTCTGCTGTGTAGCATAGCTTGCTGTAGTATGCTGTCTGTTGGTTGTCTGCTGTGTAGCATAGCTTGCTGTGGTATGCTGTATGTTGGTTGTCTGCTGTGTAGCATAGCTTGCTGTGGTATGCTGTGTGTTGGTTGTCTGCTGTGTAGCATAGCTTGCTGTGGTATGCTGTGTGTTGGTTGTCTGCTGTGTAGCATAGCTTGCTGTGGTATGCTGTGTGTTGGTTGTCTGCTGTGTAGCATAGCTTGCTGTGGTATGCTGTGTGTTGGTTGTCTGCTGTGTAGCATAGCTTGCTGTGGTATGCTGTGTGTTGGTTGTCTGCTGTGTAGCATAGCTTGCTGTGGTATGCTGTGTGTTGGTTGTCTGCTGTGTAGCATAGCTTGCTGTGGTATGCTGTGTGTTGGTTGTCTGCTGTGTAGCATAGCTTGCTGTGGTATGCTGTGTGTTGGTTGTCTGCTGTGTAGCATAGCTTGCTGTGGTATGCTGTGTGTTGGTTGTCTGCTGTGTAGCATAGCTTGCTGTGGTATGCTGTGTGTTGGTTGTCTGCTGATGTGTACAAACTATTTTATCTGTTGTCTCGTATTATATATTTGGTAGCATATCCTATTCAAGAAGTAGCTATCAACCCAGCATTTTTTGGCTTTTGTGATTTTCTTGGCAATATAAATACATTCAGTAGTTTGTCATTGCTATCTAAACGGTCCAGATGCACAATTGCCTGTGGCGGGGATTGAACTCGGTACCTTGGCCGTCACAGACATGCTCTGTACCACTTTGCCACAGAGCCGGACCTTAATATATATATATATATATGCAGAAGCAAGAGCAAATATTTTTGTAAATTTCTTGCTGGCAGAGAAAATAGGACCCGCTGACCCCTTATAATCCAATCAGAAAAGAAAACAATTGGAGGGGAACTGTGGTTACAAGTCAATGCCATGGCTATTGTAATTTCTAAAACACTTTTAAGGTTTTCATATGAATTATGTTCAAAGAAGGAACAGCAGTGCAACTGATAGGACATGAGCACTAATTTGTTTGTGTCTTTGCTCAGGTAAATCCATCTGCATCACCGGAGGAGAAGCACCTAGCAAACATGCAAATGAATGGATATGAGAACCCAACATACAAGTACTTCGAGGTCGGATTATAAGTCATTCTACTTTTCTTGTTGTTGTTGTTTGTCAAGGACATCATGATGATGTCCATTTGTTACATCCACTTTATGAAATTAAGTTAGTGTTGTGTCATCGCATACAACATACAATCATCCATAGATTAGAAGATTGTCCAGCTCATGACATACAACATACAATCATCTCTAGATTAGAACATTCTTCATCATACAAACATCTCTAGATTAGAAGATTTCCCAGCATACAATCATCTCTAGATTTGAAGATTTCCCAGCATACAATCATCTCTAGATTAGAAGATTTCCCAGCATACAATCATCTCTAGATTAGAAGATTTCCCAGCATACAATCATCTCTAGATTAGAAGATTTCCCAGCATACAATCATCTCTAGATTTGAAGATTTCCCAGCATACAATCATCTCTAGATTAGAAGATTTCCCAGCATACAATCATCTCTAGATTAGAAGATTTTCCAGCATACAATCATCTCTAGATTAGAAGATTTCCCAGCATACAATCATCTCTAGATTAGAAGATTTCCCAGCATACAATTATCTCTAGATTAGAAGATTTCCCAGCATACAATCATCTCTAGATTAGAAGATTTCCCAGCATACAATCATCTCTAGATTAGAAGATTTCCCAGCATACAATCATCTCTAGATTAGAAGATTTCCCAGCATACAATCATCTCTAGATTAGAAGATTTCCCAGCATACAATCATCTCTAGATTAGAAGATTTCCCATCATACAATCATCTCTAGAGTAGAAGATTTCCCAGCATACAATCATCTCTAGATTAGAAGATTTCCCAGCATACAATCATCTCTAGATTAGAAGATTTCCCAGCATACAATCATCTCTAGAGTAGAAGATTTCCCAGCATACAATCATCTCTAGATTAGAAGATTTCCCAGCATACAATCATCTCTAGATTAGAAGATTTCCCAGCATACAATCATCTCTAGAGTAGAAGATTTCCCAGCATACAATCATCTCTAGATTAGAAGATTTCCCAGCATACAATCATCTCTAGATTAGAAGATTTTCCAGCATACAATCATCTCTAGATTAGAAGATTTCCCAGCATACAATCATCTCTAGATTAGAAGATTTCCCAGCATACAATCATCTCTAGAGTAGAAGATTTCCCAGCATACAATCATCTCTAGATTAGAAGATTTCCCAGCATACAATCATCTCTAGATTAGAAGATTTCCCAGCATACAATCATCTCTAGATTAGAAGATTTCCCAGCATACAATCATCTCTAGAGTAGAAGATTTCCCAGCATACAATCATCTCTAGATTAGAAGATTTCCCAGCATACAATCATCTCTAGATTAGAAGATTTTCCAGCATACAATCATCTCTAGATTAGAAGATTTCCCAGCATACAATCATCTCTAGATTAGAAGATTTCCCAGCATACAATCATCTCTAGAGTAGAAGATTTCCCAGCATACAATCATCTCTAGATTAGAAGATTTCCCAGCATACAATCATCTCTAGATTAGAAGATTTCCCAGCATACAATCATCTCTAGATTAGAAGATTTCCCAGCATACAATCATCTCTAGATTAGAAGATTTCCCAGCATACAATCATCTCTAGATTAGAAGATTTCCCAGCATACAATCATCTCTAGATTAGAAGATTTCCCAGCATACAATCATCTCTAGATTAGAAGAT
This sequence comes from Meghimatium bilineatum, assembly GCA_034231615.1. Taxonomy (NCBI): domain Eukaryota; kingdom Metazoa; phylum Mollusca; class Gastropoda; order Stylommatophora; family Philomycidae; genus Meghimatium; species Meghimatium bilineatum. The sequence continues at coordinate 24,853,957 of CM067302.1, forward strand.
TTCCCAGCATACAATCATCTCTAGAGTAGAAGATTTCCCAGCATACAATCATCTCTAGATTAGAAGATTTCCCAGCATACAATCATCTCTAGATTAGAAGATTTCCCAGCATACAATCATCTCTAGATTAGAAGATTTCCCAGCATACAATCATCTCTAGAGTAGAAGATTTCCCAGCATACAATCATCTCTAGATTAGAAGATTTCCCAGCATACAATCATCTCTAGATTAGAAGATTTCCCAGCATACAATCATCTCTAGATTAGAAGATTTCCCAGCATACAATCATCTCTAGAGTAGAAGATTTCCCAGCATACAATCATCTCTAGATTAGAAGATTTCCCAGCATACAATTACTTTGAGTGAAACAACCATCTGGAACTTGCACAAATTCTTGCAGTTCCCAAAAACCTCCCATCAAAAAAGAGTTGCATAGAAGAGCATTAATCTCAAGTTAAAAGAAAAACTCAACCTCCTGGAGCAGGAAGTAAGAGTGGCAAATTCTTACTCCCTTGAGGTTTTATCATCATCATCACGAGTTATAATTTCTTTCTGATAACTAATTGTTGCACTTTTGTTTGTTTCAGGTACAACACAACCCAAAAGCATAGATGGAAACTGAAACCTACCATCTGACTAACTTCATTCGAGTCATTCGTTCTGAAGGAAATCATATGTTATAATTATCCACGTCTACTGTACACAGATTTGTGTCCAATGAGAACTTCATCCAATGACATGTTTTTTGTTTTTTTGTGTGTTAAAAATCTGAAGTCATCAAGGATTTATGAAATGAATGTTAACATAAATATACCATATCTTGGGGGGGGGGGGGGGGGGGATATGTGAGAAAAATAGAAACATGCTGTTTAAACAGTTGAATTATTAAAAGAGAAGGATGTTTTTAACATTTGAAATGTTAACAGACAAGGATAGATAGAAAAGTAGAAAATACAGAGTTATAATAGTTTTACACATCTGAAATGAAAATAGTCTCCAGTCTTAGGTTGTGCTTGGACAAGTAGAGGCATTCATGCTGTATGTAACAAATACACAAAGTCTGATATTTTGTCCAGAAAATGCTACAAGTCTACACAACATAAACATTGAACTTGAGATACAACAAACTATTTTATGGTGTGTTGTCTAGTGTTCTTTGTGGGATAAAGACTTTTTGGTGGAGATGTTGGTGCAGTCTGTTTTTTTTTGGTTTGTGATTTCATTCTTTTCTCTCCTTGTCTGTTCTGTGTCAGATAAAGCCAGAGATGCATGTTACATATGACTTCTGCATACTCTAGTCTGTATAACTGAGGGAGGATAGCGTTGTTTGCTTGTGCTTTTTGTTCTGTTGGGCTCCCTCTAGGTGTACCCCTGCAAACCTGTGAGTGATAAGTTTTATATTAGAAATATTCTAGAAAAGATTTCATTCTCAAACTTCTGCAGATTATCAGGACGTAGCCCAGACAACGGAATGTGTTGTGTAGCATGACGTAGCCCAGACAACGGAATGTGTTGTGTAGCATGATGTAGCCCAGACAACGGAATGTGTTGTGTCATTGTTCACAACTTTGCTGATATATCTGCACCTATTGGCATGGTACATGCGACTTCAGCATTGCTTCTGGGTCACTTTGACTCTTTATGAGATGAGACAGACTCACCTCTATAAGCTCCTTAGTTGCCTCTCACAACACACATGGAATGGGGCAGATACCTCTATAACCTCTTTAGTTGCCTCTCACAACACACATGGAATGGGGCAGATACCTCTATAACCTCCTTAGTTGACTCTCACAACACACATGGGATGTGCCAGACACCTCTATAACCTCCTTAGTTGCCTCTCACAATATGTATAGAAGGTGGTGTTGCTATTCTTTGCTTCCCTTTTCATGCCCTGACAACACACATGGGCAAAGAGGCTTCTGCTATATGTGATTCATATTGGTGGATGATTGCTGCAGTTATTCCATCATTCAAACATGGAGGATTGTTCTCCTCTGTTGCAGTTCAATGATAGAACTGTCTGTGGGGCACTTGATACAAGAGTCACTCAACTTCTGCACCTGCTGCTTGTGTATGTATCCTAACATCTCCTTCATTGCTCCTGTTACCTGATGTATTGTTACACCTTTTTCCTAATGTCTTCTAACACCTTTGTTGCTCCTTTTTCCTGATATAATTTATTTTTGAGCTGTGTCACCTGTAAACCTATATAGCTCTGGAGTTGCATTTTTTGGTTTCAACAATTGAATTTCATGTTTACTGCAACAATAATATTTATTTAAAAATTATGTTATTTTGTCTAATTATAAATATTAACTAATCTTTGACACAAATGTTAACATACCTACTATAAATCTGTTAACAAACTTACTTATCTTTGACAAATGTTAACAAACCTACATATTTTTTACGAACAAATGTTAGGCAAAGAAACAGAAATTATTTCAGTCAAATACATCTCAATACAAGACAGAAAGCTACATCTTAACTAGAAAGTGAGATGACAAGAATTGGAGAAAATATGCTGGAAAATGTGTTGATGGAGGAATTATGCTGGTTGTGACAAATATCTGCCAACACAAACATGGATATTATCCGTGACAGATCACTAGTCAGCAAAACATGGATACATACATGGATATATATATATATAGATACAAAACACAAACAAACAATTTTTAAGCCTCTTTTTGGTTATAACTATTCATCCAGAGAATCCAAGATAACAATTTTTATAAATGTCATTTCCAATAATTGTGTATTGATGGATGTCATTGATTGTTTCACATCATGTCATCTTCTTGATGACATCATTGACTGTTTCACATCATGTCATCATCTTGATGACATCATTGATTGTTTCACGTATTAATCATTTCATATGCTTGACGACATTGATTGTTTCACATCATGTCATCTGCTACAACTTGACTGTATGCTTGATATGCTGACATCAACATTTGTTCATTATCTGTGAGTTGGTCATTTGTCTTGGCTGTTAGATCAGAATGACAGTTGTAACTGTGTATGAATAATAGTTAGTTGTTTCATTTTATAACGGACATGTTTTATTGTTGATGTTTGTGTCAGTCACATTAAGTCATGTACCGTTGTGTGTATGCCTGATGTAAATGTAAATGGGTTTTTTTCTATTTTGTGTAATCATGGCTTATTTTCATGGATAAAGCCATAAGCCGAATAAAGCCATGGATAAATCATGAGTTTATTTAGTTTATAGCTGCATTGAAATGATAATTTAATCTCTGTTAGACAAGAATGTGTGTGCTGGATACAAGAAGTATTTATTTGATCATTTATATTGAACATATTTCAGTTCAGGATGTGCTGGTAAAATCCTGATATTTGATTTCAAATTCTAAATTTGCAAAGTATGTTTCTTGATGGCATGGGCAGGATCTAAGTTCTTTATAAATAAAGGTAAATGGATAATTTAAAACCATTTATTTATTAGATTTTATACAAAAGCTTGAAAATATATGTAGTAGATTTTATACAAAAGCTTGAAAATATATGTAGTAGATTTTATACAAAAGCTTGAAAGTGGATTTTTTAGTTTGTTTTTACTTGCTTGTATTCCATTGAATGTATTTACTTCATCATTTGACCAATTATTTGCTTATTGTCCAGCATCACACTCTCTCCACCCATATTTAAATGACATGGCATAAATGACAAGCTTTGTCATCGCTATATGCCAACAGTTATGTTCTCATTCATTGTCAAATGATTGATTTCATTCATTTAGATTCATCCATTTTTGTTTGGTTTTATGTGGCAAAGGAAAAGATATTAGATGAATTTATAAGTCATAGATTGTCATCATTTCTATGATTCTGCCATAGATTGACGTCAGTGTTATGCCAAGTCCTGCATTCTGGCTATAGATGACACAGAAGAAGAAACTGCGTCTATAACTAATCTATCTCCTTGAGTGCATTCAAAATAGCACAATCCATTCAACTGCCATTTGTTACTTGTCCTGGCAAGTCTGTCTGCTCTTACATTACCCTTAACACTAGCTTGTCCACAAACACAATTGTGTATGGTAACTCATGAGTACAGACATTGACACAGACTCTAGACATAGTCAGACAATAGTTTGTTGTGACAATGAATGATAGAAGACAATAGTTTGTTGTGACAATGAATGATAGAAGACAATAGTTTGTTGTGACAATGAATGATAGAAGACAATAGTTTGTTGTGACAATGAATGATAGAAGACAATAGTTTGTTGTGACAATGAATGATAGAAGACAATAGGTTGTTGTGACAATGAATGATAGAAGACAATAGTTTGTTGTGACAATGAATGATAGAAGACAATAGTTTGTTGTGACAATGAATGATAGAAGACAATAGTTTGTTGTGACAATGATAGTAAGACAATAGTTTGTTGTGACAATGAATGATAGACAAATAGTTTGTTGTGACAATGACAGTAAGACAATAGTTTGTTGTGACAATGAATGGTAGTAAGACAATAGTTTGTTGTGACGATGAAAGTAAGACAATAGTTTGTTGTGTAAAGCAAGGAGATCATACAGCATATATTTTGTTTATTGACACAAAAAATTTGATTTTAGGAAACAGACATTGACATAAACAGGTTAGTTGAGTGATTTGTCTGTTTGACCTACATACTATATCAATCTGTCTACTTGACCTAGTTGTGATTATTGATCTGCCTACTTGACCTAGTTGGGATTATTGATCTGCCTACTTGACCTAGTTGGGATTATTGATCTGCCTACTTGACCTATTTGTACTGACCTAGTTAGAATATCAATCTAATGTTGATCTGAGTCTTTCAGAAAATATAATATAGAAATGTATGGGGTGAGGGTTGGTGTTTCCTTACCCGTGACAAGAACTGTGTGTGATGCTGTTACTTGCAGATGGATGCTAGAAAGGATTCTACAACATATCTGAGATATGTGTGTGTGTGTTACAGCTGATCAAATGAAGTTGAATGTTTGCTCCCACGTAGGACATTGCAGAGTGTGAATGTTTGCTCCCAAGTAGGGCATTGCAGAGTGTGAATGTTTGCTCCCAAGTAGGGCATTGCAGAGTGTGAATGTTTGCTCCCAAGTAGGACATTGCAGAGTGTGAATGTTTGCTCCCAAGTAGGACATTGCAGAGTGTGAATGTTTGCTCCCAAGTAGGGCATTGCAGAGTGTGAATGTTTGCTCCCAAGTAGGGCATTGCAGAGTGTGAATGTTTGCTCCCAAGTAGGGCATTGCAGAGTGTGAATGTTTGCTCCCAAGTAGGGCATTGCAGAGTGTGAATGTTTGCTCCCAAGTAGGGCATTGCAGAGTGTGAATGTTTGCTCCCAAGTAGGGCATTGCAGAGTGTGAATGTTTGCTCCCAAGTAGGACATTGCAGAGTGTGAATGTTTGCTCCCAAGTAGGGCATTGCAGAGTGTGAATGTTTGCTCCCAAGTAGGGCATTGCAGAGTGTGAATGTTTGCTCCCAAGTAGGGCATTGCAGAGTGTGAATGTTTGCTCCCAAGTAGGACATTGCAGAGTGTGAATGTTTGCTCCCAAGTAGGGCATTGCAGAGTGTGAATGTTTGCTCCCAAGTAGGGCATTGCAGAGTGTGAATGTTTGCTCCCAAGTAGGGCATTGCAGAGTGTGAATGTTTGCTCCCAAGTAGGGCATTGCAGAGTGTGAATGTTTGCTCCCAAGTAGGGCATTGCAGAGTGTGAATGTTTGCTCCCAAGTAGGGCATTGCAGAGTGTGAATGTTTGCTCCCAAGTAGGACATTGCAGAGTGTGAATGTTTGCTCCCAAGTAGGGCATTGCAGAGTGTGAATGTTTGCTCCCAAGTAGGGCATTGCAGAGTGTGAATGTTTGCTCCCAAGTAGGGCATTGCAGAGTGTGAATGTTTGCTCCCAAGTAGGGCATTGCAGAGTGTGAATGTTTGCTCCCAAGTAGGGCATTGCAGAGTGTGAATGTTTGCTCCCAAGTAGGACATTGCAGAGTGTGAATGTTTGCTCCCAAGTAGGGCATTGCAGAGTGTGAATGTTTGCTCCCAAGTAGGGCATTGCAGAGTGTGAATGTTTGCTCCCAAGTAGGGCATTGCAGAGTGTGAATGTTTGCTCCCAAGTAGGACATTGCAGAGTGTGAATGTTTGCTCCCAAGTAGGGCATTGCAGAGTGTGAATGTTTGCTCCCAAGTAGGGCATTGCAGAGTGTGAATGTTTGCTCCCAAGTAGGACATTGCAGAGTGTGAATGTTTGCTCCCAAGTAGGGCATTGCAGAGTGTGAATGTTTGCTCCCAAGTAGGACATTGCAGAGTGTGAATGTTTGCTCCCAAGTAGGGCATTGCAGAGTGTGAATGTTTGCTCCCAAGTAGGGCATTGCAGAGTGTGAATGTTTGCTCCCAAGTAGGGCATTGCAGAGTGTGAATGTTTGCTCCCAAGTAGGACATTTATAGAGCGTGAATGTTTGCTACAATGCAGGACATCACACACAGTGTAAATGTGTGCTCCCATGAAGGACATCACACTCACACACACACACAGAGTGTAAATGTGTGCTCCCATGAAGGACATCACACTCACACACACACACACAGAGTGTAAATGTTTGCTCCTATTGTCTGTACCTAAGAAGAAGAAGACATATATATATATATGTTTCTCTGCTAATCTACAAATGAATGACATTCCCAAGAATTTGTCTTCTTGAATATTTAAAAATGATGACCCTTCCAAAATTATTTGAAGCCATTGAATCTGGAAGTGCTCTTGTTGATTTTGACAATGTCAGCACGATTGGTTTGTGTTAAACTGTTTGTGTGATTAAGATTATAGTTGTTCCAATATTAGTACATCATCATCATCATCATTGCTGTAATCATGGATTATTTAATCACCATATATGTATGTAGATCTGGAAATTGTTGAACTTTGTGTGTTCTAGCTGATCTCAGTGTTTTGTCTTAGCCAACCTCTTGATGTTTTTTATGTTCTCTTTTGTTTTTGTAGTGAATGGACAGTTTGGCTACATTAAAAAATGTGTAAATTATTTGGCATTTTTTTAAAATGTATTGCCTTGTAAGAACTACTAAGAGAAATAAAGATCAGGCAAATAAAATATTTTGGGCACATTAAAACACATGACACCTTATTGCAGAACTTACTTCAGGGTAAAGTCAAAGGGAGGTGGGCAAGAGGTAGGCAGAGATACAAGTGGGAGAGTAACATCACACGATGGGCAGGTTACAGTCTAACATCACACGATGGGCAGGTTACAGTCTAGGAGAGTGCACCACCAAGACAAGAGACATGGGATATTGGAGATCCGTTGCTGCCAACATTCGTTGCGGAGATGGCACTTGATGACGATGATGATTGCCTTAACAGCAGCAAACAATGATCGCAGCAAATGGTTGAATAGATAACTATTGAAATACAAGTATGTTTAGCCCTCAAGTTCTCAAAACTCATTTGTGTAGTAATCTCTCAACTTCTATAGGCTGGGTTATCAAAAACAAACATTTTGTTATCAAATGCAACGTTAGTGGTCTTGATTTTTCTGATGACTTGGTATTAAATCCAACTCCTGCTAAGGTACAAGATATATTGAATTGACTTTTTGGCCTTCAAGTCAACACCTCCAAGACTAAGATCAGGAAATTTTACTGAGTGTAAATATGACAATCACCCTGATTGAAGAAACAATTCAGACAGTTTTCTCCTTATCTAGACAGCACCAACCACACACAAGATGGGATACAACAAAATAGATTTCTACCAGAATTGTGTTGGCATCAAGTGCATTCAACCATCAAACAAACATCTGGAAATAAAAACAATAAGTAAACATACCAAACTATAACTGTTCAACTTCAATGTGATATCCGTATTAACCTACAGTTGACAAGATGAAAAATAGCACAAGCACTGCAGAAAATTTAATTCTTTTGAAAATATATGTCTTAGAAAATATATGCCATAGAAATTATATGCCATAGAAAATATATGCCATAGAAAATATATGCCATAGAAAATATATGTCATAGAGAATATATGTCATAGAAAATATATGTCATAGAAAACTCTGAAATATTGGTTGGAAAGTATTAAAGTGAAACAAGCAAGTAAGAGAAGACACCAAACAGAAATATGTTTCTACAATAATAATAAGAAAAACGATGGATGTATACTCTTGTTTACTCAGAGTGAATGAACACAGACTGCAGCTACAAGCATTTAAATGGGTACCAAATGGCTCAGAGAAATGAGTAAGACCAAGAGAAACTCTCCGCAGAACAAAGAACATATAACTATAGTATGCAAGACCGCATGCAAGAATTACACCCAGTAGTATCACATTGCTTGAACTGTAGAGCTCTGGTTTCTGCTCTATGCACTGTAGAAAAACTAAGAAAATCGGGTGCTGACCAATTAGTCTATTTTTTAAACTGAACAATTGGTCAACTTTTTAGAAGAACGTGTCTTAGTTTACCCGTCCTGTAATATTTTTATTTGTAATTATATAACATTTAAATATGTTCTACATGAATGCATGTCTAAAAATATAACTAGTGTGCGAACATTATGTCACGGCGACACATTGCGAACATATGTTACGGCGACACATTCATTAAAATGATGAATGTATGCATCCAGTACTGCTACCATCAAAGCTACATTCAATGTGAGCAGTGTCCCCTACACCCAGTACTGCTACATTCAATGTGAGCAGTGTCCCCTACACCCAGTACTGCTACCATCAAAGCTACATTCAATGTGAGCAGTGTCCCCTACACCCAGTACTGCTACATTCAATGTGAGCAGTGTCCCCTACACCCAGTACTGCTACATTCAATGTGAGCAGTGTCCCCTACACCCAGTACTGCTATATTCAATGTGAGTAGTGTCCCCTACACCCAGTACTGCTACCATCAAAGCTACATTCAATGTGAGCAGTGTCCCCTACACCCAGTACTGCTACATTCAATGTGAGCAGTGTCCCCTACACCCAGTACTGCTACATTCAATGTGAGCAGTGTCCCCTACACCCAGTACTGCTACATTCAATGTGAGCAGTGTCCCCTACACCCAGTACTGCTATATTCAATGTGAGCAGTGTCCCCTACACCCAGTACTGCTACCATCAAAGCTACATTCAATGTGAGCAGTGTCCCCCAAACAAGCAATGGCTATGTTGCTTATAATGTTGCGATGCTCATGTTTGCAATCACTGACTGGATATTGACATAATCTGTGACGTAGGGACTCAATCATTATTTGCACACTCCATAAATCAATATCTCAATATTTATCAGAATCAGCTTGTGATTTATCAGATTCCTGTGCAGCTCACTCTTTAAAATAATTGCTAAATTCTGCACCAAAGCTTGGCTTGTTTGAACTGTGGAAACGTGTTTGCATTGGAATTGAAAACGGGGAACTGTGTCTGATATAGCTCAATATGGGGTAGGAGTTTAGTGGAAACAAACATTTTTTAGTTGTATACAATTATATAACAACAACATTTTTCAGCACTGAATATGATCTTAAGGGTTAAGAGGTTGGACTAAGATGGAATCAAGAAGTATTGAGGTTTTCCTCATATGTACTCCACCGCTGTCAACAGAGCAGCATGCCTCATCCTGGCACGAATAATGCTTACATTATGTGTAACTCAGTTGTTGCTTGTGAAGAAATGTGTAAACCAGACATCACGGTCTGGTATCAGATCTATGACCTCATGAGCATTGACCACGCCACATAGATCCTAATTTAATTACGACAAAGTGGTAGCATGGCCCAGTAATCAAAATTTACAATCCTACCAGCAGTAGAGGTTTACAACACTAACTGACATGAATGACAAGTTTACAACACTAACTGACATGAATGACAAGTTTACAACACTAACTGACATGAATGACAAGTTTACAACACTAACTGACATGAATGACAAGTTTACAACACTAACTGACATGAATGACAAGTTTACAACACTAACTGACATGAATGACAAGTTTACAACACTAACTGACATGAATGACAAGTTTGCAGCATATATTCAGGATGTAGGCATGAACCCAGCACTGTTTCACTCTAGTGAGATTTGATAGGCAATATAAAATATGTTCTGTAGGTTGCCATTTGTGAATGGTTTAAATGTGCAATTACCTGCTGCAGGGATTGAATCTCATACCTTGGTTGTCTGAGGCACTCCTTTTACCTCTCCGTCACAGCCGACATAAACTTGGCTTATAGCTAAGGTGCAATAGAAGTTGCACCATTCATGTTGATCTGGTACTGCTACTTAATGTATGGGGGTGGGGGTTTCATCAACACGATCATGTCCCTCCAAAAGGAAAAACTGGCAGCGTGTCAGTTGTACAGATAACTGTGTCGACTTCTATCGAAGAAATCAAACGGTAAAGCCAGCGACAGGGTAGTCAAGTTTTGCTTATTGCTGGAACCGCAGATAAAAACACACACACACACACACATCAAAGTTTCAACCAAAAGATCTTTATCAAGACTACATGCACAACAAAAAACGAGCACAAACAACACAATTGACATTCGAAATGCCGATTTGTGTGTTACCGGTCATTAACAAAACTTCATTATCCTGTTGCTAGTTGTCACTGTTGGATTTCAGTTTGGCTGCAGTCAGTACATTTTTGAAGAAATCAAGCCAGATGTTGTATATGAATATACACGGAAATAGGTTTTCAGTTATTACCAGTATTCAACACATTACAGGAACATGCTATCAACGAAATGTAAGTCATGTTACTGACATTGGTCATTTATCTCTGGGGGCCAAATGTGAAATGTTTGTGCAGCCTAAGTGTAACGTACAAGATTTGTATGCGATTGTGTCAACTTTTTATTGTAACATATATTTTATACACTTGTCAAGTTTATATACTGTAACACATTATAGTTGTATGTTTTTGTGACGCAGATTTTGTGTTGTATATTTCCACTGTTTGCCTGTAGTGTTTTTAGTTTTCTATTTGTTGATGGAATTTGAAACCTGGTTTGTGCTTTGTGTAGACAACAAAATAAAAATATTTCCAGACAAAAATATGGGGTGAAGTAATGGTTTTGTTATCAATTGCTAAAGAAAGTGAAGGTAGATGGGATTTGAACCATGTTCAGCTGGCATATATTCATCTCAAACATTGAGTAAACATGTTGTCTGGATGTCAAGCACAACATAAAAACTTTGACGTGACAGAAAGTTACATCAAGTAGAAGACTTACTAGTTCATCATATTGTACCCTTGACCTGCGCAACAAACACACAGCTACATGGGGGCTGTACAGTCAAATAATATCTAACATCTTGTGAGATGACAAGAAATGCAGCAGCTCAACAATGCAAAGAAGTTAGAAAGTCACGGGTGGATTAAACACAATCTACAGCACTCATCTCATGCCCACATTTCCCAGGAACATTTGCGTCCAGAATAGGATTTATTAGATATGTCTGAATTTGTAGTCAAGGGACATAACACTAGCTGAACATCGGTGGATGTAACAATTGATCATCATCATGTGATATACCCACACAATGATGTGATTGGTTGCTACAAGAAATGTGATATACCCACACAATGATGTGATTGGTTGCTACAAGAAATGTGATATACCCACACAATGATGTGATTGGTTGCTACAAGAAATGTGATATACCCACACAATGATGTGATTGGTTGCTACAAGAAATGTGATATACCCACACAATGATGTGATTGGTTGCTACAAGAAATGTGATATACCCACACAATGATGTGATTGGTTGCTACAAGAAATGTGATATACCCACACAATGATGTGATTGGTTGCTACAAGAAATGTGATATACCCACACAATGATGTGATTGGTTGCTACAAGAAATGTGATATACCCACACAATGATGTGATTGGTTGCTACAAGAAATGTGATATACCCACACAATCGATGTGATTGGTTGCTACAAGAAATGTGATATACCCACACAATGATGTGATTGGTTGCTACAAGAAATGTGATATACCCACACAATGATGTGATTGGTTGCTACAAGAAATGTGATATACCCACACAATGATGTGATTGGTTGCTACAAGAAATGTGATATACCCACACAATCGATGTGATTGGTTGCTACAAGAAATGTGATATACCCACACAATGATGTGATTGGTTGCTACAAGAAATGTGATATACCCACACAATGATGTGATTGGTTGCTACAAGAAATGTGATATACCCACACAATGATGTGATTGGTTGCTACAAGAAATGTGATATACCCACACAATGATGTGATTGGTTGCTACAAGAAATGTGATATACCCACACAATCGATGTGATTGGTTGCTACAAGAAATGTGATATACCCACACAATGATGTGATTGGTTGCTACAAGAAATGTGATATACCCACACAATGATGTGATTGGTTGCTACAAGAAATGTGATATACCCACACAATCGATGTGATTGGTTGCTACAAGAAATGTGATATACCCACACAATGATGTGATTGGTTGCTACAAGAAATGTGATATACCCACACAATCGATGTGATTGGTTGCTACAAGAAATGTGATATACCCACACAATGATGTGATTGGTTGCTACAAGAAATGTGATATACCCACACAATGATGTGATTGGTTGCTACAAGAAATGTGATATACCCACACAATGATGTGATTGGTTGCTACAAGAAATGTGATATACCCACACAATCGATGTGATTGGTTGCTACAAGAAATGTGATATACCCACACAATGATGTGATTGGTTGCTACAAGAAATGTGATATACCCACACAATGATGTGATTGGTTGCTACAAGAAATGTGATATACCCACACAATGATGTGATTGGTTGCTACAAGAAATGTGATATACCCACACAATCGATGTGATTGGTTGCTACAAGAAATGTGATATACCCACACAATGATGTGATTGGTTGCTACAAGAAATGTGATATACCCACACAATGATGTGATTGGTTGCTACAAGAAATGTGATATACCCACACAATGATGTGATTGGTTGCTACAAGAAATGTGATATACCCACACAATGATGTGATTGGTTGCTACAAGAAATGTGATATACCCACACAATGATGTGATTGGTTGCTACAAGAAATGTGATATACCCACACAATCGATGTGATTGGTTGCTACAAGAAATGTGATATACCCACACAATCGATGTGATTGGTTGCTACAAGAAATGTGATATACCCACACAATGATGTGATTGGTTGCTACAAGAAATGTGATATACCCACACAATCGATGTGATTGGTTGCTACAAGAAATGTGATATACCCACACAATCGATGTGATTGGTTGCTACAAGAAATGTGATATACCCACACAATCGATGTGATTGGTTGCTACAAGAAATGTGATATACCCACACAATCGATGTGATTGGTTGCTACAAGAAATGTGATATACCCACACAATCGATGTGATTGGTTGCTACAAGAAATGTGATATACCCACACAATCGATGTGATTGGTTGCTACAAGAAATGTGATATACCCACACAATCGATGTGATTGGTTGCTACAAGAAATGTGATATACCCACACAATCGATGTGATTGGTTGCTACAAGAAATGTGATATACCCACACAATCGATGTGATTGGTTGCTACAAGAAATGTGATATACCCACACAATCGATGTGATTGGTTGCTACAAGAAATGTGATATACCCACACAATCGATGTGATTGGTTGCTACAAGAAATGTGATATACCCACACAATGATGTGATTGGTTGCTACAAGAAATGTGATATACCCACACAATCGATGTGATTGGTTGCTACAAGAAATGTGATATACCCACACAATCGATGTGATTGGTTGCTACAAGAAATGTGATATACCCACACAATCGATGTGATTGGTTGCTACAAGAAATGTGATATACCCACACAATCGATGTGATTGGTTGCTACAAGAAATGTGATATACCCACACAATCGATGTGATTGGTTGCTACAAGAAATGTGATATACCCACACAATCGATGTGATTGGTTGCTACAAGAAATGTGATATACCCACACAATCGATGTGATTGGTTGCTACAAGAAATGTGATATACCCACACAATCGATGTGATTGGTTGCTACAAGAAATGTGATATACCCACACAATCGATGTGATTGGTTGCTACAAGAAATGTGATATACCCACACAATCGATGTGATTGGTTGCTACAAGAAATGTGATATACCCACACAATCGATGTGATTGGTTGCTACAAGAAATGTGATATACCCACACAATCGATGTGATTGGTTGCTACAAGAAATGTGATATACCCACACAATCGATGTGATTGGTTGCTACAAGAAATGTGATATACCCACACAATCGATGTGATTGGTTGCTACAAGAAATGTGATATACCCACACAATGATGTGATTGGTTGCTACAAGAAATGTGATATACCCACACAATCGATGTGATTGGTTGCTACAAGAAATGTGATATACCCACACAATCGATGTGATTGGTTGCTACAAGAAATGTGATATACCCACACAATCGATGTGATTGGTTGCTACAAGAAATGTGATATACCCACACAATCGATGTGATTGGTTGCTACAAGAAATGTGATATACCCACACAATCGATGTGATTGGTTGCTACAAGAAATGTGATATACCCACACAATCGATGTGATTGGTTGCTACAAGAAATGTGATATACCCACACAATCGATGTGATTGGTTGCTACAAGAAATGTGATATACCCACACAATCGATGTGATTGGTTGCTACAAGAAATGTGATATACCCACACAATCGATGTGATTGGTTGCTACAAGAAATGTGATATACCCACACAATCGATGTGATTGGTTGCTACAAGAAATGTGATATACCCACACAATCGATGTGATTGGTTGCTACAAGAAATGTGATATACCCACACAATCGATGTGATTGGTTGCTACAAGAAATGTGATATACCCACACAATCGATGTGATTGGTTGCTACAAGAAATGTGATATACCCACACAATCGATGTGATTGGTTGCTACAAGAAATGTGATATACCCACACAATCGATGTGATTGGTTGCTACAAGAAATGTGATATACCCACACAATCGATGTGATTGGTTGCTACAAGAAATGTAATATACCCACACAATCGATGTGATTGGTTGCTACAAGAAATGTGATATACCCACACAATGATGTGATTGGTTGCTACAAGAAATGTGATATACCCACACAATCGATGTGATTGGTTGCTACAAGAAATGTGATATACCCACACAATGATGTGATTGGTTGCTACAAGAAATGTGATATACCCACACAATCGATGTGATTGGTTGCTACAAGAAATGTGATATACCCACACAATGATGTGATTGGTTGCTACAAGAAATGTGATATACCCACACAATCGATGTGATTGGTTGCTACAAGAAATGTGATATACCCACACAATGATGTGATTGGTTGCTACAAGAAATGTGATATACCCACACAATGATGTGATTGGTTGCTACAAGAAATGTGATATACCCACACAATGATGTGATTGGTTGCTACAAGAAATGTGATATACCCACACAATGATGTGATTGGTTGCTACAAGAAATGTGATATACCCACACAATGATGTGATTGGTTGCTACAAGAAATGTGATATACCCACACAATGATGTGATTGGTTGCTACAAGAAATGTGATATACCCACACAATCGATGTGATTGGTTGCTACAAGAAATGTGATATACCCACACAATGATGTGATTGGTTGCTACAAGAAATGTGATATACCCACACAATGATGTGATTGGTTGCTACAAGAAATGTGATATACCCACACAATGATGTGATTGGTTGCTACAAGAAATGTGATATACCCACACAATCGATGTGATTGGTTGCTACAAGAAATGTGATATACCCACACAATGATGTGATTGGTTGCTACAAGAAATGTGATATACCCACACAATGATGTGATTGGTTGCTACAAGAAATGTGATATACCCACACAATCGATGTGATTGGTTGCTACAAGAAATGTGATATACCCACACAATCGATGTGATTGGTTGCTACAAGAAATGTGATATACCCACACAATGATGTGATTGGTTGCTACAAGAAATGTGATATACCCACACAATGATGTGATTGGTTGCTACAAGAAATGTGATATACCCACACAATGATGTGATTGGTTGCTACAAGAAATGTGATATACCCACACAATGATGTGATTGGTTGCTACAAGAAATGTGATATACCCACACAATCGATGTGATTGGTTGCTACAAGAAATGTGATATACCCACACAATGATGTGATTGGTTGCTACAAGAAATGTGATATACCCACACAATGATGTGATTGGTTGCTACAAGAAATGTGATATACCCACACAATCGATGTGATTGGTTGCTACAAGAAATGTGATATACCCACACAATGATGTGATTGGTTGCTACAAGAAATGTGATATACCCACACAATGATGTGATTGGTTGCTACAAGAAATGTGATATACCCACACAATGATGTGATTGGTTGCTACAAGAAATGTGATATACCCACACAATCGATGTGATTGGTTGCTACAAGAAATGTGATATACCCACACAATCGATGTGATTGGTTGCTACAAGAAATGTGATATACCCACACAATCGATGTGATTGGTTGCTACAAGAAATGTGATATACCCACACAATCGATGTGATTGGTTGCTACAAGAAATGTGATATACCCACACAATCGATGTGATTGGTTGCTACAAGAAATGTGATATACCCACACAATCGATGTGATTGGTTGCTACAAGAAATGTGATATACCCACACAATCGATGTGATTGGTTGCTACAAGAAATGTGATATACCCACACAATCGATGTGATTGGTTGCTACAAGAAATGTGATATACCCACACAATCGATGTGATTGGTTGCTACAAGAAATGTGATATACCCACACAATCGATGTGATTGGTTGCTACAAGAAATGTGATATACCCACACAATCGATGTGATTGGTTGCTACAAGAAATGTGATATACCCACACAATCGATGTGATTGGTTGCTACAAGAAATGTGATATACCCACACAATCGATGTGATTGGTTGCTACAAGAAATGTGATATACCCACACAATCGATGTGATTGGTTGCTACAAGAAATGTGATATACCCACACAATCGATGTGATTGGTTGCTACAAGAAATGTGATATACCCACACAATCGATGTGATTGGTTGCTACAAGAAATGTGATATACCCACACAATCGATGTGATTGGTTGCTACAAGAAATGTGATATACCCACACAATCGATGTGATTGGTTGCTACAAGAAATGTGATATACCCACACAATCGATGTGATTGGTTGCTACAAGAAATGTGATATACCCACACAATCGATGTGATTGGTTGCTACAAGAAATGTGATATACCCACACAATCGATGTGATTGGTTGCTACAAGAAATGTGATATACCCACACAATCGATGTGATTGGTTGCTACAAGAAATGTGATATACCCACACAATCGATGTGATTGGTTGCTACAAGAAATGTGATATACCCACACAATCGATGTGATTGGTTGCTACAAGAAATGTGATATACCCACACAATCGATGTGATTGGTTGCTACAAGAAATGTGATATACCCACACAATCGATGTGATTGGTTGCTACAAGAAATGTGATATACCCACACAATCGATGTGATTGGTTGCTACAAGAAATGTGATATACCCACACAATCGATGTGATTGGTTGCTACAAGAAATGTGATATACCCACACAATCGATGTGATTGGTTGCTACAAGAAATGTGATATACCCACACAATCGATGTGATTGGTTGCTACAAGAAATGTGATATACCCACACAATCGATGTGATTGGTTGCTACAAGAAATGTGATATACCCACACAATCGATGTGATTGGTTGCTACAAGAAATGTGATATACCCACACAATCGATGTGATTGGTTGCTACAAGAAATGTGATATACCCACACAATCGATGTGATTGGTTGCTACAAGAAATGTGATATACCCACACAATCGATGTGATTGGTTGCTACAAGAAATGTGATATACCCACACAATCGATGTGATTGGTTGCTACAAGAAATGTGATATACCCACACAATCGATGTGATTGGTTGCTACAAGAAATGTGATATACCCACACAATCGATGTGATTGGTTGCTACAAGAAATGTGATATACCCACACAATCGATGTGATTGGTTGCTACAAGAAATGTGATATACCCACACAATCGATGTGATTGGTTGCTACAAGAAATGTGATATACCCACACAATCGATGTGATTGGTTGCTACAAGAAATGTGATATACCCACACAATCGATGTGATTGGTTGCTACAAGAAATGTGATATACCCACACAATCGATGTGATTGGTTGCTACAAGAAATGTGATATACCCACACAATCGATGTGATTGGTTGCTACAAGAAATGTGATATACCCACACAATCGATGTGATTGGTTGCTACAAGAAATGTGATATACCCACACAATCGATGTGATTGGTTGCTACAAGAAATGTGATATACCCACACAATCGATGTGATTGGTTGCTACAAGAAATGTGATATACCCACACAATCGATGTGATTGGTTGCTACAAGAAATGTGATATACCCACACAATCGATGTGATTGGTTGCTACAAGAAATGTGATATACCCACACAATCGATGTGATTGGTTGCTACAAGAAATGTGATATACCCACACAATCGATGTGATTGGTTGCTACAAGAAATGTGATATACCCACACAATCGATGTGATTGGTTGCTACAAGAAATGTGATATACCCACACAATCGATGTGATTGGTTGCTACAAGAAATGTGACTGCTTGGAAACATTCACACAATGTTGGTTGCTAGGGTAAGGATGAAGATGTTGGTTGCTAGGGTAAGGATGAAGATGATCATGGACAAGAGATATCACCGAGTCATTGAACATTGTCCCACCGAAGATGGATGTGTCAGCAGGCTATTCGTGCAACTTAAATGGCGACACAGCGCATTTTCATTCTTTGGACTACATCCTGCTGAAAATCTAGTAGATTGATAGTCCTGCTAAAAGGGAGATCCAGCGGGAATTTGAGAGTGAACTCTGAAGAAGAAGAATGTGCATAGCTATAGCAGGTCGACTCACTGAGAATCATGTGCAGATGAATGAACATCTATACACAACTAAAGACACAAAATACAGATTTTATTTCAATACAATAGCATACAGAATGTAGATCTATCTCTACATAATAAACACTATCTGGCTGGCAAGAAATGTAGATCTATCTCTACATAATAAACACTATCTGGCTGGCAAGAAATGTAGATCTATCTCTACATAATAACCACTGGCTGGCAAGAAATGTAGATCTATCTCTACATAATAAACACTATCTGGCTGGCAAGAAATGTACATAGATGTGACTGAACTTATTCAAATATTTCTGAGATAAATCTACTCATGTATTTCAGAAAAAAGATTAACAGATTGTGCAGTCCCATGACAGTGGAATCCCACTATAACAACTTGGTCCGGCTCATGACAGTGGAATCCCACTATAACAACTTGGTCCGGCTCATGACAGTGGAATCCCACTATAACAACTTGGTTCACCTCATGACAGTGGAATCCCACTATAACAACTTGGTCCACCTCATGACAGTGGAATCCCACTATAACAACTTGGTTCACCTCATGACAGTGGAATCCCACTATAACAACTTGGTTCAGCTCATGACAGTGGAATCCCACTATAACAACTTGGTCCAGCTCATGACAGTGGAATCCCACTATAACATCTTGGTCCGGCTCATGACAGTGGAATCCCACTATAACAACTTGGTCCGGCTCACCATCTTCTCCAGCAACCATCTGTAACATCGAGATGACAGCAGGCTAATGATTAGAAATGAAATGATGAAGGCCTAACATCCCAAACGTAGTTGACAGTTTGACAGAAACACGTCTCACGTTAACATTCTTCCATGCAAATCAAGGGAGCTAACTCTTTGTTTGTTGTCATTTTGTCTTTGTTTTGAGTCTTCTTCTTGTCTCTCTTTGTCTTGGGGACCGGCAACAGATGATGATGTTGACGCACAGACTCTTCCAGCGGTATCGAGGCGGACGTTTTGTCTGAGGATTGTGTCACTGTTTTTCTAGGTGACTTTGTTTGAGGTGTTGGTTCTGTCGAATTTGTTCCAGCGTCATTTGAAATTGTTGATTTCGGCGGCTCTACATGATCGTGTGTTGTTAGTTGCATGCCAACGCCTGCTTCTGTTGTATGTGTCTGTAGTGTGGTAGCACTCGTGAATGTCTTGAGCGGAGAAAGTGTCGTGCTTGCTACTTGTGTCGTGGTTGATCTGTTAGGAAATTCTGATTCTGTAGTTGTAACTTCATTCAAGATGTTGGGATTTGTTTCACTAGATGGAAGAAATGCAGAGATCATATTTGAAATTATTCAGCACAAAGGTAACTAGCACACAGGTAACTAGCACACAGGTAACTAGCTGATCATTTTAATATATGCAGGCAGGGATTGATTTGATGAGTGATTCGCTGAACCGACGTCACCGCACACAGGGTCTACCAATGTGTGTTCAGCTAACATATCGTCACAAACTTCACACCTCACTCCACATTTTACATACACTCATGGCAAACTCCTCCACACAACTCACTCCACATATGCCATACACTCATGACAAACTCCTCCACACAACTCACTCCACATATGTCATACACTCATGACAAACTCCTCCACACAACTCACTCCACATATGCCATACACTCATGACAAACTCTCGCACACATCTCACTCCACATATGTCATACACTCATGACAAACTCCTCCACACAACTCACTCCACATATGCCATACACTCATGACAAACTCCCGCACACAACTCACTCCACATATGTCATACACTCATGACAAACTCCCACACACAACTCACTCCACATATGAGATACAATCCTCATATGCCCTGTCATCATCAGACAGGACTCCAGTTTCATGTGATTCCAGGAACACATCCTGATCATCATCGTCGCTGTCCTCTAGTTCTGGCTGTTCCGTCAGCTGTTTGATGCTAGTCACTGTGCTGCCTTCATCAATTGCCGACAAAACCGGCATCCTGTAACAATATAACAAAACCGGCATCCTGTAACAATATAACAAAACCGGCATCCTGTAACAATATAACAAAACTACCATCCTGTAACAGTATAACAAAACCGGCATCCTGTAACAATATAACAAAACCGGCATCCTGTAACAGTATAACAAAACCGGCATCCTGTAACAATATAACAAAACCGGCATCCTGTAACAATAAGTTTCAACAGATAAATAAGTTATTATTATTATAAGTTTGTAGAACACGCAAATAACAGAAGTCAACATTTCGACCAATAGGCCTTTATCTGTGAGATTCTGTAACATGAAAATGATGTACAATACACTAAATGTGAACTGGTGGAGAGGTTTGGTCACTAGCTACCTGCCCTGAGCTGTATGTGTTTTCTTGTTTTTTCATTTATGAAGCAATTCAAAAACATGAAATGAACCTTGACCTCATAAAGTTGCGAACAAATAGTTATAAGCCGAAGTCATTGCACATTGGGCACACACACACGTGCTCAGCCCCTCCCAGAAAATATTGCCGGACACATGTCTGCGGGTAGTTAACATGGCAGTCTAATTAGAAGATATCATTCCATCTTGAAATGTAAATAAGTAGGAAAGAGAGACTCCGAAATGTCTAGTAACAGAAGAATGACCAGAATCCCACAGACTGTTAGAATGTTAGTATGAATGTGTAATGAGAGAGAGAGAGAGAGAGAGAGAGAGAGAGAGAGTAACATTCTTTCCAGAACATTGTCTTCGTTGTGTATACTCTCAAAGACTCTCTGTTCTGGGCAAGCAGTCCTGCATTGGCCAAAGACTTGCATACATTCTTCGATGTTGCTGGTCCATCGTCTTCTTGTTCATCCTCTTCTTCTTTTTCCTGGCGCTCTGCCCTCTAGAATCAGCCTTTCGATACTATCATGTGGTTTTTAAGTGTCCAAAATACTGTAGCGTCCTTCTTATGATTGTATTTAGAAGCCAGCCTTCATTTAGTTTCAGTAATTTCAAAACTTCAATGTTCTACTTTTTCTCTGTCCATGATATTCGTATGATCTTTCTGTAGCACTTCATTTCGAATTAATTTATTCGTTTGGATATTGTCTTATTTCTTCTTCAGCGTTCATTCTCAAACACTCACTGTATCTCTCTTGTAGCAGGACAATGGTCCATCTAGATTTCCAGCAGGATGTAGTCCAGAAAATGGAAATGCGTTGTGTCGCCGTTTTATTTGCACCAATGGTCCGACACATCCGTCTTCAGTGGTATTGTCTTGTTTAAATTCCAAGTTTCGCATTCAGAGAGAGATCACGTGCGTATATTTCATGAAGTCTGTATGTAACGGATCTCCGCATGCTAACAATCGTAAAGGTATGATGGAAATAAAGTTTCAGAAAAAACAACAACAATTCAGCTTTTTGTTCGAATTTGTTTTCTTCTTGGTCTTGCCGACATGTGTATATAGTTCCTCACTCGCAAGAAAGGGGGGGGGGGGTCGGAAATATATTTCTAAGTTTTTCTGTATATGTTATTTATCTTTATTGTCTGTTCTCAAACTCCCGCTGGATATCTCTTGTAACAGGAGGAGAACGATGGTACTACTAGATCTTGTAACAGGAGGAGAACGATGGTACTACTAGATCTTGTAACAGGAGGAGAACGATGGTACTACTAGATCTTGTAACAGGAGGAGAACGATGGTACTACTAGATCTTGTAACAGGAGGAGAACGATGGTACTACTAGATCTTGTAACAGGGGGAGAACGATGGTACTACTAGATCTTGTAACAGGAGGAGAACGATGGTACTACTAGATCTTGTAACAGGAGAGATATACAGTAAGATTGTAGTCCAGAGAACAAAAATGTGTTGTGTACACGCTTCATTTGCGTCAATGCTCAGACACATCCGACTTGGGTTGGATTTATTTATTTTTTAGCAGGCGGCGTCAATATCTCCTCCTCGCACAGTATGCGCACCTTGGATCTTCACTACTTTCTGCATCTTGACTTGGTAGAACACTCTGACAAATATCATGTGTTCTTCTGAGTTCGCTCTCAAACTCTAGTAGTTTAGCCGGAGAACGGAATGTGTTGTTTCATCGTTTATAGCTTTGCTGCGATATCTGTGCCTTTTGACCGGACACATCGAATTTCAGCATGACTTCTGTGTGACTTTGACCCTATGTGGGAAGTAACAGTTAATACCAACCTGAAACCTTCCTTAGCCGACTGTTACGACATGCATGGCATATCACATTCTTGCTATTCCTCGCGTCCCATCGGGCGGTGGCAACAGGTATCTCTAAATATTTATGTATGAACTTACCTGGAAACGACATGTTGGAATGAGGTTCCAGAATGTGCTGATCGTCGCATCTTTATGTTGGAATTGGAATCTGTACCGGCCGCATCTTCGTCTTTAATATGATCGACCGTAAACCTGAGGATAATCAGAGAAAAATCACACAAAAATATTGACAGAATTACAGGTACATGTTTGTATCGATAAGTTCAAGGTTGTTTTGCCTGGTTCAGTGGTTACAAGGTAATCAGCCGCTTCTCGGATTGCCACTGTACCTGTCCGGTTTCAGCTGCAGAAATATGGCTATCCGGACCCTTCCGTGAACAATGGTAACCTGTTGAAGGTAAATGTCGTCCATAAAATCACAACAGTTAAAAAACCCTGGGTCGATAGCCACGCTCTTAACGTGATATCCTAATGGTATGAGTTTTATTCTTAGACTAGAGCTGGTGATAAGGAAAATAGCGGCTCAATAGTTCTAGTACATAACAGTCCAAACCCACATGTGTAGTTCATGGAGATAACTAATGTGTAGTTCATGAAGAGGAACTAATGAGTAGTTCATGGAGATAACTAATGTGTAGTTCATGGAGATAACTAATGTGTAGTTCATGGAAGGAACCAATGTGTAGTTCACGGAATCATCTTATTATGTGTCATTCATTGAGGAAACTACTGTGTAGTTCATGGAAGGAACTAATATGTAGTTCATGGAGGAAACTACTGTGTAGTTCATGGAAGGAACTACTATGTAGTTCATGGAGGGAACTAATGTGTAGTTCGTGGAAGGAACTAATATGTAGTTCGTGGAAGAAACTTATTCTGCGTAATTCATGCAAGGAACTAATATGTATGTCATGAGGTAATTAATGTGTAGTTCTACGGAGGAAATAATATTTAGAGCATATTGGAACTAACATTTAGGTCGTGGTGGAATTAATGTGTAGGTCAAGATTCACATCGCTTAGAATTGGCATCTCCTGGAAAATTCAGCTCTGGAGAACTATGCCCATTAGTTCGCAATATAGAAGAAAGAATGAAAGATGGATGCAAGAATATGGAAGAAAAGTTCAAAGGAAACAAAATAAATTGAAGGAATGAGGATGCACTTGCCAATGATTTTTTGCGAAAAGAAAACCACACGAGAAAAATGAATACAAAGACAAAATACAAATGTGTCAGATGCCCGACTTATTCCAACATTTAAATCTGACCTTGAGAACTTGGGCGACCCATGTGCTGACCTTGAGAACTTGGGCGATCCATGTACTGGCATTGTATCTGATCTCTTCTGCTTGTTTTTAAACAGTGGTATGTAGAACGGCAAACTTAATTTCCTCTGATTTGATCTGCGCCCCTTGAAGTCACTCTCTGTGCCAGCATGTTCTCTAAGCTGAGAATACACAAAAGATAATGTGAAAATAATTGGATATGAAATTAATGGTCCAATTTTTCAATCAATGATTCTCACAATGTGATTCGCTTGAGGTGGGATACTACGACAGCATCAGTTATGTCGTAGTGGTTATCTCTATATGTTTAGGTCTATTGTTACTGATGGTTGGCTGTATTGTTACTGATGGTTGGCTGTATTGTTACTGATGGTTGGCTGTATTGTTACTGATGGTTGGCTGTATTGTTACTGATGGTTGGCTGTATTCTTCCTACTTTATGGTTCTCAAACT
The DNA here is from genome assembly GCA_034231615.1 of Meghimatium bilineatum. Lineage (NCBI taxonomy): Eukaryota > Metazoa > Mollusca > Gastropoda > Stylommatophora > Philomycidae > Meghimatium > Meghimatium bilineatum. The sequence goes on from CM067302.1 coordinate 24,879,186, forward strand.
TCTGCTTCCTAGAAGGCTGTAGTCCAAAGAAAGAAATGTCTTATGTCATGGTTTACAGCATGGGATATCTGGGTCGACACTGGTCGCTAGTTGCCAACGTCTCGTATGAACGACACCTGTGTTTATGTCACACAGACTGTACAAGCACATTCCCCAAAGTCAGTTTCACAAATTATGAGAGCTTTACATGTGTGTCACGCGACATTATCTATGTTGTCATTTACAAAAGTAGCGCCCTGAAGGAGACGGCGTTCAAAGACTGATTATGTCAACATGTTAGAGACTCCTGCTGTTGCCCACTTCAATATCATGTTATTGGTGTTGACAGTAGACTTTGACATGGTTCAAGTGTCTAAACCAGTAGTGCCTAGTCATGTGGGTGTTCTGGGCAACGAAAGAGAAGATCGGAAAGTTTGCAATGTTATTGTGTCCAGGGGGAGAACAAATTGATCGAGCAGACATTTTGAACTAATTACAAGAAAAAACGTGGGGCACATGAAACAAATGAGGGAGATTATTCCTTTTCCATATCCACAATAAAGGAACTGGGATTAAAATGCAGCACTGCCAGAAATAAACGCTAATGTGTGGCAGAAATAAACGCTAATGTGTGGCAGAAATAAACGCTAATGTGTGGCAGAAATAAACGATAATGTGTGCCAGAAATAAACGCTAATGTGTGGCAGCTTAGGAGATTGTTTGTCCACTAACAAAGATCTGGAACTTTTCAGTCATCGTGTAATGATGGCTACACACAAGTGAAGAACTTATGAGCGTGTCCGGAATACAATGATGACTATCCGACAACTAATCAACTAACTAAATCAGTATTGGACAAAATACGATCCACCAAGCCATCTTCCACCCACCCCCCCCCCCCACCCCATAGAGATCTAAAAGTAGTATATGCGCTGATCAAGTACTAAAAATATTAATTTGACCTTCAGTGATCAAACATGTTCTACTGGTGTTATCTCAGTGATCAAACATGTTCTACTGGTGTTATCTCATTGATCAAACATGTTCTACTGGTGTTATCTCATTGATCAAACATGTTCTACTGGTGTTATCTCATTGATCAAACATGTTCTACTGGTGTTATCTCAGTGATCAAACATGTTCTACTGGTGTTATCTCAGTGATCAAACATGTTCTACTGGTGTTATCTCAGTGATCAAACATGTTCTACTGGTGTTATCTCAGTGATCAAACATGTTCTACTGGTGTTATCTCAGTGATCAAACATGTTCTACTGGTGTTATCTCAGTGATCAAACATGTTCTACTGGTGTTATCTCAGTGATCAAACATGTTCTACTGGTGTTATCTCAGTGATCAAACATGTTCTACTGGTGTTATCTCAGTGATCAAACATGTTCTACTGGTGTTATCTCAGTGATCAAACATGTTCTACTGGTGTTATCTAACTCTCAAGGCTCACCGTTGTGACTGCGCGCTGTCTATGATGTGACACTTGTTACTGCGCGCTGTCTATGATGTGACACTTGTGACTGCGCGCTGTCTATGATGTGACACTTGTGACTGCGCGCTGTCTATGATGTGACACTTGTGACTGCGCGCTGTCCATGATGTGACACTTGTGACTGCGCGCTGTCTATGATGTGACACTTGTGACTGCGCGCTGTCCAGGATGTGACACTTGTTACTGCGCGCTGTCCAGGATGTTGAATGAGATTGTTGGGAGAACGTGCAATACCCCGGATGTTATTGAAGGGGAAAGTCAAATGTTTAGCAGAAACAAACGTGACACGTGACATCTAGGATTTCAATTGTTAAACAGGTTGTACAAGACAACACACACACACAACACACACAACACACACAACACACACAACACGGTGTGTCCTTAATTATCTACGGTGTTTTGATATAAAAAGATAAGAAACCAGTCTATTATCTGTTGTCTTCTCTTGTTGTAAGCTGTCACAGGATTCAATATCGATCGGTATTCGTGCTATGGCACGTTTGGTCGCTTGATATGCAGGAATATTGTGACGCCTCAGAATGTTGGTAACTCCTTCAATCCACAGTCTTCTTGGTCTTCTGCCTCTTATTGCTTCCATGTTCATGTTGTATGCTCTTGCCGCTGGCCAGTATCTGACGTCATCAAGTGCCGAACCATTTCAGTCTCTGTTTTTCAACATATTTAAGCGCAGACGTTGATCCATAATATGTTAGTTCAGGTTAGTTCTTGTATATTAGTTCATGCTAGTTCCTATATGTTAAATCAAGTAAGTTCATATTTGCTAGTTCATGCTAGTTCACATTAGTTCCTAAATGTTAGTTCGAATTAGTTCCTAACAAATGGTTCAAATTAGTTCCTAAATAGTAGTTCAAATTAGTTCCTAAATATTAGTTCAAATTAGTTGCTAAATATTAGTTCAAATTAGTTGCTAAATATTATTTCAAATTAGTTGCTAAAAGCCAAATCCCAACACCTGAACGTTATTCTCTTCCTCTTGAGAGCGACTGTCGTTTACCAGAATATCAACGGAGGATCTTCTCATCCTGCCTTCTCCTTCGTCCTCTTTGCTGGTCGAGTAGTACGTCGCTCCATTTGGTAATAGATGACCATGGCCACTTCCATTTGAGCCTAGTGTAGTTTGGGAACCTCCTGCAGGATGTTGATGATGTCGAATATGCAGCAGTGACAGCAGAGAATCTGTCATGAAACTCTTACCTCGAGGCCTGCAGATAAAAACATCAAAACCTCAGCAACAGTGAACAGTTGACAGAATAGTGTCATTATGTGGCTGGTGTGTCAGCAACATGTGAACAGTTGACACAATAGTGTCATTATGTGGCTGGTGTCTCAGCAACATGTGAACAGTTGACACAATAGTGTCATTATGTGGCTGGTGTCTCAGCAACATGTGAACAGTTGACACAATAGTGTCATTATGTGGCTGGTGTCTCAGCAACATGTGAACAGTTGACACAATAGTGTCATTATGTGGCTGGTGTCTCAGCAACATGTGAACAGTTGACACAATAGTGTCATTATGTGGCTGGTGTCTCAGCAACATGTGAACAGTTGACACAATAGTGTCATTATGTGGCTGGTGTCTCAGCAACATGTGAACAGTTGACACAATAGTGTCATTATGTGGCTGGTGTCTCAGCAACATGTGAACAGTTGACACAATAGTGTCATTATGTGGCTGGTGTCTCAGCAACATGTGAACAGTTGACACAATAGTGTCATTATGTGGCTGGTGTGTCAGCAACATGTGAACAGTTGACACAATAGTGTCATTATGTGGCTGGTGTCTCAGCAACATGTGAACAGTTGACACAATAGTGTCATTATGTGGCTGGTGTCTCAGCAACATGTGAACAGTTGACACAATAGTGTCATTATGTGGCTGGTGTCTCAGCAACATGTGAACAGTTGACACAATAGTGTCATTATGTGGCTGGTGTGTCAGCAACATGTGAACAGTTGACACAATAGTGTCATTATGTGGCTGGTGTCTCAGCAACATGTGAACAGTTGACACAATAGTGTCATTATGTGGCTGGTGTCTCAGCAACATGTGAACAGTTGACACAATAGTGTCATTATGTGGCTGGTGTCTCAGCAACATGTGAACAGTTGACACAATAGTGTCATTATGTGCCATGCTGGGCTGGTTTAGGGGATGATTAATCTTCATAAACAACGGTCTTAGGTACTGAATATCAGCTCTGACAATCTTTCTATGCCATGGGAGGAGGGAGTTGGGAGGTGGAAGGAGGGAGGTGGAAGGAGGGAGGTGGAAGGAGGGAGGTGGAAGGAGGGAGGTGGAAGGAGGGAGGTGGGAGGAGGGATATGGAAGGAGGGAGGTGGAAGGAGGGAGGTGGGAGTTCCCATAATCTTCATCATTATCTGTGTCTGCTCATTTGAAGTTTTTTATGTAAAAAATGTCTTTTCTTTGCAACCAGGTAACAGGTTTTATCACTGTAGTCTGGTCAAGTAAGTAGTAATCTGTAGTCCTGGGTAAGTAAGTAGGAATCTGTAGTCTGGTAAAGTAAGTAGTAATCTGTAGTCCTGGGTAAGTAAGTAGGAATCTGTAGTCTCGTCAAGAAAGTAGGAATCTGTAGTCTCGTCAAGTAAGTAGGAATCTGTAGTCTGGTCAAGTAAGTAGGAATCTGTAGTCTGGTCAAGTAAGTAGGAATCTGTGGTCTTGGTAAGTAAGTAGGAATCTGTGGTCTTGGTAAGTAAGTAGGAATCTGTAGTCTGGGTAAGTAAGTAGGAATCTGTGATCTGAGCAAGTACGTAGGAATCTGTAGTCTTGGTAAATAAGTAGGAATCTATGGTCTGGGTAAGTAAGTAATAATCTGTAGTCTTGGTAAGTAAGTTGGAATCTGTAGTCTTGGTAAGTAAGTAGGTATATGTAGTCTTGGTAAGTAGGAACCTGTAGTCTGGGTAAGTAAGTAAGAATCTGTAGTTTTGGTAAGTATGTAGGAATCTGTAGTCTGGGTAAGTAAGTAGGAATCAGTGGTTTGGGTAAGTAAGTAGAAATCTGTGGTCAGGGTAAGTAAGTAAGAATCTGTAGTCTAGGTACGTAAGTAGAAATCTGTAGTCTGGTAAGTAGGAATTTGTATTCTGGGTAAGTAAGTAAGAATCTGTAGTCTGGTTAAGTAAGTAGGAATCTGTAGTCTGGGTAAGTAAGTAGGAATCTGTAGTCTTGGTAAGTAAGTAGGAATCTGTAGTCTTGGTAAGTAAGTAGGAATCTGTAGTTCTGGTAACTAAGTAGGAATCTGTAGTTCTGGTAACTAAGTAGGAATCTGTGGTCTGGATAAGTAAGTAGGAATATTTTTTCTGGGTAAGTAAGTAGGAATCTGTAGTATTGATAGGTACGTATGATTCTGTGGTCTTGGTAAGTAGGTAGGAATCTGTGGTCTGGGTAAGTAAGTAAGAATCTGTAGTTTTGGTAAGTATGTAGGAATCTGTAGTCTGGGTAAGTAAGTAGAAATATGTGGTCAGGGTAAGTAAGTAGGAATCTGTGGGTAAGTAGGATCCTGTGGTCTCGGTAAGTAAGTAGGAATCTGTGGTCTGGGTAAGTAAGTAGGAATCTGTGGTCTGGGTAAGTAAGTAAGAATCTGTAGTCTAGGTACGTAAGTAGAAATCTGTAGTCTGGTAAGTAGGAATCTGTAGTCTGGGTAAGTAAGTAAGAATCTGTAGTCTTGGTAAGTAAGTAGGAATCTGTAGTTCTGGTAACTAAGTAGGAATCTGTAGTCTTGGTAAGTAAGTAGGAATCTGTAGTCTGGGTAAGTAGGAATCTGTGGTGTGGGTAAGTAGGAATCTGTGGTCTGGGTAAGTAGGAATCTGTAATGTGGGTAAGTAGGAATCTGTGGTCTGGATAAGTAAGTAGGAATATGTGGTCTGGTTAAGTAAGAATCTGTAGTCTTGGTAAGTAAGTAGGAATCTTTAGTCTGGATAAGTAGGTATCTGTGGTCTGGGTAATTAGGAATCTGTATGGATAAGTAGGAATCTGTATTATTGGTAAGTAAGTAGGAATCTGTGGTCTGGGTAAGTAAGTAAGTACCTACCAAAGCACTCAGTTATAACCTGAAAGAAACAAAACACACGTACCGTTCTATTCCTACTTACTTACCCAGACCACAGATTTCTACTTACTTACCCAGACTACAGGTTCCTACTTACCAAGACTACATATACCTACTTACTTACCAAGACTACAGATTCCAACTTACTTACCCAGACTACAGATTCCTACTTACTTACCAAGACTACAGATTCCTACTTACTTACCAAGACTACAGATTCCTACTTACTTACCCAGACTATAAGTTCCTACTTGCTTACCCAGACTACAGATTCCTACTTACTTACCAAGACTACAGATTCCTACTTACTTACCAAGACTACAGATTCTTACTTACTTACCCAGACCACAGATTCCTACATACTTACCCTGACCAGAGATTTCTACTTACTTACCCAGACCACAGGATCCTACTTACCCAGACCACAGATTCCTACTTACTTACCCTGACCACAGATTTCTACTTACTTACCCAAACTACAGATTTCTACTTACTTACCCAGACCACTGATTCCTACTTACTTACCCTGACCACAGATTCCTACTTACTTACCCAGACCACATCAATTTAACAACTTAGCAACTGAACAACTTAACATAACAGCTTAGCAACTTAATATGTAGAAAAATGAAACAATGATTCTAGAAACATAATCACCTCGGAGTCCACTCGTGCTGATTAATGGGCTCGTGATCCACTATAAGCAGCTTATCACTATCATGTGCTGGAGGTCTATTTGTAAAGAATAAATACTGGCATGTGTTATGTTTTCAGACCAATTAGACATGAAATGTGACATAGCGACCACGACTTCGGCAGTTTATGTGTTGTGAAAATATTATTGTACTTTGTCCTCTTATAATGAGGATCTCACCATCAGCAGGCAGTCTATGAGCTACGGAGCTTTCTGTAAATGTATCTAATTGTGCCATACCGTGTGACGTATTCGCTCCAGAAAGTTGTCTTCCCATCGAACTTCCTGAACCTCTCTCTATCCTGGGCTATGTCTTCCCATCGAACTTCCTGAACCTCTCTCTATCCTGGGCTATGTCTTCCCATCGAACTTCCTGAACCTCTCTCTATCCTGGGCTATGTCTTCCCATCGAACTTCCTGAACCTCTCTCTATCCTGGGCTATGTCTTCCCATCGAACTTCCTGAACCTCTCTCTATCCTGGGCTATGTCTTCCCATCGAACTTCCTGAACCTCTCTCTATCCTGGGCTATGTCTTCCCATCGAACTTCCTGAACCTCTCTCTATCCTGGGCTATGTCTTCCCATCGAACTTCCTGAACCTCTCTCTATCCTGGGCTATGTCTTCCCATCGAACTTCCTGAACCTCTCTCTATCCTGGGCTATGTCTTCCCATCGAACTTCCTGAACCTCTCTCTATCCTGGGCTATGTCTTCCCATCGAACTTCCTGAACCTCTCTCTATCCTGGGCTATGTCTTCCCATCGAACTTCCTGAACCGCTCTCTATCCTGGGCTATGCGGCTTGCATTTTCTAACGACGTATTCATGTTATCTTTAATGTCGTCTGTCCATCGTCTTCTTGATCTGCCATTTGTCCTTCAATTGTGGCATACTCATTTTAATACGTGCAATTTTATTAATACGTACTGCAATTTTTAAATATTTAATTCCTCTGTAATATTTGTGATGTATTTGTTTCATGATGCAGGTTACTGAGAATGAAACGTCGAAGTTATCTATGGACTATATCAATTATATCTGTCCCAAGAATATATGTTGCTTCAGTGGAATAAAGTGGCAGAGGGCAGTAGCTTCGTTGTAGCGATATGACGCTGATGTGTATAGTTGTAGCGATATGACGCTGCTGTGTATAGTTGTAGCGATATGACGCTGCTGTGTATAGTTGTAGCGATATGACGCTGCTGTGTATAGTTGTAGTGATATGACGCTGCTGTGTATAGTTGTAGTGATATGACGCTGATGTGTATAGTTGTAGCGATATGACGCTGATGTGTATAGTTGTAGCGATATGACGCTGATGTGTATAGTTCTTATTTACTGTTGAGACTCAGTCATAATCTCTTTGATGATTGTTCTGTGGAGAGTTTCTTGTTATCCAAATGCCCGAAATATTTCCAGAGTGGCACCACTACAACTTTGAAGCGGTATAGGTTTGGTGTGATGATTAAATGCACATCTACTAAATGTATTTGTACTAAATGTACTTTAACTAAATGTACTTGTACTAAATGTACTTTAAATGTACTTGTACTAAATGTACTTTAACTAAATGTACTTTAAATGTACTTGTACTAAATGTACTTTAACTAAATGTACTTGTATTAAATCTACTTGCAGTAATTGTACATCTAATAAATGTACTTGCACCAAATATACTTGTAATAAATATATTTGTACCAAATGTGCTCATACTAATTGCCATGTTCTGTCTTCCTAAGAGATTGGGGAGAGAACAAAATCTCAACGTTCTGTCTACGTACTTGGTGGATGGAATCTATAAGCAATGTAATTCTAATAATGGGTATCACAGATTTACTGTCACAGACATGCGGATGTATGATGAACTGATAGAGCGTACAGACTTGCACAGAATGTATCTGTAGACAGGAAACTCAGGAAACTGACATTGGATAAAGGAGACATGATGCAGTTTCTTTATGAACGCCTGTTGGAGTCAGAAACTACCATTGATAACACATTCATCTTGGCAAGTTATACGACATTGTGCTGCTAGCAGATATGTGATTCTACGGGACAGGTTCAAAATTGTTTTAGTTTTAATCAGGATTCAACCACCGCCCCCACCCTTTCTTCTCCCCCACCCACCCACCCACCACGAATCGCAACATTATTTTTAGTACTAGAATAAAAGAGGTAAAATCTCACTCCACTTTCGGATTTTCTACAACGAAGGTCAGCAAAAATCTCCTGAAAGTTGGTGGTAATATTCGTGACATCGGTAGAATGACAGTTTTTTTAAGCTGAGGTATCTACAGCCCTGGCTTCGTCAACACAGCAGTAAGTTATAAATACTAGACAAACCAACCATGCAACAGAAAACCTTAGTAGATGACATGCCTTTATATTGAGGTTATCTTCTTATAGAAGCTTCATGGCACGTCATCTATACAATCTCGTAGTCGTAACCTTCGATAACAGTTACCATGTTGTTCCAGCAGACAGACGTTGTGCTTGAACTAGTTATGGGCACGGCGTGGGTGGGCGGAACAACAAAGAAACCTGTCGCAAAGCCCAGAGTTGTGCCCTGATGTCGACGTCTGTTTCGGCGGCATTGGACTCGAAACACCATCTAGTCGAGTGGCTGCTGGAACAGAGGACAGAGCACTTATGGGAATGTCCCACGTGCTGTGAGGCCAGTTTTCTAATCAAGAATCAAGAAATACTGTCTCGGCACCTTGTCACCAATACAGCTATCTCCTGTATTCTGCCATCTTGATGTCACGTCGCGGCCATCTCTTGTATTCTGTCACCTTGATGTCACGTCGCGGCCATCTCTTGTATCCTGAAATCTTGATTCCACGTCGTGGCCATCTCTTGTATTCTGCCATCTGGATATCACGTCGTGGCCATCTCTTATATTCTGCCATCTTGATGTCACGTCGTTGCCATCTCTTGTATTCTGTCATCTTGATGTCACATCGTGGCCATCTCTTGTATTCTGTCATCTTTATGCCACGTCGTGGCCATCTCGTGTATTCTCCCATCTTGATGCCAAAAGTGAATACGCGGGAGACTGCAGTAAATTGTGCAACTGGTGGTAAATAAATATTTGGGAAAATATAAAAAAATTGAGCAGTGCTTGTCACTTAATGTTCCTGCTGGAGAAACAGGAGAATTGAGCAGTGCTTGTCACTGAATGTTCCTGCTGGAGAAACAGGAGAATTGAGCTGTACTTGTCACTGAATGTTCCTGCTGGAGAAACAGGAGAATTGAGCTGTACTTGTCACTGAATGTTCCTGCTGGAGAAATAGAAAAATGAGTCAAACAATGATCTAATGATCGCTTCGCTTGACTATTGACTCGTGATTGTGCAGACAACCACCTCTCGAAGACCATACTAATTCTCGATCAGGACACTTTAGTAACAAGTGCCGAAGGGTTAAATAATAATTTTAAGTTAACAAAATACAGGTTCGACGTTTCGAGCAAGACGTCTTTATCATGATAGGGGCACACAACCTTACGGTCAAGTTTATCATGCAACAGCGTACACTTACTCTATATTAAACGTCGATCCCACAAAATTCGGTCGAATAGACCCGGCGGATGATTCTGTGTAAGGGACGTCTGGTGTGACATCATTCCAGAAACCATCTTTCACCATGTCAGGATGTTTGCCGTAGATTTTGTCCACCAATGTGAATGCCACCTGGGATGTGATAAAAGATAACTTAATGATATACAAGTCTGTGTAAGCATGTTCTACATGTGTAATATACAAGTCTGTGTAAGCATGTTCTACATGTGTAATATACAAGTCTGTGTAAGCATGTTCTATATGTGTAATATACAAGTCTGTGTAAGCATGTTCTACATGTGTAATATACAAGTCTGTGTAAGCATGTTCTACATGTGTAATATACAAGTCTGTGTAAGCATGTTCTACATGTGTAATATACAAGTCTGTGTAAGCATGTTCTACATGTGTAATATACAAGTCTGTGTAAGCATGTTCTACATGTGTAATATACAAGTCTGTGTAAGCATGTTCTACATGTGTAATATACAAGTCTGTGTAAGCATGTTCTACATGTGTAATATACAAGTCTGTGTAAGCATGTTCTACATGTGTAATATACAAGTCTGTGTAAGCATGTTCTACATGTGTAATATACAAGTCTGTGTAAGCATGTTCTACATGTGTAATATACAAGTCTGTGTAGGCATGTTCTACATGTGTAATATACAAGTCTGTGTAGGCATGTTCTACATGTGTAATATACAAGTCTGTGTAAGCATGTTCATGTGTAATATACAAGTCTGTGTAAGCATGTTCTATATGTGTAATATACAATTCTGTGTAAGCATGTTCTACATGTGTAATATACAAGTCTGTGTAAGCATGTTCTACATGTGTAATATACAAGTCTGTGTAAGCATGTTCTACATGTGTAATATACAAGTCTGTGTAAGCATGTTCTACATGTGTAATATACAAGTCTGTGTAAGCATGTTCTACATGTGTAATATACAAGTCTGTGTAAGCATGTTCTACATGTGTAATATACAAGTCTGTGTAAGCATGTTCTACATGTGTAATATACAAGTCTGTGTAAGCATGTTCTACATGTGTAATATACAAGTCTGTGTAAGCATGTTCTACATGTGTAATATACAAGTCTGTGTAAGCATGTTCTACATGTGTAATATACAAGTCTGTGTAAGCATGTTCTACATGTGTAATATACAAGTCTGTGTAAGCATGTTCTACATGTGTAATATACAAGTCTGTGTAAGCATGTTCTACATGTGTAATATACAAGTCTGTGTAAGCATGTTCTACATGTGTAATATACAAGTCTGTGTAAGCATGTTCTACATGTGTAATATACAAGTCTGTGTAGGCATGTTCTACATGTGTAATATACAAGTCTGTGTAGGCATGTTCTACATGTGTAATATACAAGTCTGTGTAAGCATGTTCATGTGTAATATACAAGTCTGTGTAAGCATGTTCTATATGTGTAATATACAATTCTGTGTAAGCATGTTCTACATGTGTAATATACAAGTCTGTGTAAGCATGTTCTACATGTGTAATATACAAGTCTGTGTAAGCATGTTCTACATGTGTAATATACAAGTCTGTGTAAGCATGTTCTACATGTGTAATATACAAGTCTGTGTAAGCATGTTCTACATGTGTAATATACAAGTCTGTGTAAGCATGTTCTGCTCTTGGCAATTTCATGTGTCGTCTTCTCAGACGTATATTTAAGATCTTAAGTTTATATTTTAGGATTATCGTTTGGAAACTTGCAACACAAGCAAATGCCATACAACTGCCATACAACTGACATACAACTGACATACAACTGACATACAACTGCCATGCCTGGTGTATTAACCACTTCAGGAAGGTTGATGGTGAGATTGTCTTCATCGGTGGTTCTAAGTATCACATCCGGGCCTATGAAGGTTAAAGATAGAATGAGGGTTACTGGCAATAGACAAGCAATATCTCAGACACCTCTATGCCGACACTGACGCCAGACAATGGCTTAACGCATTCTGGCTCGAACGGATGGGAGGATGCACGTGCATTGGAGAAGCGGTCAATTCCCCGATATGAGTACATATGGCTACAGTATAGCGGCACTTGGAGTACATACAGTGAATGTCTCTAGATATAGCAACTTACACTATGAGGGCAGCTCTGTGCAATAGAAAAGCCGCAATGACAATGACGTCCCATTTGTCTTGAGAAGGATCGGCCGAAGTGTTGTATGTGATGAGAACACACAGTGTCCAAACATTCAACACACTGCCAAATGATGTGTCCAAAAGCAAACGTCAAACGTCCCAACACAGTTGACTCCATTCAAAGTAGGAGTCCGGTATTTACCACGCAAAATGTGCTCCTGGTTATGGGGAAAAAAGCTTTGAATACAGTTCTTCGTCGCTCTAAAAGAAAACAATGAACATATGTCGGGGAGCACATATGTCGGGAAGCACATATGTCGGGGAGTACATATGTCGGGGAGCACATATGTCGGGAAGCACATATGTCGGGGAGTACATATGTCGGGGAGCACATATGTCGGGGAGCACATATGTCGGTGAGCACATATGTCGGGAGTACATATTTGTTCAAATCTCTGAATGAAGAAGCATTAAGACTCAGATTCTGGGGACGTTGTGGGCCTAACATTGTAGAGGATCAAGTCCTTGTCTATTAGAACGTAGGAAACCTAACATTGTAGAGGATCAAGTCCTTGTCTATTAGAACGTAGGAAACCTAACATCATTCGACTGTCACAGTGGTCCAACACAGCTCATACAAAGAAAATTGAATTCAATATCCAAGGGCACAGGAAAGGGGGGGGTGTCTTTCTTATAAGGAGAATTATTCACCAGTTGCAAAGTTACTCGTTCGAGATAAGCGTAACCCGTCTATTTCTTTGGGCAATAAAGACGGTGGCGAAGAGTCAAAATGCAGACCATACTTAGCGATTGATTCGAAGGACATCACAGGCGGATGAGGCGAGTACGTGGTAAATGCACAATTTCAGTCCCAGACTCCGAGACTTCTATGGCGAGTACGTGGTAAATGCACAAGTTCAGTTCCAGACTCCGGGACTTGTGTGGCGACGATGCAGATCTCGACTACGAAGACGTGACAACCTTAATCGAATTCGAATTTCGCCGGTGTCAAATACGGCTCACACAGGAGAGATTAGTATAGTCGTTAAGCTGTACATCAGACCTGCTTCCTGTACCTACCCGCTGGGTAACCATGCCCAGAGCTAACCATGTTGACGGGTGATTGGTCTTTTGTAGCAATCATGCGTCTCTATCGTCACAGCCACAGACGCCCACAGATATACATATAAGACTAAGTGCTTATCCTTTTTCTTCTTTCATAAATTATTTCTTTTTAAAGTAATAAAAAAAATATTCATTATATGGGGTTGTTTTTTCAAAAATATTTCTCATGTACCCCTCAATACGAGTCACCTCTCAATTTGACTTCCTCATGTACCCCTCAATACGAGTCACCTCTCAGTTTGACTTCCTCATGTACCCCTCTATACGAGTCACCTCTCAGCTTGACTTACTCATGTACCCCTCAATACGTCACCTCTCAGTTTGACTTCCTCATGTACCCCTCAATACGTCACCTCTCAGGTTGACTTCCTCATATACCCCTCAATACAAGTCACCTCTCAGTTTGACTTCCTCATGTACTGCTCAATACGAGGCACCTCTCACTATGGTCACAAACAGCCAAGATTATAGGATAGAAAGTCCCAGAACCAGCATGGAACAGTTGATTCAGAGCAACACCTTGTAAAAAGTCATTTTTAGGACTAAATCCTACCCCCATAAATGTATTACCCTTATCCGGACTTTCAGACCAGAACCCCCGGTAAAATTAACCAGCCAGTCCTCTACATGACAACCCAGGTGACTAGGCTACTATACGCCCAGATATAACCAACAGGAATAACATTCAAGATTGAAAAAGGCGAGTCTTGGACGAATGCACCAGTTAACAAACATAATTCTTCTTCTTCACATTTCAAACTTGTTGCTTGTCCATCACATGATTTCATACTATCACATGACCATACAAGGTAAGACAGAGCCAAGGGGCTGTATCGACTATCCTATATCTACATGACTATCTACTAACTGTTGTATGTCTGTATCGACTATCCTATATCTACATGCGACTATCTACTAACTGTTGTATGTCTGTCTAGGAGCCAGTTGATATCAAAATCATCATCGTCTTCGCCGAAAGGATTTATCATTTGCTCCGCCACCTGAAGAAGACAATTGAATAGAAATGTTAGTGAATATTGTAATGAGAATGGTAGTCGAGACAACTGATAATCATGAGAAAGTGACAACAATTACGACACTGAAGCATGTTTTACTCGTCGTGTTTTTATTGTGTTCCTGGTGAAGAGTTTTTGGTTAAAACGTGAATTATTTTTCATTTCCTTATTTGGCCACATTTTCATGGATCTGACACGTACAATATTGCGGTAACCGCTCAATAGTTCGGTAACCGTTCAATAGTTCGGTAACTGCACAATACTGCGGTATCTGCACACTACTGCGGTATCTGCACAATACTGCGGTATCTGCACAATACTACGGTATCTGGCCTTGTTCCATGTAGTGATCATCTTCGTATCTTTATTTGCTCCATTTTTTTATCACAAAATTCTACTGCAAACTTGTCATGAAACACTTGTAAGAAACATTTTTAACCCAATACGACAAACAACAGCACTGATATTTAACCCACTTCGACAAACAACAGCATTGATATTTAATCCAACACGACAAACAACAGCACTGATATTTAACATAACATCTGAAACAGCATAACTGACCTTTAACACAACATCACAAATAGTAACATTAACTTGTAACATAACATCACAAATAGTGTAATATTGACCTTAAATTCAACAATACAAACACTGACCTTTAACACAACAAGACAAACAATGACCTTTAACACAACAATACAAACACTGACCTTTAACACAACAAGACAAACAATGACCTATAACAGCACAAACAGCACTGACCTTTAGCCATCCCATATAAAACAAGAACTGGAGAATTGTAAAACCGGGAATATAAAAGTCCACCTCAAATCCTTTGTAGTTCTTGGATGGATCTAGATACTGCTGTCCAAACAGGCTGACCGCAAAGTACGAGTAGGCAGCAAACGTAACCACCTGTCTTAGTCCAAGCAGAGAGAGAGAGAGGGAGAGAGAGAGAGAGAGAGAGAGAGAGAGAGAGAGAGAGAGAGAGAGAGAATAAATAGGTTCAATTGAAAAACGAACAAAAATTTAAAAAATTAAAATCTGATCACAACTGAGATAATCCTTTTTTTCTGTCATATAGCCCCTCGCCTCCCTTTTTTCTGTCATATAGCCCCTCCCCCTCCCTTTTTTCTGTCATAGCCCTCCCCCTCCCTTTTTTCTGTCATATAGCCCCTCTCCCTCCTTTTTTCTGTCATATAGCCCCTCCCCCTCCCTTTTTTCTGTCATATAGCCTCTCACCCTCCCTTTTTTCTGTCATATAGCCCCTCCCCTCCCTTTTCCACGTGATTTCGATTTAATACTCAGATAATATTTACCTGCCTTTGATATTACTGCAGACTGATATAATTTTATACCACATATATTACTTTGTAAGAAATACAATCAAATTTAAATATTTGCAGTTAATGCCTACATTTCTACTGGTATATGCAAGAAGCAAACTGATCTAAAACATTAACTTATTTGAGTATATACAAAGAAGCGAACTGATCTAAAGCACAAAACTTACCTGAGTATACACTAGAGGCACAGTGATCCAGTCAAAGACAAAGCACAGGGAACATCTGTCCCGAAAATCTGCTAAAGGCTGTCAGTATGAGAAACACAAACACAATTTATGAAGAAATAATAAACATCAACATGTTCCTGACAATGTGCCGCCACCGTATGGTCAACTAACAGCTGATATTAATATTCACATTTTTTGCCACCTTTACTCACCTTCTAGATTACTCATTTGCTTGCTTGTTTGTGTATGTTTGTGTTGTTTTTTGTGTATATGTATGTTTGTGTGTTTGCTTTTTGTGTGTATGTATGTTTGTGTGTTTGTTTGTTTTTTGTGTGTATGTATGTTTGTGTGTTTTATTGTTTTCTTGCTTGTTTGCATGCTTCTTTATTAGCTTGTTTGATTGATTGCTTGTTTGCTTGTGTGCTTGCTTGATCGCGTACTTGTTTATTTGCTTGTTTTCTTGTTGGTTGGTTAGTTTGTTAATTTGTTTCAAACCCGCTCCCTTTCCCTCCTCCTAACATAGAACTGCGAGCGATACATCTCTTATTTACAACGCACAATGGAAATATTGTTCATGAAATTTCTTTTATACATGAACTTGAGCTTTCAGGGTTAGGGAAAGTCTGACAAGAATTCATTTTATTACGGACATACTTTCAGGGTTAGGGAAAGTCTGACAAGAATTCATTTTATTACGGACAGACTTTCAGGATTAGGGAAAGTCTGACAAGAATTCATTTTATTACGGACAGACTTTCAGGGTTAGGGAAAGTCTGACAAGAATTCATTTTATTACGGACAGACTTTCAGGGTTAGGGAAAGTCTGACAAGAATTCATTTTATTACGGACAGACTTTCAGGGTTAGGGAAAGTCTGACAAGAATTTATTTTATTACGGACAGACTTTCAGAGTTAGGGAAAGTCTGACAAGAATCATTTTATTACGGACAGACTTTCAGGGTTAGGGAAAGTCTGACAAGAATCATTTTATTACGGACAGACTTTCAGGGTTAGGGAAAGTCTGACAAGAATTTATTTTATTACGGACAATCATTTTATTACGGACAGACTAGATACGTTGTCAGTAATGGAGTCGGGGCTTTTATCTAATATAAAAAAGAAGTGGTTCTCGTAAAAGTGATCGTCGCTTTCATGTGGTTAATTTCCTCTTCTTTATGAGAAATTTCGTGACCTTTTTCGTGAAAAATATTTAAATTATAGGTTTATGCTTGTGGTTAATCCTTGTGGTTTTTATCATGTGACATTCCAGTTTAATTTACGGCTGGTCTTCAATTTGTAGATGACACACAGATTTAGATTTAGATTTAAAAATGAAACAAATATTTAGAAGTGACTCATAGATTTATAAAAGACAGATTTAGATATGGAATATAGATGTATAAATGACACATAGATTTAGATATGGAATATAGATGTATAAATGACACATAGATTTAGAGATGGCAGTCATCAACGAACTAGTAGCAATATTAAAAGGCCATAGATATGTATTCTATTAATTGGAAATGGAAAGGGGGGGGGGTAAGGAGATGTTACATTCAAAGCTTTTTTTCTGACCTGCTTCCTAAATCTCATGTACTGATTAACACCCCCCCCCCCCCCCCCGTGTTTGAATACTAAATAAATACAGCAATTATAAACATCATGTGAGAGAAGTACACATAAACATCATGTGAGAGAAGTACACAAACAATTATCAGCTGTATTTCATACTCTTAGACACGCTGATGTTGCCGAGACCTGAGAGGTAAGCACAATATGGCAACAGTGATATTCCATGCATGTCACAGTAGGCGACGTAGGCGTCGGTTTGTGTGGGGTTTGCTATCGAAATGACTGCCCACGTTCGCATGCGGTTTGTACAGTAGACCACCTTGTTAAATTTCAATATTGACAAACCTCATTCAATATTTATGAACCTACATAATCTGAACCTAAACCTCATTCAACATTGAAAAACCTACATAATCTTAACTTAAAACTCGTTCAACATTGAGAAACCTACATAATCTGAACTTAAACCTCATTCAATATTGACACATCTATATAATCTGAACCTAAACCTCATTCAATATTGACACATCTATATAATCTGAACCTAAACCTCATTCAATATTGACACATCTATATAATCTTAACTTAAACCTCATTCAATATTGAAAAACCTACATAATCTGAACGTAAACATCATCCAATATTGCCTAACCTACATAATCTGAACTTAAACCTCATTCAACTTTGACAAACCTACATAATCTTAACCTAAACCTGGTTGAATTTTGACAAACCTGCATAATCTGAAATTAAACCTGGTTGAATGTTGACAAACCTGTGTCATCTATCTGCACACAAGTCACACTCAATATTGACTGACCTGCAGAATCATCCTAAGTCCAAAGTCAGTCTCTATCTTGCCTTCCCGGCGCGCTGTAACCAAGACTTGGTTGGCCCAGGTCAGTGGAACAAAGAACTTTTGGTACTTGCATTCTGTGCTCTCAAACATGACTTTCTCTTCTTTTGTGATGAAACCTGGTTGTTATAAACACAAAACATGGTTGTTATAAGCACAAAACCTGGTTGTTATAAGCACAAAACCTGGTTGTTATAAACATAAATTCTGCTCTTTATAAGCACAAAACCTGGTTGTTATAAACACAAAACCTGCTTTTTATAATCACAAAACCGGGTTGTTATAAATACAAAACCTGGTTGTTGTAAGCACAAAACAGACATTGTTCTTGTCTACGAAGATTGTACTGACATTCCGATTTGTGACATACAAATTGTGATTGTTATTAGTGCGTTTCAAAATACATGCCCCAGTTTAGACGTGTAACTCGGCAACTATCTGACAGATAGGGGCCTATGCATGCAATTCTCACAAGTCTTTTATAAACGTAACGACATCATGTAGAAATATTTGCATAACAATGCAACCAAAACCTGCAATTTCTCTATATAATGTACGTAGACAAACATGGAAAATGTTTACATGAAAAATAATGAAGTTACAGCACATGACCATGTGGTGTGAAATGTGTAATACAAGCAAACCTGTTTGTATCTGGATTTGAACGCTGGGCACGATTTTAACGTAAATTTGAGTCAAATGCGACCGATCTAGAATCTAGGTCATTGGAAGACTTATGTCTGTACCTTTAAGCCTAAATAATACATTTTGAGAAATTACTGTATGATTTATTTCCTCTGTCAGTACAGTTGTCACGCATTCACAAACATCGAAAGAATATGCCATCACCTGCATATGGCAAAACATGGTGAAATAAAATTTATGAATCCCTTATCAACCAATCAAGTGCCATGGCGTGGGCGATCATGTTTCTTGTCTCTATACGACTCTGTCTCCTGTGTTGTCAATAAGCTTGGTTGATGAACTTCTACTGTGTCACAATACTAGTCCATCTAGCAACGTTTCTCTTTGTCGTCCCCTATCTCTTCTCCCCTTGATTTTTCGAGTGGTTATTAAGAGTTTACTCTGTGTTCAATGCCTTATATCGTTCAATATTGAAATTTATATGCAAAATCTCATTAAATTCCACTTACTGGTTATGGAGATATTCAAGGGAATGTGAGGGCAACTATTGTGAAACGTACTCTACACACATTCCAAGTACATGAAGCACAGATGTAAACAAGTCAATAGATTGGTTGTATTTATCACAAGAAAAATATATTTGTCCAGCAGAAAATAAACAAATTTGCAGGTTATCAAGAAGCACATTTGGCAGCGGTGAAATAGCGTCAACTGGTTTGGACATGTTACGAGACACTACTCACTTTCTAAAACTATTTTTCAAAGAAGAAGAGTGGAAGGTGGAAACGAGGACAAAGAAAATCCTGAATTTATAACATTCAATGAATGGTCTGGGCATGATTTGTCTACACTTCTCTGAATGTCTGAGGATAGAGATGTGTGGAGGGCACTGTGTTCAGATGTGTCCAGTGTGGGACTATGATGTGTCCAGTGTGGGACTATGATGTGTCCAGTGTGGGACTATGATGTCTCCAGTGTGGGACTATGATGTCTCCAATGTGGCACACCCCCACGACCTGACCGGCTATGGGTTATATTATTATTAGTATATGGAAACTATGATGACATTATGTACAAGTGATTGTCATTTGTAGCTTGGGCATATGTTTATTGTATGTAACATTCAAGCAAATTAATAACAGGTAGAACTACCGTCACACTATGATCCAACAAGCTATAATTAGAAACATTTAGTAATGAAGATTTGCGAATCATTGGAAGTACACGAAAACACAGATGAATCGACGTTTCATCCAAACAGCCTGTATCGAGATCTGTTGTGTTCTTGGTATAGATCTATATTTGGAAAGCTAAATGTGTGTTTCCATGTGCACTTGCATTCATTATAAAAACTATATGACAATGTGTCTCCAATTTTAGCACTGACAGGAAGCCGAGATAGTGTTGTGTGTACATCATTTTCTGTCTGACCAGGCGACCCTAGTTCGAGTTCACTCCTCGCTCGTGGTTCACGAAACAGTCGTACACACTCTCAGATCGCTGGTGGACTGGTGGGCTGTGTATCTATGAGAATATCACCAGTAAGTTGATACAGGTTTCAAATCAACAATCAAAATCTACGCCAGATTAAATTAAAGGATGATTATTTTTGACGATAATTGGATGATTGTAAGAGTGGTAGTACTGGCAGAGATCTTGTATGATGATGATGATCCTCATTCTGCCAATACACATCCCTAAAACATGCGATTGTAGTCAAGACATCTCAAGTAACTATGATTATAAGCCGATCGATCGAAATATAGACTATAATACACACAAAAAAGAAAACTACACTTGTTTGGTCATATAAAGAGACAAAACTGTTTAGAAAGACAAATAATGGAGGATAGAGTACCTGGGCGGAGGAGGAAAGGCAGACCAAGAAGACGATGGACTGACTAAAGATAACATGAATAAGTTGGAAAATGCAAGCCGCATCGCCGAAAACAGAGAAAGGTTCAGGGAGTTCATCGGTAAGACAAAGTTCTGGAGAGAATACATCACATGACAAATACACACACACATCACATGACAAATACACACACACGTCACATGACAAATACACACACACGTCACATGACAAATACACACATTTCAAGGGTAATCAAATGTCTCGACAACCATAAACATTTCAATTCGGAATATTAGGCCTTTGTCGTTCACAGACCATTGGGCTATCGTCGTGCGCGGACCATTAGGTTATCGTCGTGCACAGACCATTGGGCTATCCTCGTGCACGGACCATTAGGCTATCGTCGTCCACGTACCATTAGGCTATCGTCGTGCACGGACCATTAGGCTATCGTTATGCGCGGACCATTAAGACTAATAAAAATGACAATAATTCTACGAAATCACACACACACACACACACGCACACGCACACACGCACGCGCACGCGCACGCGCACGCACGCACGCACGCACGCACACACACGCACACGCACACACGCACGCACACACACACGCACACACACACACACGCACACACACACTGACCTGCCTCGACGATGTGGTCTAGCGTTGGAAATCTCTTCATGACTGTCACACTGATAGCCCGGCAGATCCAGATCAAACCAAACAGCATATACCTGGTCAATATACGGTCAATGTTTGTTTATATACCTGGTCAATATACGGTCAATGTTTGTTTATATACCTGTTTATATATATATTGTTGCTGTTTTAGTGGGTTATCTCTTTCAGAATTATAGCACTCACAGAGAAAATAACTTTACTTTGTGTACCTGGCCAAGTCCAAGCAAACGAGCAATCATTTCTAGATCATCACAAAGTGGCCACTAAATGTGTCCTTGTGTATCTATCACACGCCACAAGATTTTTAACGAAAATAAGTGAGGTTTTTTTTCATATGAATCGTTGGGCAAAGTCAAATTGAAACTTACAATTATACAGAAAAACAGAGGTGTGGTAATTATATTCAAAGACTGAGTCCTTCTTTGCGTGTCCCTATTGAACGTTCAGGATATAAGCTATGGGTGGATGGATAACGTATTCCTAAAACAAGTCAATAACTTTATCAGCACATCACTTCGCTGTCTGTTGAAACTAAATACCTATAGGTCTATGCTTTAGTGAAATAGATTTGACTACTTTGGCTAGATTCACACACAAACCTGGCCACAGATCGTCTCATCATGCGTGCCCTGTCATCAAAACCGTGAAGATACGCTGCCATGGTAAACAGAGTCCTGCAGAAACAGAAGGCACATAACATAATTAGATTCAAACATAAGACATACATGACTTGGTTAGATTCAACAATCCTGTCTCATGTTGTCTAAAAGAAAATGTGATAATATATACTCAGAGATACTGGTAGTAGTATTAGAAACTTGGCCAAAACATAACTGTTATTATTAGAAACTTGGCCAAAACATAACTGTTATTATTAGAAACGTGGCCAAAACATAACTGTTATTATTAGAAACTTGGCCTAAACACAACTGTTATTATTAGAAACTTGGCCAAAACATAATAGTTATTATTAGAAACTTGGCCAAAACATAATAGTTATTATTAGAAACTTGGCCAAAACATAATAGTTATTATTAGAAACTTGGCCAAAACATAATAGTTATTATTAGAAACTTGGCCAAAACATAATAGTTATTATTAGAAACTTGGCCAAAACCCGCGTACATACGAGCATTAGAAATCGGAACATGACTATTATTATTGAAAACTAGGCCAAGACATGACCTTTAGTACTAGAAACTTAACCAAAAATTCAACCGCTCCCCCCCCCCTCCCCACTTACCGGGTTCTTCTTCTTCAGCGTTCATTCTCAAACTCCCGTTGGATCTCTCTTGTAGCAGGACCATGGTCCTATTAGATTTTCAGCAGGATGTAGTCCAGAGAATGGAAATGCGTTGTGTCGCCGTTTTATTTGCGCCAATGGCCCGACACATCCGTCTACGGCGGACTTACCGGATTCAATAAAAAAAGATTTGCTCTGGCACAGAATACACACACAAATGACTTTTTATTCTAGGCAACCCTCCCTTATGGAGATCATATAGGTTTCGTAGAGGCTCTGATAGGTTTCATAGTCCCCATTCCTCACTCCGTTTAACCCACTCACCACCTCTTCCGATATAAAAAAAAATCTAAAACAAGGCAGAAAAAATCTCACAAAAAGGCAGGAATTAACCCAAAAATGTCAAGGAACTTGTGCCTTTGTAGGTGGTAACCGCTGACTTTCCTTACGAAAAAACCGATTTGTTGGCTGGTAGGGTTTTGGTGAACGGTACCGAGATCAGAAGAGACAGGATTGAAATGATTAAAGCAGTCATGGATAACCTACGAGAAGACGAGGAGAAAGTCGAATGGGACAATTCAGAGAATGGTAGAAATTGGAGTGTCCAGAGGCGATGGGAGAACGTGCTCCCTCTCCGGAACGATCAGAAGAACGCATAATCAGCAACTGACTGGGACACTGAGCTTATACACTTTTAGATGGCTGACGGAACGGCACGCAGAGCATATATGGGAATGCCCCCTATGCTGTGACGCTTGTTCCTAATCAATAATCAAGATTCCCTTACCGAAGACATATCTGCCAGCTTGTGGTAATCTATGAATTCCCTTACCGAAGACGTATCTGCCAGCTTGTGGTAATCTATGAATTCCCTTACCGAAGACGTATCTGCCAGCTTGTAACTCAAATAGAATTACATCTGCGAGTGAACAGAGCGTACCTCACCACAAACATTACAAATTACAAATTAAATGGCCAGACCAAGATGTTGCAGGTTTCACTTCTTCCTAGCATAGTCGTTAAACTGTTCGCCTTGTGCTCAAAAGGTTGTGGGTTCGAATCTGGCTAGTGTCGTCATGCTTACGAGATGGATTTTTAGAAGATAGCTGTGGATTATCGCTTGAAGCTACGGAGTTACGTGCTATGAGTGGTACTCTCGGCAGGCGCGGTGTCGCTTCGTTGAGAGTGACGGAGTATATACGGGAAACCGAGTACAGTGAAGTCAACCCCTTACGTATTTTGAACACTTTGTATCAGCGCTATGACACACATTACTCAAGACTTCAGCTCCTCATGGGGCGTCATAACACCAGATCAAGATGTATCAAGTTCCACGTATCAGCACTATGGTTGACATTAGATAGTCAAGACATTGTTTCAGACCTTCATGTGAGTATCTGACATTTCATCTGACACATCTAACTCTTACAACTTGCATGATTTGCTGGATGGTTACTATTATTCCTTCCTCTTTGGAACCGCGGCATCACAGAGTCCAGAAACTTATATCACAGACATAAATGACTTACCTGTCTGGCCAGGGTACATTAGTGAACTGTTGCCACCATCTCTGGGCGATGAAGGTGACGTAGAATCCAAGGAGGAAGGACAGTGGGATGGCACTGCTGGAACTGTACAGTTCTAATACAATCCCTTCAAACACGCTGGAGAGAAAAATAGATGATGGATAGAGAGAGAGAGAGAGAAAACAATGTCATTTTAATTCTAACGGTAAAATGTCACTTTAATTCTAACGGTAAAATGTCACTTTAATTCTAACGGTAAAATGTCACTTTAATTCTCATTGCAAAGTATCACTTTCACTCTAATGGTAAGATGTTAATTTCATTCTTTTAACACTTAAGTTTGTTGTCTGTTAACAAATATAATCACAGAAACGATCCCGAAATGAAACAAAAATACAAACTCGATGATTAGCACACACCAGGAGAAGGTATTCTTCCTCTAGTACACACCAGGAGAATGTATTCTTCCTCTAGCACACACCAGGAGAATGTATTCTTCCTCTAGTACACACCAGGAGAATGTATTCTTCCTCTAGTACATACCAGGAGAATGTATTCTTCCTCTAGTACACACCAGGAGAATGTATTCTTCCTCTAGTACACACCAGGAGAATGTATTCTTCCTCTAGTACACACCAGGAGAATGTATTCTTCCTCTAGTACACAACAGGAGAATGTATTCTTCCTGGTATTCTAGCTCCCCCTGAAGGGGAATAAGCCTCTTCCTAATAAGACTTCCTAATAGCTCCCCATGAAAGAGAATAAGCCTCTAGACATGTCTGGAGATGAAGGTTTCGTTATCCATGGATACACGAACTTACGTTCTCTGGTCCTGACTCAAGGCAAGCCTGTAGATTAAACTGATGATGACGTAGAGCCCCACGAAGATCATCAACTCCTTGTATAGTAGCTTGTACACGCTCCCTTTCCAAGCCTTCAAGAGTTTCAAGAAACCTCCCAAAGAAGTGGTTGCCACACGGTACTGGTAGATTATCGTCATTGTTGGAGATGTATCTGATGTGATTATCTGTATCTGATGTGATCTCTGTATCTGAGGATGAAACAAAGAAATAAAAATATACATGAGTTAGATTGTCTTAATCATTGGGTCTCAACCTTTTTTTGTTAGAAGACTTTTTTTGTTAAAAGACTTTTTTTGTTAGAAGACTTTTTTTGTTAAAAGACTTTTTTTGTTAGAAGACTTTTTTTGTTAGAAGACTTTTTTTGTTAGAAGACTTTTTGTACGCCTCTTCAAAGCCCCTCTCCTTTACAGTGCCCCTCTCCTTTACAGTGCCCCTCTCCTCTTCACTGCCCCTCTCCTTTACAGTGCCCCTCTCCTCTTCAGTGCCCCTCTCCTTTACAGTGCCCCTCTCCTCTACAGTGCCCCTCTCCTCTTCAGTGCCCCTCTCCTCTACAGTGCCCCTCTCCTCGTCACTGCCCCTCTCCTTTACAGTGCCCCTCTCCTCTTCAGTGCCCCTCTCCTTTACATTGCCCCTCTCCTCTTCAGTGCCCCTTTCCTCTTCAGTGCCCCTCTCCTCTACAATGCCCCTCTCCTCTTCAGTGCCCCTCTCCTCTTCAGTGCCACTCTCCTGTGCATTTAAAATTATAGTCGCTGGCTTTCTCTACAGATAACCAGGACATGTGGCGAAGAAGGTGACAGAAGGGTGAAGATGAAGCTTCACTACTCATGAGGCGAAGAAGGTGACAGAAGGGTGAAGATGAGGCTTCACTACTCATGTGGCGAAGAAGGTGACAGAAGGGCGAAGATGATGCTTCACTACTCATGATTAAAAAACCTACTGACAAAGATCCTACTTGTCATCATAGACAGTGCAAATGTTGACATAATTTGAAATGTGGTCAAAGCTGGGATGAACGTTTTTCGATATAGATATTGTTATTTCTCCTTCAAATGTTCACCTTCCTGTGACTTTACGTTATCTGTTTTTTCTCCCTATGCCCACTTCAAGTTTCTATTGCTCACATTAAGAATCCCTGATCTTGACTAACAGTCACGCATGATTTACGTCTGTGGGTCTCAACAATGGCCCACAACATACCACCCATGCAGCAGAAAATCTTAGTAGATGACATGCCGTTATAATGAGGTTTTCTTCTTAGAGAAGCTTCATGTCACATCATCTATACAGTTATGCATCTTGTGCTTTTATTTTGTTGTTGCAATTTGTTTTGTACTTTGCTTTTGTATATGTATGCACCCTCTGTGGTTGGGAGGGAGCTAGAGATGTATTGTGCAGCACTGGGGAGGAGGAAACTGACAGCACTGTTTTTTCCTATGTCTTAGGCACATCATAGAGGCACAGTGACTCAGGACGTGACAATCTTTTTTGGCTTGAATATTTGGTTGCATGCCTGGAGCAATAGAGAAGTTTGGCATAACCAGTAATCAATTGGTGGCGGGGAATGAACACAGTGAACCCAATCTTGGTTACAGTGACTCGGAACAGTGCATAGGTTGAAATTGACCTTCCTGGAGGTGTGATAGCTATTCCTTAGCTCTGTCCCAGGGTGGGACAAAAATCCACAGACTCCCCAGCAATATAATGCCAGTAAAATGACATTGGGTCAAAGGGCTTGAGCTAATAGACCGCTGGATCAGCAGCCAACCAACCGACTAACAGTCCTACTAAATTTTTTCTACTTGTTCGGCGTTCATTCTCGAACTCCCGCTGTATCTGTTTGTAGCAAAATAATAGATTTCCAGCAGGATGTAGACCAGATAATGAAAATTTCGACGCGTCTTTGCGACAATACCCAACACATCCGTATTTGGCGAGTGTCTAATATTGTTTTCTATACCTTAAATATGACACTGTTCTGGTTGCAAAAAGTGAGGAAGACCTTCAAAACTTAATTAAAGTAGTAGTCACAGAAAGCAAAGAGAAAGGCCTCTTCCTAAATATCAAGAAAACAGAAGTAATTGTTATTTCAAAGAAACAAAATACCACACCTTGCAAGATTAAAGTGAATGATATAGTATTAAAACAGGTCCACCAATTCAAATATCTAGGTACAATTATAACAGCAGATGGAAGAAGTTCAACAGAAATAAGATGCAGAATAGGACAGGCAAAAACAACATTAAGAAAAATGAAAAATATATTGTGTAATATGACCTTGTCATTAGAGGTGAGAAAGAGAGTTCTGCAGTACTATATAACCCATATACTAACATATGGGTGTGAGTCTTGGACAATAAACAAACTGGAAAGTGGGAAATTGGAGGCAACAGAGATTTGGTTCTACAGAAGAATGCTGAAAATACCATGGACTGCCAGAAAAACTAATGTAGATGTGTTAAAAGAGTTAAATGCGAAACGGACCTTAATCAACAATATAAGAAAAAGGCAATCTTCCCTTTTTTGGCCACTTCATGAGACAGGCAGGTTTAGAGAACATAGTCACAACAGGCAAGATTGAAGGCACCAGAGACAGAGGGCGACAACGTGAGAAAATATTAGACAGTTTGACAACCTGGCACGGCAAAGAAACAACAACGACTTTGATACATAATACTGTGGACAGAGAGCTGTGGAGAGCCATGACCGCCTACGCCACCCGGCATGGCACCTGATGATGATACCTTAAATTGTAAAGTGATAAAGAATAACCGACTATAACTTGTTTCTTCTCTGCTTGTTTGATTTAATCTCTGCTTGTTTGATTGAATCTCTGCTTGATTGATTTAATCTCTGCTTGTTTGATTTAATCTCTGCTTGTTTACTTTAATCTCTGCTTGTTTACTTTAATATATGCTTGTTTACTTTAATCTCTGCTTGTTTACTTTAATCTCTACGTGTTTACTTTAATCACTGCTTGTTTGATTTAATCTCTGCTTGTTTGATTTAATCTCTGCTTGTTTACTTTAATCTCTGCTTGTTTACTTTAATCTCTGCTTGTTTGATTTAATCTCTGCTTGTTTACTTTAATCTCTGCTTGTTTACTTTAATCTCTGCTTGTTTACTTTAATCTCTGCTTGTTTACTTTAATCTCTGCTTGTTTACTTTAATCTCTGCTTGTTTACTTTAATCTCTGCTTGTTTACTTTAATCTCTGCTTGTTTACTTTAATCTCTGCTTGTTTACTTTAATCTCTGCTTGTTTACTTTAATCTAGGTTTAAAGTACCCTGAAGAGATGAATGTTGAACCCTGAAGAGATGAACCCACAAGAATTTACGAATGCTTCCATCATACCTCTATACAAGAGAAAAGGAAATCGCCTAGCTTTCGACCACTACCGTGGCATATCATTGTTCTCTATAACAGGCAAGATACTGGCTAGGGTCCTGTTAATCAGACTGCAAGCCCATCTTCAGACAGATCTCCTTCCAGAGAGCCAATGTGGCTTCCGACGTGGCAGAGGTACTATTGACATGATATTGACTTCCAGACAAATACAGGAAAAGTATTGCGAACAGAACATTGGTATCTGCACCGCATTTGTCGACCTAACTAAGGCATTCGACACTGTAGATCGCGAAGGACTATGGAAGATCATGGCCAAATTTGGAAGTCCCGAAAATTTCACCAACATGGTTCGCCAGTTCCATTATGGTATGACAGCCTGTGTGCAAGATGACGGCGCACACTCAAACCTGTTTCCAGTAACTAACGGTGTCAAAACGGGTTCCGTCCTGGCTCCGACGCTCTTCAGCATGGTGTTCTCTGCCATGTTAAATGACGCCTTCCGGAATAACAGTGCAGGAATTTGTTTTCGATATCGAGTTGACGGAGGACTATTCAATCTTAGTAGATTGAAGGCCAAGACCAAAACTAAGACGGACATTGTTCGTGACCTCTTGTTCGCAGACGATTGTGCATTAAATGCTACCAGTCTGAAAGACATGCACAACAGCATGAACCTCTTTTCTATGGCCTGTGATGCGTACTGTCTTGCCACCAGCACCGCGAAGACATTAGTAATGTATCAAGCAGCGTCAGGTGTCCCCTACACAGAATCAGTGATCACAGTAAAGGAACAAAAACTTAATACTGCCAATAAGTTTGTATATCTCGGCAGCACACTATCGCAAACTGTGACAATTAACGAGGATGTTGCCCTGCGTATTGATCGCGCCAATGCGGCATTCTATAGCCTTCGTGCCAACGTCTGGATCAGGAGTGCTCTCTGTCTGACAACCAAGTTGGACGTGTACCGCGCTGTGGTTCTACCAACACTGCTTTATGCTGTATCATCCTGGACTGTCTATGCGAGACACGCTCGACAGCTTAACTCTTTTCATCTTCGGTGCCTACGAAACCTCATGGGAGTACTTTGGCAGGATCGAGTACCAGACACGGCAATCCTTCAGAAGTCCGGCATGCAAAGCATACATGTCCTGCTGACTAGGTCCCAACTACACTGGACTGGCAACATCTTCCGCATGCCACACAAGCGCCTTCCAAAGAGATTATTCTATGTGTTTATTATGTGCGATGGTAAACGTTCAAGCAGAGTGCAGAAAAAGTGCTTCAATGCTCACCTAAAAAAAACTCTCTCAAACACTGCAGCATCGATCTTAGCTCATGGCAGACTACAGCCCTTGATCGCTCAGCTTGGCACACTCAGGTGACTGCTGGTATCACTATATTTGAAAAAGAAAGAACACTGCGGGCAATTTACAAGCGACGGAAGCATAAGGACAAATCCGAAAACTCTCCTACTCCGAAATGTCTACACTCCTGCATGCACTGCAATAGAACTTTCCTGGCATGAATAAACTCATCGGGCATCTACGAATCAACTCATCGGACATCTACGAACTCACAAACCAAATTAGACGATCACAAATGTTTTGTTGTTTTTCTACTTGTTCGTCACATTTATTGTTTGTCATGTCATGCCATGCTTATCTTCGCTTGCGAAGGAGGAACATCGCGTGTATTGTTTCTGTATTTGAATATACGTGTATACCTGTGTATTGTTCAATGTTAAACTATGCAAAACTCCATATTTTTACTTATCTTAGAGTGTATTCTTACTGCAGTCTTCTGATTACTCAATATTTTTACTATAAAACGTGACAAAAATGACATTAAATCTGTTTTATAAATATACTAATAGCAACAAAAGTTTGGCCGGTGTGGGAATCGAAGACCTCGTGAGATACAGGTAAAGTATATTACTTGATATTGCTATATTCAATCAGCAATCTTGGAATATATTAAGAGACAACAGATCAAATGGTTTTCACACATCAGTAGACTACCAGCAGACAGCAAGCTATGCTACACAGATACAGTGAAGGAAGATCTAGAGGCCGACCACGAAAATGATGGACCACCGAAATAAAAGAGGCGACACACTCCACAATATACTCAGCACACACGAGGGGCCGTCTCCAGAAAACTCTTCTACCCCTGACGCTGAAAGGCAACAAAGGGTTTAGCGAATAGATAGAATCAGCGATTTTGTGGCTATATTTAGATATAGCAAAACCACCGTGTATAACTAAATTATGTGGCTGTGTGGGTGTAACAGAGTGTCTGCTGTGTGGGTGTAACAGAGTGTCTGCTGTGTGGGTGTAACAGAGTGTCTGCTGTGTGGGTGTAACAGAGTGTCTGCTGTGTGGGTGTAACAGAGTGTCTTCTGTGTGGGTGTAACAGAGTGTCTTGTAGGAATCGTGGAGAGTTCTCAGAAGACGACAATAATAAAAACACCAAATAAATGCAACATAAATAGAACATAACATACTGGATCTTGGGGCAGATGTCTCCTAATTTGAAAAACAAACATGTGAACATGAACATCATAACTGCACTTTATAAAACAATCATCATACCATCACTATGCTACCAATGTCAAACATGGACACTAATAACAGAATCCAAAAGAAAACTTGTTACAACAGAAATGACTTATCTACATAGAATCCTCGAAGTAACAATAAGAATCAGGAACGAAAACAATAGAATGCTAACACAAACAATATCAATCCTGGATTACACCAGAAGATAACAGATTAAGTGGTTTTCACATGCTTCCAGACAACCATCAGACAGTGTCCTTCAAACAGTATTACAATCCAGACACGATGGATATAGTCAGGGACAGACTGTCCTACAATCCAGACACGATGGATATAGTCAGGGACAGACTGTCCTACAATCCAGACACGATGGATATAGTCAGGGACAGATCGTGCAAATGATGAATTACAGAAATAAAAGAGTCAGCGAAAATAAACAGAAACTCATTAAAAAAATGCATCTCCGGAGAACGCTTCTACCGGGTATAAAGGGGTATGGTTCCAAATTTTTGGACAAAAATTAAATGTAACAAATTGCACAAACTAGAACATGTGTAATATATTGCAATTGAATATAAAATATGTTTCAATTAAAAATAAAAATATGTTTCCATTAAAGATAAAAATGTTTCCATTAAAGATAAAAAAATGCAGATAGCAACGCCATTACTTACAACAAGATCGCGGGACGTGATCTCCAAACAGTGTAAGATCCGAATATCGGTACAGATCAATGATCCACTTGAGATCGTGGACTACAACATCAGTTACTTCAACAGAACACGACAGGGCGATACGTGTATAAAACATGCAAATCCAACACTGCCCAAGAAGTAGCTTCTGACCAGAAACAAAACAAGTTTCAGCTTGTAATCAACTCTCATTGTGTTCTTCCACATTCTGGAAATGTAAATAGTAAGTACTGACCAATAATCGGCAGACACGAAGCTGCATAAGCCACATCCCCCTTTTGTATTTATAATCTGGTTGTCCTGCAATATGACCGTATGTAACAGCTCATTGTTAAATCATTTTAAGCTTGTCTACAAGATGTATGTATCACATTTTGACATTGCTGCAACCTTCAAAACTGACACATAATACGCAAGTACATCTTGATACCCGATACCTGCCTTTTCAACAATATAAGTTTTAGACCAGAACTTATTTCCAACGTTTACTCCGGACTAACTTGCATACCGGAATAATCTGCTTACTAAATACGGAGAATAAATTCTTCAGTTAACTTATTCTACAGATCCTCGTTTCAATAATTCCTTCCATAGTTCATGTTACTCAGATGGAATTATTTTTCTTCAAAACTACTTGTTAAATCGAAAAGATCTTTCGAATCCAACTGTAAATTCTCAACGACTCTATGAAACCATTTTTTTGCCCTTAAAAATGTCACTAGATGACAACATTTTCTCTATAAATTATACATTTATAACGGTTTTATCAATGTATGTAATGTGTTGTTTTTCACAGTAAATCCGAGTCTGTCAACAGGCCCTGTTGATGAGGAGAAATTATTCTTATTTGTTTATTGTTGTTTTTTTCTCCATCTGATCATTGGCTGTGAAGCATGGTATAAATATACTGGCCAATTAGAGACACGATAAAAATAAGAAGACGTCATGAGTGACAGATTTTCTCGATACAGATGAACTTTAATGTTGATATCAAGTCACGAAAATCGGTTGTATATATACAATTGTATAAAGTATATTGTACGAAAATCGTAATTTCCATGAGTGTGACATCTGTCGTCGTTTATTTAGAGATTTTATTGTTTTTGACAGACTTCGTGAATTTATTTGGCATGAAAATCTTCGTGATTTCCGTTGGCCATTCTGATATGTTGTCAAGATCGTCACTAATGAAGAACGCGGAAATGGTATGCCTATAGAAGAGACATCAGGACATTTAATGTCGGTTGTGCTGTAGTTTTGGTTGGTTGGTTGGTTGGTTGATTGCTGATCCAGCGGTTCATGGGCTCATGCCCTTTGATCTAATACCATTAAATGACATTATATTGCTGGGAAGTCTGTGGATTTTCTGCACACCCCGGGACAGAGCCAGAGAATAACTATCACACCTCCAGGAAGGTAGGTTTCAGCCTATGCACTGCTCCTAGTCACTGTAGCCAAGATAGGGTTCACTGTGCTCATTCCCCGCCACCAATTGACTACTAGTTATGCCGAACTTCTCTATTGCTCCAGGCATGCAACCAAATGTTCAAGTCAAAAGGATTGTCACATCCTGTCACTGTGCCTCTATGATGGGTTTCAGCCATAGAAAAAAACAGTGCTGTCAGTTTCCTCCTCCCCAGTGCTGCACAGTACATCTCTGGCTCCCTTCCAATCACAGAGGGTGCATACATATATATTCAGGTAAACATGAAACACATTTTAACAACAAAATAAAAGCATAATTGTATAGATGACATGCCATGTAGATTCTATAAGACGATAACCTCATTATAACGGTATGTCATCTACTAGTTAGCCATTGGTGAGACCCACAGACGCAACCACATGTGTGAGACCCACAGACGCAACCACATGTGTGAGACCCACAGACGCAACCACATGGAAGAATTATAGGAAATATTCCAGAAAACCATAACGCAAATAGCAGAAGAAATATGTGGATACATGACACATAAAGGTAGAAAACCATAAGTAAAACGAGTGTTGGAATGAAGAAGTCAAAGGTGCCATAAATGATAACAGACAGACATTCAAGAAATGGCATGCAAACAAATCCCAGGAAGATTATATTGAGTACAGGACAGCTAAATCAATATCTGAGAAAATCATTTAAAATGCCAAAACAAAAGCTTGACAAGAATATGACGAATCATTAAATGCAGATTACACACGAGCACCAAAGAAATTCTACTAGAAAATTAAGAATATGAGAAACAGAGAAGATAAATATGAGCCAACCAAAATCATAAATAATGAAAATGGAAAGACAATCAGTGACCTGGAAAAAAACTCATGGAAAGGTGGCAACAGTATTTTAAAGATTTGCTAAATCTGAAAGAAAGATGGGACGAATGTATTATTTCACGTGAACTTCAGATAGTGATAGTGTGTCAGTCGTCGTGCAGTAGAACTTCATCACCTGTTTTCCACGTAAATACTTCTTTCATACAGTTTTACTAGCAGTATTACCTTTTATTGACTGTCATATTACCTGACAGGTACAACTTTTCTGCGTCGCCTACTTTTACCTGACAGGTAAAACTGTTTCCGTGTGAAAGATCAAAGTGTAATTTGTTCAGACACGAACCGCAATTAAATCGCAGTATGCTAGAGGTGGTTGTACAGATGGATGTTTGTCAGACAACATTTTATAATAATAGAAATATGCACTGTTATTCTTTTAGAGGTCACCTCTTGTAGTCGTTTTCAGGGCCCATCAAGTGATAACTACACCATCTCTGAGTGTGTGTGTGAGTGTGTGTGTGTGTATGTATATATAAATGTAGATATTGTGGTCTTGTACCACGTTACTCTGTAACTAAAGACGGGAAGACAAAGCGGACACGGTGTGTAAGCTGCGAACGATGGGCGAGGGAGAGTGGTGATGTGCAGCAGTGGAGGAGCTAAATATGGTAGTTAGCACTTCAGATTATACTCCTACCTGTAGCTTCACATTTCAAATTACAGTATTACCTGTAGCTTCAGATATCACATTTCAATTGTCTGCGGACAAATCGTTTTAATTGTGTTTTTCTGTCTGTTAGCTTTAGCTAGTCCTAGCTCTTTCACATTCTTAACAATCTCCATTCTTTTATCTATTTAACTTAACAATCTCCATTCTTTTATCTATTTAACTTAACAATCTCCATTCTTTTATCTATTTAACTTAACAATCTCCATTCTTTTATCTATTTAACTTAACAATCTCCATTCTTTTATCTATTTAACTTAACAATCTCCATTCTTTTATCTATTTAACTTAACAATCTCCATTCTTTTATCTATTTAACTTAACAATCTCCATTCTTTTATCTATTTAACTTAACAATCTCCATTCTTTTATCTATTTAACTTAACAATCTCCATTCTTTTATCTATTTAACTTAACAATCTCCATTCTTTTATCTTCCCATATTTTAAAATATCTCCATATTGTAAGAGGCAATGATAATATTAGGAAATAGTACCGCACCAAATAGTAAAAAAGTATTAAATGAGAAAAACTTTAAACAGGTGAATAGTTTCAAATATTTAGGAACATTAATAACTTCAGATAGTAAATGCAAGACCGAAATTATAAGCAGAATAGGACAAGCAAAAGCAGCGTTCCATAACATGAAAAATATCCTGTGCAACAAATCCATATCGATGTATACTAGAGAACTTGTCCTGAAATGCTACATTGAACCAGTGCAACTGGAAGTGAAGCAGCGTAGACATCACACAAATCATTGGAGGCAGCAGAAATGTAGTTTATTCGAAGAATGTTACGCATTTCTTGGACAGTAAAGATTACTAATGAAGAATGTCTTAGAAGGATGGATGTAAAAAGATGCATTAT
Organism: Meghimatium bilineatum; assembly: GCA_034231615.1. NCBI lineage: Eukaryota > Metazoa > Mollusca > Gastropoda > Stylommatophora > Philomycidae > Meghimatium > Meghimatium bilineatum. The sequence goes on from CM067302.1 coordinate 24,914,501, forward strand.
TGATAATATAAGAAAAAGACAGTCAACATTTATTGGGCACATAATGAGAAGAGGAGGCATTGAAAATATAGTGACAACAGGAAAGATAAAAGGGAAAAGATCAAGGGGAAGACCCAGAGAAAAGATATTGGACAGTGTGACTAAATGGCTTCGACTGACGATACCAACAGAGATGATGACATATATGAGATATCGATGTACATGGAGAGATATGATCGCCAAAGCCATTCGACACGGCACTTGATGATGATGATAATCTTTTATCTGTTGAACTCTTCATTGTGTATGTATTTAGACGTTGTCCACAAATTATGTTAGCAATTGTGGGGGAGGGGGGGCAAGGTTTGTAGATAAGGGGCGGGTTAAAACTCTCCCTCAATCAACAAGTCAGAATATAACGTTTAGTCCTAGGAACGTATAGTCCTAGGATTGTTGAAATGTGTTTCATGTTTACCTGAATATATATGTATATGAAATTGTTGCAATTTGTTTTGTTCTTTGTTTTTGTATGTGTATGCACACTCTGTGGTTGGGAGGGAGCCAGATATCTACTGTGCAGCACTGGGGAGGAGGAAACCGAAATCACTGTTTTTCCTATGGCTGAGCCCCATCACAGGGGCACAGTGACTCAGGACGTGACAATCCTTTTGACTTGAACATTTGGTTGCATGCCTGGAGCAATAGAGAAGTTCGGCATAACCAGTAGTCAATTGGTGGCGGGGAATGAGCACAGTGTACCCTATCTTGGCTACAGTGGCTAGGAGCAGTGCATAGGTTGAAACCTACCTTCCTGGAGGTGTGATAGTTATTCTCTGGCTATGTCCCGGGGTGGGCAGAAAATCCACAGACTTCCCAGCCATATAATGCCATTTAATGGCTTTAGGTCAAAGGGCATCAGCCCATGGACCGCTGGATCATCAACCAACCAATCAACCAACCAACGAAAACTCCGATTCTGTGGCGAAGTTGTAGAGAGCGCGTCTGTGGCGGCTAAGGTACCGAGTTCGATCCCCGTCCTAGGCATTTGAGCATCCGGATCGCTCAGAAAGCAATGACAAACTACAGAATGTATTTATATTGCCTAAAAAACCACTAAAACCAAAAAATGCTGGGTTGATGGCTACGTCCTAAAATAGGATACGCTAGCAATTTTAAACACGAAAACTCATGAATAAATTAGGTAAACCACATCTTCCCCCCCCCCCGCCCCCATACAACGTTAAATAAACTTATCTACGGTCTTGAGCAGGGTTACGAATAAATTCCACAGGGGGAGGGGGTTGCCTTTATCTCTTCTGTACATGTCCTTATCTCTTCTGTACCTGTCCTTATCTATTCTGTACATGTCCTTATCTATTCTGTACATGTCCTTATCTATTCTGTACATGTCCTTATCTATTCTGTACCTGTCCTTATCTATTCTGTACATGTCCTTATCTATTCTGTACCTGTCCTTATCTATTCTGTACATGTCCTTATCTATTCTGTACCTGTCCTTATCTATTCTGTACATGTCCTTATCTATTCTGTACATGTCCTTGTCTCTTCTGTACATGTCCTTATCTATTCTGTACATGTCCTTATCTATTCTGTACATGTCCTTATCTATTCTGTACATGTCCTTGTCTCTTCTGTACATGTCCTTATCTATTCTGTACCTGTCCTTATCTATTCTGTACATGTCCTTATCTATTCTGTACATGTCCTTATCTATTCTGTACATGTCCTTATCTATTCTGTACATGTCCTTATCTATTCTGTACATGTCCTTATCTATTCTGTACATGTCCTTATCTATTCTGTACATGTCCTTATCTATTCTGTACATGTCCTTGTCTCTTCTGTACATGTCCTTATCTATTCTGTACATGTCCTTGTCTCTTCTGTACATGTCCTTATCTATTCTGTACATGTCCTTATCTCTTCTGTACATGTCCTTATCTATTCTGTACATGTCCTTATATATTCTGTACATGTCCTTATCTATGCTGTACATGACCTTATCTATTCTGTACATGTCCTTATCTATTCTGTACATGTCCTTGTCTCTTCTCTATGTGTGTGTGTTTGTCCTTGTCCTATTTCTGTACACGTCTTTATCTCTTCTTTGTGTGTTTTTGATTTCTGGACTTCCTTATCGTTTATGAATGTTTTTGTCTTATTTCTGTACATGCCATTATCTCTTCTCTTCTCTTTTGGTCTTATTTCTGGACATCTGTTTTCTGTATGTATTTTTTTGTTTTATTTCCCAGTGTATTGTGACTATTTCCCAGTGTATTGTTACTATTTCCCAGTGTACTGTTACTATTTCTCAGTGTACTGTTACTATTTCTCAGTGTACTGTTACTATTAAAAGTACCTGACTCGCTGAGTTGGGAATGTGACTTAGGCCTTATTAGTGGAGCAATGAGATCTACACCAATGACTGCATGTGAAATACATACAAATGTAGAACTTCTTGAGATACGGAGAGATATGGCTGTAATTGAGGCTTATGAAAGAAGCAAAAGAATGAACAAAGACAATCCAAATAAACAACTTGTAGAAAATTGGCAACCAAACCACAGAATAAAACAAAAGTCAGTCCTTAGCTATGTCAATGGGAAAAAAAGCTATCACATCCAGACAAGAGACAAGAACTGCAAAGACTAGAACAATGTTTACCATTACCCGCGGGTTTTAAAGAGCTAGAAATCAAGACACAATTAAGAGAGAATGCAGCGAAAAGTTCTGACCTTGTAAATCTTATGAAAACACAGAAAACAATAGACACTTACCCAGAACAATGGATACTGGCGGGTTTGCTTTCACGGCCACCATAAAAGAAGGTTATAGTGTCTATATAGAATATCCTGACAAAACATCTGATAAGTTGTTTAATGCCTGTGGGGAGATATTTGAGAACTATGAAGCTGAATTAACATCACTGCAAGTTTCCCTGTACTACCTGAAGACTATATTTGATGCCTTTCTATCAAAAGTCCACAACATTGTATTTTTACAGACTCTATGTCCGCTCTTCAAGCACTAGAATGTGATGGACATTGTAGATCTGAGCTAATTAAAATATATAACCATGACAAACAGCTGCTTACATCTTATGAAGTCAGCATTGTTATGCAGTGGATTCCTGGTCACTCAAACACACCTGGCAATGATAAGGCAGACAGACTAACAGAGAAGGGAGCACAACAACAACAGCCTTAAACAGACAGAACCATTCACACAGTTAAAGTGGTGTTGAAATCTGTGAACAAAGAAAACTGGATGAATAGATCGGCCATGGGAAACACTGGGAGGGAAATCTATAAATATATGACAAGCCCAAATCCTAAAGACACATCAACCTCCTGGGAGGGAAAGTACCAGAGTTTCATCTTCAGACTGCGCACACAAGATGTACAACTTAACAATCACCTGAACAGAATACAACCACAACACACTCCAGGGTGCCGGATGTGCACGCATCCCTATGAAACTGTTGACCACCACCTTTTTGAATGCCCAGCGCTGGATGACATCAGGAAAATGATTCTCCCTCCAGGTCCAGATAAATGGAAGACATTATATGGAACAAAACAACAGCTGACAAACACAGTTGAGTTGGGAATGTGACGTATGACATTACTATAAACTCAGATCTATCTAATACATTGAACATCTAGTGTTGTGTAATCTCTAATACATTGAACATCTAGTGTTGTGTAATCTCTAATACATTGAACATCTAGTGTTGTGTAATCTCTAATACATTGAACATCTAGTGTTGTGTAATCTCTAATACATTGAACATCTAGTGTTGTGTAATCTCTAATACTTCATCTAGCTATGACGCAATGTGCTACAGGCGTACATTTGACTTTTAACTGAATGATGAACTTGTCAGACCCAACTATTCACAAATTGTGAAGGTTAAACTTGTAGAGAAGAAACAGACCCAACGGTTCCCAAATTGTGAAGAATAAGCTTGTAGAGATAAAACAGGCCCAACGGTTCCCAAATTGTGAAGATTAAACTTGTAGAGATAAGGCAGACCCAACGGTTCCCAAATTGTGACGATTAACCTTGTAGAGATAAGGCAGACCCAACGGTTCCCAAATTGTGACGATTAAACTTGTAGAGATAAGGCAGACCCAACGGTTCCCAAATTGTGAAGATTAAACGTGTAGAGATAAAACTGACCCAAAGGTTCCCAAATTGTGAAGATTAAACTTGTAGAGATAAAACTGACCCAACGGTTCCCGAATTGTGAAGGTTAAACTTGTAGAGATGTGAAAATTATGCATTGTTTTATTGCATTGTTAAGTCGTATAGTTATCACTCACAATTTTGAAAAAATGTAAGTCCAAGCACTGTAAAAAAAAAAATTGTAAAGTGTATGAAAAGATCCTGTTCACGTGACACTGACAGAAGTGAACTTCAAAACATTCTTTTTTCGATACCAATTTAATTCTTTGAATTTCCAAAAAAAATCCATTAATTTCAAACAAAATATATCGTTTTTTCGTACATTTACTGTTTAATTTTTTAAGAGGAAGGAAAGGGATATGTTTAAATGTATGGACATAGTTAAGCAGAGGGGGGTCCCTGAATTCTTGACCGGGGGGGGTTAGTCTGGCAAAAATTGCTGACGTAATTTATGGACAGCCCTTAAGTTTCTTGTTCTAATTTCATACCTCTTTCCGCCCCACATCCCCTCCCCCCCCCCCCCCCCCCCCCATTAACTTCGGATGTGTATAACTGGACATAAGAAAGTATTTCCTTCATTCGGTACACATATCTGTCAAATGTGACAACACGGCGTGACTAAATTATCTTTATTATCTCCGGGATATTTGAAAAGACATTTTCATATCAAATCTATTACCGCCATCCTTTTCTCGCGGTTTCTTTTAAATGTCACTTTATATTGCTTGGATGAAACTCCGACAGATTGTGTGACAGATTGCATAAAATGTCACTTTATATTGGATGGATGAAACTCCGACAGATTGTGTGACAGATTGCATAAAATGTCACTTCATATTGGATGGATGAAACTCCGACAGATTGTGACAGATTGCATAACATCCGTGACTTTCTTCCATAACATTACACAAATTTACTAAATAAAAACTGTTTGAAAATTACAAGATCGTGTGGGAAAAGATCAGAAGTGGCAACAGTGTTTCTACCTTGTCTTCTGGTTGTCTTGCCATGAATTCCGACACACAATATAACCAATCAATGACTGTGTTTCACAATGCAACCAATCAAGGACTGTGTTTCAAACGATATAATCAGAACAACTTCGTTGCGTCGGTTGGGGAAAGTAGCTTTGACAAGAATAGGGCACCAGTCAAAGAGAAGATAAATGATTGAGGCGTGAAGCTCTTAGATAATGTATTGTACTGTAAGTTCAAGGTTGTCAAATATTGAATATTATTTGACGATGTGTGTCGATTCAGCTTGTAGCCAGGTTCTAGAACATTCATACCGGTTAATTGGTGGATAAGGTGGCTGGGTGCTCGGTTGTTTATCTCTGGGTGTTTGTTTTCGTGGTAGGTTGTTTATTAGGTCGGTTGTTTATTAGGTCGGTTGTTTATTAGGTCGGCTGTTTATTAGGTCGGTTGTTTATTTTGATGATCTTGGATGTTTATTGTTTGGTTGGTTGGTTGTTTGGTTGGATGTTTGGTTGATTATTTGGTTGATTATTTGGTTGATTGATTGATTGTTTGGTTGATTGATTGTTTGGTTTATTGTTTGTGTGGTTAATTGATTGTTTGGTTGATTGTTTGGTTGATGGATTGTTTGGTTGATGGATTGTTTGGTTGATTGATTGTTTGGTTAATTATTTGGTTGCTTGTTTGGAATGTTGGTTGACTGATTCGATTGTTGTTTGGTTGATTGTTTTAATGGTTAGTTGTTTCGATGGTTGTTTGGTCTATTGCTTGAATGGTTGGTTGTTTGGTTGTAAGCATTGTTGTTAAATAATCATAAATATTGCATACAGAACTTTCCGATAAGTGATGTGATCTTCCCTTGAGCATCACAGGGGCAACAACTCCAGGGTGAATATGAGAGTTTGTATCTTATCCAGCAAGAACTCTAGGGTGGGTATCTAGGGTGGGTATCATGGGTGGGTATCTAGGGTGGGTATCATGGGTGGGTATCTAGGGTGGGTATCGTCGAGCCAAGTTTTATCTAAGATGCTTCAAGATTGACAAATCTCCCACTTCTAAAGACCATTTGTATCTACGATGTGTCAAGATTGCCACAGTTGTGTCGTTTCTCTTGGCGTTATTGATATGAATCCATCAACATCTTGAGAAACTAGCAAGAGATCCCTGCTGACTAAATCTTCTCGTCAATTAATGACTTCGTCAGAATGTGAAAAATGAAAATCATCCCAACTAAGCTTTCCTTTCGGTTTTTTTTATATGACATGTTGTTTTATGTTACGTGCCCGGTTGTTCCCGGAAACACAAATGTTACATCAGAAAATAAACGTCTTCATAAAGAGGTCACGTATTTTATTACCTGTAACCAGTAACTTAATTCAAGCGAATCCAGTTTACAATTTACTGACTCTTTAATCTTGTCAATGAAGTGTTTTTATGTGCTTTTAGAAGATTTTAGGAGAGTACGTGACTGCTACAGATTGCAAGATGATTTCAGTTATGCTGGTCTAGATATAGGCCTATATGTAATGTGACTTTATTCAAGATTTATAGCATATTATGTGCCATCTCCGTATCAAAACTTGGTTTGGGATTACCCATATATTCTCTGTCTAGTTATCTATCTGACGTGTTCTTTACAGAGCGGTATACTCACTAACACTCTGTAAGCCTCTCAGTTTTGTGCAAGCTGCCCAGATTCTTCCAGTGTTATGTTCAGAAAATCTCATGTGTCCATCGTCGTCGTGGTCTGTCTCGTGTTCTCGTTCCAGTAACGTTCCCCTCCATCATTAATCTTTGTGTCTTTTTTACATTTACGAAATATGTTCACTTGAGTTTGGTTTTTTTTTAAATAAGTTTTGAGGAGATATTCTTGTTCTTTGTTGGCTGGTATTTCTGTCCGTGATATCCTTAAGAGCTTTCTATAACATTTTATTTCAAATATCGATATTTTCTTTTCCATTGAGTATGTCATTGAGTATGTCATTGGGGATGTAAAAAAAATCAAGTGCTTTTTTCATACATTTTCTGCTAAAAGGATTTTTGGTTTGGTGGGGAGAAAGGGTTTAACAATCGAGGAAGGGAGGGGAGGGGGGGTAGGTGGAATAAAAATTTGTCTTGTAGGAGGGAAAGAGGTTTACATTTTTTTTAAGGCGGACAGGTTTAACATGTTTTTTGGGGGGGCGGCGGTGGGGGTTAACATTTTTGTGAGGGGTTAACAATCACAGTATGTGTCATTTCTGTTGTAAGTAGAATGTGTTAACAAATTTTAATATAATTAAGCGGGGGGAGGAGGGAGGTGTCCTTAAATTCTTGACAGTTGTTGACACGGAGAGAGAGTGGGGCTAGGGGGTAAACTGACACAAAATTGTTGACGTAAATTATGGACACCCTCATCAAGTATGTCCCTACATTTTCTGTTAATAACAACACACATACTGAACCGTGTCAACAACACACATACTAAACCGTGTCAACAACACATACAACGGCGGTTCGATGTGACATGAAAATTACAAAAAGTAAGTTATTTCAATCACAAACAAAGTGAAAAATAAAATAGCAGTATTTGAAATCACCAATGTAGCCATCCTGAGAGAAATTAATGTAAAAGAAAACTGGCTAAACAGCATGGCTCAAGAAAACTACAATATTTTGGCCATATCAAACACCATGACTACTAGAGAAGGCCATAATGGAGGGGATGATGCCAGGGAGACGAACAAGAGGCAGACCAAGAAGAAGATAGGGAAAGAAAGACATCGCAGACCACGTGAACATGACAGTAACAGAAGCAGGAAGACTGGCTCATGATAGACAGAAGTTTCAAAAGGTTGTGATGGCAACTACATCCTGTTCAGGATACGCAACCTGATGATGTTGTTCTTTGTAGCAGGAATGTACGGGGAACAAAGTTTTGTATTTTTGTGTGTGATCTGTGCCATGAGATCTTTGCATTCTCTTGATTTCCCTATTCCTGTTGACTATACACGCTTCTCACAAGTGAAATCCGTCGGTTTCTTTCCCCACTGCTTGTAGGTTTGACAAATTCGTTACAGCTGTTCTAAAAGTTTCCAGCTATGTCCTCTTGATTTTGTTGTTTTAATTGAGATAGAGGTATCCATCCATACAGCTGTGTGACCCATCCATAGAGCTGTGCGACCCATCCACGAAAGGCTGCATACAAACAAACACAAAGTTGACACACAGACATATATGAGCATATTCAGGAACACGTGTTACTATAAATATATTATATAGTAACATCAAGGACACATAATGGACAGCATCGTCAAAACAAAGAAACCGCGGAAAACGGGAAGAAAACATACAACCGGAATAGATAGCAGCCAACAGGTCAACTATACAGAGTCCAGTCTCCGTGTATGCTAAAATATCGTTTCGGCAAAGACCGCAGGATTACCCACAAGTGCTCAACAAACCAGTCATTGGTTGATCAGACACCACGTGACTTCAACATGGACTGCGTATAGAAGGCTGGAACAATGACAACTTCGGTCTTTTTTATGTCGAACTTTTAATCCATATTCCGCCAGATTCCTGAATGGATGCGGTACTTGAGGGTAACTAGAGAGCTAACAAGACTGACTTCAGGAGCACGTTTGTCAGGACATAGACTGACTTCAGGAGCACGTGTGTCAGGATATAGACTGACTTCAGGAGCACGTGTGTCAGGACATAGACTGACTTCAGGAGCACATGTGTCAGGACAGATGACAATGGACACGGCGGACATTTTATATTCTCTATATATGTATCTGTTAGACGAGACAACATGTTGCATGAGACTGTTATACAGAGATTGAAGGGGCTTGGGATTAAACGGCTTGAGATTGAAGGGGCTTGGGATTAAACGGCTTGAGATTGAAGGGACTTGGGGTTAAAGGGGCTTGGGATTAAACGAGATTGAAGGGGCTTGGGATTAAACGGCTTGACATTGAAGGGGCTTGGGATGAAATGGCTTGAGATTGAAAGGGCTTGGGATTAAACGGCTTAAGATTGAATGGGCTTGGTATTAAACGGCTTGAGTTTCAAGGGGCTTGGGATTGATCGGGGAGATAGTGGAATGGGGCGATTAGCAAGTAGAACTAGGAAAATATATGATCAATGTGTCACGTGAACTATCAGCATAAGCATTTTGTTATCTGCTGGGGAAAACAACGGGGATCCTATGTCAGGAGTATACCGCCATCGGTTCAGATACTCACTAAACTAATCCTACATGAGGTTCATTTCTGGGGACATCTTCGGACCTCTGTTCTATGCAAGTATTTCAATCTCATCAAACGGATCTCTGTTCTATGCAAGTATTTCAATCTCATCAAACGGATCTCTGTTCTATGCAAGTATTTCAATCTCATCAAACGGATCTCTGTTCTATGCAAGTATTTCAATCTCATCAAACGGATCTCTGTTCTATGCAAGTATTTCAATCTCATCAAACGGATCTCTGTTCTATGCAAGTATTTCAATCTCATCAAACGGATGAATGGCATATTTCGTTTCATGAATACATGAAATAATTGAGTGAATGCTCTCCCTCGCATCATGTCAGAGAAAATTCTAGACATAATAAATTAAGGCAAATCGATGAAACGATGTCTCTGTGTGAAAGTAGATGAAACGGTGTCTCTGTGTGAAAATAGATGAAACGATCTATGTGTGTGAAAGTAGATGAAACGATGTCCGTGTGTGAAAGTAGATGAAACGATGTCTGTGTGTGAAAGTAGATGAAACGATGTTTGTGTGTGAAAGTAGATGAAACGATGTTTGTGTGTGAAAGTGATACGTCTGACTTCTTGTAAACTAATACAAGTCTTAGTTTGGGGTCATCCTTCTCGTGTTGTAGGTCACCCTTGTAAACCGCTCAAATGCAGACGTTACTAGTTGAACAACAACTGAGCGGAGACACTGCGTGACCATGGCGTATAAATAATGTGAGAATGCTCATATAAAAGTAGTTCTTAGTTTGTTTTCACACTGCATCGGATGAGCATGATGTATAGTCCGTGTGTTGTTGCGCCTGACAGGAGAGTAAAGAATAGTCATGTTTACCTTCTATGTAGGCCTTGAGAGTCGATTATTGAGGTTCTGGGGGTGGAGTTGGTTGTTCCATTCCATATAAGGTCAGTGACCCAGAAGCCACACTGAAGTCGGGTGTGTCAATATCGCAGCTGAGCGGTAAACCTTGAAACAGCAAATACCGTCCTGCAGGAGTTTGAGACACAACATATCCCGTCCTTCGTCCTGCTGATTAGCAGGAGTTTGAGAACGAATGCAGAAGAAGCAGAATGTAGTTAAGAAAACGAGTATCCACTGTCACAGTTTACATCTTGACTGCGCCTTTCGATCTGACGCATCCTACATCAACGTGTCACCTACATCAATGTATATTTATGACTACTTTCATCCTCTATGAAATTTGACAATCAATCCCAAACCCCCCCCCTCAACTTAGGTACCTTCCCCGACAAGCATTGTGTCACACCCCCCCCCCCCTCTCCCTGTTCTGGTTTCCGACTCTGGTTTTCTACAAACAAGATTTGTGACAAGATATACAAACTTGCACTTTCTACAAACGATATTTAATGAGAAAGCAAGCACAAAAAGAAATTTGTAGGATCTTGTTATTGTTCAAATATGTTTGTTCAGTTGAGAACCCCAGGAATTGCAAACAATTAGCTCTTACTTCCTATGTGCAGTGGGGTTGTTTCTCTGAGCTTACTTTCATACCCAGGAGACTTCAGCTTTTGGCTCCGTGCAATGCCTATTGAAGGAACCTTCTACTCAGAGGTGGTCTATAATTGTATAGATGACATGCTAGAAAGATTCCATATGACATACTCAATATAACGACATGTCATCTACTCAGGTTTGTTGTGTAACACATCCATATGAAACACTGCATACAAATAAACACAAATTGAACATCACATACATAAATAGTCAACCGTATGGGTAGTTTGTCTAGTGGGCCATTGGTGAGACCCACATACTCAACCACATGCATAACTCAAGTTTCTAGATCTTGTCATAATTCAAGTTTCTAGATCTTGTCATAATTCAAGTGTGTTGTGAATGCAAGTTTGTAGATTGTGTCAATGTCCCCATGTGTTAGCTACCCCCATCATCTTGTAGATTGTGTCAATGTCCCCATGTGTTAGCTACCCCATAATCTTGTAGATTGTGTCAATGTCCCCATGTGTTAGCTACCCCATAATCTTGTAGATTGTGTCAATGTCCCCATGTGTTAGCTACCCCATAATCTTGTAGATTGTGTCAATGTCCCCATGTGTTAGCTACCCCATAATCTTGTAGATTGTGTCAATGTCCCCATGTGTTAGCTACCCCATCATCTTGTAGATTGTGTCAATGTCCCCATGTGTTAGCTACCCCATAATCTTGTAGATTGTGTCAATGTCCCCATGTGTTAGCTACCCCATAATCTTGTAGATTGTGTCAATGTCCCCATGTGTTAGCTACCCCATAATCTTGTAGATTGTGTCAATGTCCCCATGTGTTAGCTACCCCATCATCTTGTAGATTGTGTCAATGTCCCAATGTGCTAGCTACCCCATAATCTTGTAGATTGTGTCAATGTCCCCATGTGTTGGCTACCCCATAATCTTGTAGATTGTGTCAATGTCCCCATGTGTTAGCTACCCCATAATCTTGTAGATTGTGTCAATGTCCCCATGTGTTAGCTACCCCATCATCTTGTAGATTGTGTCAATGTCCCCATGTGCTAGCTACCCCATAATCTTGTAGATTGTGTCAATGTCCCCATGTGTTAGTTACCCCATCATCTTGTAGATTGTGTCAATGCCCCCATGTGTTAGCTACCCCATAATCTTGTAGATTGTGTCAATGTCCCCATGTGTTAGCTACCCCATAATCTTGTAGATTGTGTCAATGTCCCCATGTGTTAGCTACCCCATAATCTTGTAGATTGTGTCAATGTCCCCATGTGTTAGCTACCCCATAATCTTGTAGATTGTGTCATTATGTCAATGTCCCCATGTGTTAGCTACCCCATCATCTTGTAGATTGTATCATTGTATCAATGTCCTCATGTGTTAGCTACCCCATAATCTTGTAGATTGTGTCAATGTCCCCATGTGTTGGCTACCCCATAATCTTGTAGATTGTGTCAATGTCCCCATGTGTTAGCTACCCCATAATCTTGTAGATTGTGTCAATGTCCCCATGTGTTAGCTACCCCATCATCTTGTAGATTGTGTCAATGTCCCCATGTGCTAGCTACCCCATAATCTTGTAGATTGTGTCAATGTCCCCATGTGTTAGTTACCCCATCATCTTGTAGATTGTGTCAATGCCCCCATGTGTTAGCTACCCCATAATCTTGTAGATTGTGTCAATGTCCCCATGTGTTAGCTACCCCATAATCTTGTAGATTGTGTCAATGTCCCCATGTGTTAGCTACCCCATAATCTTGTAGATTGTGTCAATGTCCCCATGTGTTAGCTACCCCATCATCTTGATCTACTTTGTATTGAAGCCTACTTCTGAAAACCCATAAATGGGGGTTGCTGGGAGTGAAACAATTCTTTCATATTCATGTTTTCCCACCGAAGACGGATTATCGGGTCATTGGTGCAAATAAAACATGACACAACGCATTCCATTTTCTGGACTACATCCTGCTGGAGGTCTAGTAGTCCTGCTACAAGAGAGATCAAGCGGGAGTTTGAGAATGAACGCTGAAGAAGAAGATATTGATGTTTGTACTGTTGTTTCACAAGCTGTGCCGAGTCACTCTTCTGTCTTGTCCTATGTGCTAGACATTCATCTGGACTGACCTGGTTGCTGATTGGTCACTGCATATACTTCATGTCGCTAGTCAGCAAATAGAATGGAAAACATCAAATGGCGTCACTTATTTAGGATGATCTGAGCGAGATCTGTGCACAGGGCTATCCTGATGAGGGACTAGGTGAGGGGCTGTGTGTAGGTAAGCCTTCAAGTGGACGTAGGAAGATGCATTTTAAAGACCAGTTGAAGACACTGCAATATTGACCCAAGTTCTTGCCAGTTTGTCATGGCCTGATGTGTACAAGTATTAGAAACTTTGACAAGATTTCAACACTGACCTCATTGATGAGAACACTGCAGGAAATAATCATCTACATTGATTGGAATGGGGGGAGGGTCATCATTCGTTATCCTAGCTGCTCTTGGGCTTTGTCTGCAGGGTCCGGTAGAAAACCTGTCACGGTTTCAAGTGAAACTTTAGATCACCTGTCAAGTGAATCCAGTGGGAAACCTTAGATCAATATAAATAACCAAATGGTCAGAGGGTGTCCGACAAAGTGGATGGTGCCGCAGTAACCTAATGAACAAATAGTCAAGCAAAATGAATTAAACAGGTTACTAAAACACTTACCATGCCTATTAATAAAAATATATAAAAAAGTATATATAAAAAACATACAATAAAACTAAACAGGACAATTCTCCACGTATCGGCTCAAATTGAACCTTTTTCAAGAGACAAACAACAGAAAACAACAAAATAAAAAGCAAATAGATGACTTTAGATTTCATCAAGCCCCATCTCCATAAAGCAGGGATGGCAACGCATCTAGTAAAAGAGAAAATGTGTGCATTCATTATAAACAAACCGAATGTGGGAAATTAGAGGCACTATAGATGTAGTTGGGATGTTTATAATGAGTGCAAGAATAATAAAAGAATAATAAATAATGTAAATATAAACGTTCGTTCACATAAAGATAATGCTATAACAACTGCATATGTATACATACAAATGTGTGGCCCAAAGTAATTGTGTGGATACATAGAACCATGTAAAACAAAATGCATATACAAATAACTATACATGTGTGGGCACCCATCAAAGAGACAACTGCAATAACAACGAGGAAATCAAAATCTAAATATGTAAATGATTTAACAATAACAACATGGCATTCTAATGTACAATTGATGGACTAGAGTACAAAATAATCACATATTGACATTCACAAACGAAAGAAGACATAAAGGAAATATATAGAAGTACAGCAAACACACAAATAATTACTCATGAAAGTGTACAAAGACAAATAATTACAAGAATCAGTGCAATACGGGAGTAGAGGGTATAAAGAAAAGGTGGGTAACTCAAACAATACGGCGATTAATGGTCACACAACCTCATCATTACTCATCAATCATTATCATATGCCATTCTGGTTGGTATAGGCGGCCATGGCTCTCTGTTCACAGTATTGTTATCAGGATTGTTGTTTCCAAGCCTTGCTAGGTTGTCAAACGAATATTTTCTCACGTCCCCATCTGTCTCTGTTCCCTTCAGTCTTGCCTGTTGTGACTATGTTCTTAAAACCTGCCTGTCTGATAAAGTGACAAAAGGGGTATTTTTCTTATCTTTTTCTTTTATTATTCTTGCACTCATTATAAACATCCCAACTACATCTATCATCATCATCAGGTGCCATGCCGGGTGGCGTAGGCGGTCATGGCTCTCCACAGCTCTCTGTCCACAGTATTATGTATCAAAGTCGTTGTTGTTTCTTTGCCGTGCCAGGTTGTCAAACTGTCTAATATTTTCTCACGTTGTCGCCCTCTGTCTCTGGTGCCTTCAATCTTGCCTGTTGTGATTATGTTCTCTAAATTAGAGGCACTACATCTATAGTGCCTCTAATTTCCCACTTTCCAGTTTGTTTATAATGAATGCACGCATTTTCTCTTTTACTAGATGCATTGCCTTCCCTGCGTTATGGAGACTGGGCTTGATGAAATATAGACATCTATTTTGTTTTTTATTGTGTTGTTTTCTGTTGTTAGTCTCTTGAAAAAAGGTTCAATTTGAGCCGATACGTGGAGAATTGACCTGTTTAGTTTTATTGTATGTTTTTTTATATATACTTTTTTATATATTTTTTATTAATAGGCAAGGTAAGTGTTTTAGTAACCTGTTTAATTCATTTTGCTTGCAACCTTAGATCACCTGTCAAGTGAATCCAGTGGGAAAGCTTACATCACCTGTCAAGTGAATCCAGTGGGAAAGCTTACATCACCTGTCAAGTGAATCCAGTGGGAAAGCTTACATCACCTGTCAAGTGAATCCAGTGGGAAAGCTTACATCATCTGTCAAGTGAATCCAGTGGGAAAGCTTACATCACCTGTCAAGTGAATCTAATGATGCATTCACTAAAATACCACGAGCAGTCTTATAATGGAGATAAAATATGTGACGAGAGGCAATGTCATGGCTGGTGTCACATGGCTGAAGTAACAGAGCCAGTAATACATTCAAATGTGAACCTAATACACAAACACACACACAGTTGAACTATTTACAAGTTGATTTAATCAAAAGCAAGATAAACATCAGTTTCTTCTTTTATATTCTCAACACACACACACACACACACACACACACAACAATAGTAGTCATTACATTTCTAATAGATTTAAATTTATGTCTGTTGCTGACCTAGTCTGTGAGGTGTGTGTGGTCTAGTTGTGTGTTCCCCTGCTACTGACCTAGTCTGTGAGGTGTGTGTGTGTGGTCTAGTTATGTGTTCCCTTGCCAGATGTATCTACGACCCTGAAGTCACAGGAAAGATGAATAAACTACATTCACTGTGACCATTCAAAGATAAGCCTCTTCCAGCAGGTATATCTCAATCTTCTTTGGTCATCCTGACTTTCCTCCCTTAATTCGATGAGTTATGTACCCCTGAACAGGTGGACTGGCTGAAGAACTGACTATATAGGGCAGATTAACTACAGCACACACCAGACTAGTACATGGGTGCTCTGATCCAGCACAAACCAGACAAGTCCACAGGTGCTCTGTTCCAGCACCCACCAGACAAGTCCACGGGTGCTCTGTTCCAGCACACACCAGACAAGTCCACAGGTGCTCTGATGCCCACTAGTTACTATATAAAATCCTGCCTGCTATACATATTCAGTAACTATAACTGAGTTTTGAATTCAATATTCATGTCACAGACAATGTTGCCACTAAACAAATCAATATTCATGTCACAGACAATGTTGTCACTAAACAAATCAATATTCATGTCACAGACAATGTTGCCACTAAACAAATCAATATTCATGTCACAGACAATGTTGCCACTAAACAAATCAATATTCATGTCACAGACAATGTTGTCACTAAACAAAAATACTAACACAGTATTCACAAACTTGCAGTAAGTTTATCTGTCCACTTCTCCAAACACAATATCAAGAGTGCCTGCAATGAAAAAAAAAATATAATTTTATTTTCATATCAACTAGCAACCACTCACAGAAACACTAAACAAGCAGCCACTCACAGAAACACTAAACAAGCAGCCACTTACAGAAACACTAAACAAGCAGCCACTTACGGAAACACTAAACAAGCAGCCACTCACAGAAACACTAAACAAGCAACCACTTACAGAAACACTAAACAAGCAGCCACTTACAGAAACACTAAACAAGCAGCCACTTACGGAAACACTAAACAAGCAGCCACTCACAGAAACACTAAACAAGCAACCACTTACAGAAACACTAAACAAGCAGCCACTTACAGAAACACTAAACAAGCAGCCACTTACAGAAACACTAAACAAGCAGCCACTTACGGAAACACTAAACAAGCAGCCACTTACAGAAACACTAAACAAGCAGCCACTTACAGAAACACTAAACAAGCAGCCACTCACAGAAACACTAAACAAGCAGCCACTTACGGAAACACTAAACAAGCAGCCACTTACAGAAACACTAAACAAGCAGCCACTTACAGAAACACTAAACAAGCAGCCACTCACAGAAACACTAAACAAGCAGCCACTCACAGAAACACTAAACAAGCAGCCACTTACAGAAACACTAAACAAGCAACCACTTACAGAAACACTAAACAAGCAGCCACTTACAGAAACACTAAACAAGCAGCCACTTACAGAAACACTAAACAAGCAGCCACTTACAGAAACACTAAACAAGCAACCACTTACAGAAACACTAAACAAGCAGCCACTTACAGAAACACTAAACAAGCAGCCACTTACAGAAACACATAAAACACTACAGGAATAAATCAATGCAAACTTTGAGGAATTCTTGTAACAAGCAGAATGTGGAACACCTGATTCTAACTAAGTCAGTCCAGTACGCACCACTGTCAGCAATTTAAGACAGAATATAAATATATATATACACTATGAGTGCAAGTTGATAAGTAAGTCACAAATGGCAGGCAAAATATTAATAAATATGATATGGGCACGAAAAGTATATAAATTTATTATTGACATTATTTCTCCATAAAATTTATTATTCACATTATTTCTCTATATAATTTTTATATTAATATTATTGACATTATTTCTGCATATAATTTATTATTGACATTATTTCTGCATATAATTTCCACCGATATCAGTGCATTTATTCCATTGATTGATCCGTGTGTGGAAATAGCTGCAGTATTAAACACTTTTATCTACATTTTAACTTATGTTCAACATTTGTCATTCATGATAATTTTTCCACTACAATTTTTCCACCGCTGCATCAGCAACCAACCAACCATATCATATATCTATATGTATTATGTATTAATTTCATGTTTTTTGTAACAAACAGTTCCTGATCAAATCCATGTGGTATTTTATTTTCTGAATGTTCATTTTATGTCAATAAAACTAACCAACACATGGATACAAAAGGATAGAAAAACACAAACACATGGATACAAATCACAAACACATGGATACAAATCACAAACACATGGATATAAATAAACACAAACACATGGATAGAAAAACACAAACACATGGATAAAAAAACACAAGGATACAAAAACACAAACACATGGATACAAATCACAAACACATGGAAATAAATAAACACAAACACATGGATAAAAAAACACAAACACTGTGCACATACCAATAATGGCTACCACATCTGCCAACATGTGAGTTTGACTCAGTTTGTTAAGACCAGCCTAGGATGATACAAAGCAAACATTGTCTGCATGAATTTATCTCAACACACATTCTCAGCAGCAAATAGTTTCTCCTATTTGATCAAAGTTTTCTCATTCTCAGAGCAAACTGCCAACCTCTTTATTGATTTCATCCTCATTATTCTTTTGATGTTTATTTATTTTCAGTTTTCACGGATCACTCTAGAGTAGCGATTAGCCTGTTCGTCTTTTGTTCAAGAAGTCATGGGTTCGAATCCGGCTCGTGTCATCTTGTTCATAAGATGAAATTCTTCATTGATCTCTGTGAGTTATCTCTTGATGCTACTAAGTTACGTGCTATGAGTGGTACTCTTGGCAGACAGTGTGCCTCTTCACTGGGAGTGGCGGAGTGCATATGTTAAACAGAGTAGTGAAGTAAAAAAAAAAAAATCTCTGAGACTTTTGAATCCTTCCCCCCCCCCCAACTTGGACTCACAAACTCTTGTAGCAAGATAATAGCTGTACACAAATTCCAAATCATACAGTGCAGACAATGGACATTCTGTCTTACATACTGTACGTCTTGTGTTTCCTTGAAAAAGACTTTAAGGTTGAAACAGTCTTATATACTGTTATGTTATTTGTTCATAAACTTACCTTACTGTCTGATTGTGCATTGATTTTGAAGCTAATCGACCTTGTGTTTTGGTTGAAACACAGAATCAAGGTAGTAAGAAAGATTACATTCAACACAGAATCAAGGTAGTAAGAAAGATTACATTCAACACAGAACTGTAATTTGTATTACATTGATGATATTGATCTTAAAGCTGGGTCATAAGAAGAACTACAAGAGTTAACAGCAAAGTTGGAAAAAGTTACCAGCAATTAAGGAATGGAAATCAAGACAGAAAACAGCAAGATAATTAATAGCAGAGACACAGAAGAACAGACCAACATCATGATGAATGGGTATAAGCTTGGGGTGGTGAATACCTTCAAATACTTCGGATCTAGTATATGCAGCGATGGAAAATGCATAATTAAAAATATGACTGGGGACGGCTTTAGCGTCTATGTCAAGGCTAAACTTAATTTAGAAAAGTAACATCAGTGTTATAGTGAAAATCAAACTGTATAACTCACTAGTGCTTTCTGTTGTGATTTATGCCTGTGAGAGTTGGACACTCACTGTGGACATGGAGAAATGTTTACAGGTCCGAAAACTAGCATAGTTTGCTGACATGTATGCAGGTCTACAAGAAGCATTTCTTTCAATAGTGAAACAATGAAAACTAGCATAGTTTGCTGACATGATTCCTTGTGAACAACAATACTGCAGAGAGCAGTCACTAATGCAAGCAGCAGAGGAGAACAAAAGAAAAGCATGGTCAGACATCATCAAGGACTGGAAAGGTCAATGTTTTTCCTCACTTGTCCTCATCTTTGAGAATATAAATTGCTGGAGGACTCTGTATGTGTAGATGCATCCAATGTGGTACCCTGCGACCCTGACAAGCTATGGATTTAAAGATAGATATCTCAATAACAAGTGGATGTAGCATTAACCCAGCATTGAAGTGTATAAAAGACTGCATTCATTGACAGTTTGATAAAGGACATGAGCCCATGGGTCACTGAACCAACAAACCAGCCAACATTGCATTACTTATGACTAGATGAATAAATAAACTCACCAGGTGGGCAAATCCTGGTGCCTTGATTTTACACCTGTAAGGCCTGTTTGTTCCATCTGATACCAGGTACACACCAAACTCCCCCTTGAAGATAGATAACAAGAATAATTATGTTGTATGCGAAACCAGATTTGATTCAGATTTCATTGTATTATCTCCCTTTTATGTCCTAAACATATTTTCACTGTGCCATGGCTATGGTTAGATTCTAAAACTTTGAAAACACACGTTTATGATAAAAGGAGATAACTACTAGATTCCATGCTTTCTGGGTGAATTAGGTACTACTTCTTCTTCAGCGTTAATTCTCAAACTCCCGCTGGATTTCTCTTGTAACAGGACAATGGTCCTACAAGATTTCCAGTTGAATATAGTCCAGAGAATGGAAATGCGTTGTGTTGCCGTTTTATTTGCGCCAATGGCCTAACACATCCGCCTTCGGCCATAATTAGGTACAAATAGCAAACTTTATATTTCCAACAAAAAACTAATATATTGACACAAATACATGAACAATGCACACACAAATACATGAACAATGCACACACAAATACATGAACAATGCACACACAAATACATGAACAATGCACACACAAATACATGAACAATGCACACACAAATACATGAACAATGCACACACAAACCTTTGGAGCTTCAACGCAGGCATATGTGCTGCCAGGAGGAACTTGGAATCCTTCAGTAAACAGCTTAAAATGATGTATCAGTGCCTCCATTGAATCCTGCATAGAGAGGGCATAAGTTACTACTAAATTCTCTAGCAGCTCGTAATGGAAAATTTCATCAAGACATAGAAAAACATAAGTTACCACTTCACTACCTCTGTTCACTTCACTACCTCTGTTCACTTCACTACCTCTGTTCACTTCACTACCTCTGTTCACTTCACTACCTCTGTTCACTTCACTACCTCTGTTCACTTCACTACCTCTGTTCACTTCACTACCTCTGTTTATGCTGTTTCAGAAAGTTAGAGAAAATCAATCGGCTAGTGGTCTGTATTATCACAAAAAGTCAAAGAATATCAGACAGTTGTCCGTAGTATCACAAAAAGTCTGAGAAGTTCAGCCAGTCAGGTAGTGGTTCATGTGATCACAAATGCAAAAGCACATATAGTGTAAATATTGACTTATTTCTACTATTCATTATCTCTGAATGGCTGAAATGAAGAGGACCGAGTTCATTGTATGTGAGTTTTCCTTATACAGTTCATCCCTGCAAAAAGATCAGCACTCAAGGGAGTACCACACATAGCACATAACTCCATAGCTTCAGGCACAAAAAATCTCCAAGGATCTCCCTAAAGATGCCACGACCTGATATCGAATACCTGACCGTATGATCACACATGGTTTAACCACTACTCCTCAGAGATTCCCCTACATCTACCCATTAATCTGACAAAACTGGTTAGAATTCATGTCTGCGCGCATAAAAGCACTGTCTATAATTTCACACAGGCATGCTTTCTTGACCTTCCCAATCAGTTCACTTAATATCACAGACTCCACAAGATATATTCTGAGCAAAATTAGACAAATTATTACAGAAAATACAATGTACCTTCATATCAGCTCTCCTTGGTGGCGTGACTTTGTTGTCATCAACTTTGACCTCTCCCGGAGGCATTTTGTTCATACACTGCTCAATGATTCTCATGCTTTGTCTCATTTCCTCCATTCGTATCAGATACCTCAGATGACAAGTGTCACATCACAATGTCAATGTCAAGTCTTCTATGTGAATCTCATGTGAATGTCAAGTCTTCTATGTGAATCTCATGTGAATGGTAAGTCAATGTGAATCTCATGTGAATGGCAAGTCTATGTGAATCTCATGTAATGGCAAGTCTATGTGAATCTCATGTGAATGGAAAGTTTTTGTGAATCGTATGTGAAGGGCAAGTCTATGTGAATTTCATATTTAATGACAAGTCTATGTGAATCGCATGTCAACAAGTCTATGTGAATCTCATGTGAATAGCAAGTCTTTGTGAATCTTATGTGAAGGGCAATGTGAATCTATGTGATAGTCTATGTGAATCTCATGTCAATGACAAGTCTATGTGAATCTCATGTTAATGGCAAGTCTATGTGAATCTGATGCGAATGTAAGTTTGAATTTGTTTTCAATATGATAGTAGATTTTAAATAAGAAAATGATTGCACTCTGAGTCAAGTATGGACAAACACTAAAAGTGATAGCACTACATCAATCATTTATCTGTCCTAACAATGTCTCCATCATTTACCTGACCTAACAACACCTCCATTACTGACCTGTCCTAACAACACCCCAATTACTGATTTATGATAGCAACACCTCCATCACTGACCTGTCATAGCAACACCCCAATCACTGATTTATGATAGCAATACCTCCATCACTGACTTGTCATAACAACACTCCAATCACTGACCTGTCCTAACAACACCCCAATCACTGATTTATGATAGCAACACCTCCATCACTGACCTGTCATAGCAATCACCTCTGTTACCCACTGGGACATCAAACTCCATATCAGCATATGAATCATACGGCTGAACCTTACGAAGATCCCACTTGATACCAGATCCTCTCAGCATGACCCCACTAAAGCAGACAGAAAATAGCAACATTTCAATCAATAAAAGGTAATACTGCTAGTCAAACTGTGTAAAAAATAGTACTTATGTAGGAAACAGGTAATGAAGTCTTACTGACCAACGACTAATACACTATCACTGTTGGATGTCGCCCGTGTGTTGCCGGGGCCCGAAAGGGGAGCAAAGAATAGCAACACTGTTTACCTCCCACGCATGTCGTAAAAGGCGACTAAGGAGGTTATGGGATGGAGTTGGCTGTCCCATCCCATATAGGGTCAGTGACCCAAAGCCATGCTGAAGTCGGATGTGTTAGGCCGAAAGGCGCAGATATCGCAGCAATGCTGTAAACCATGACACAACGCATTCCGTTCTCCGGACTACATCCTGCTAATCTGCAGGAGTTTGAGAATGAACGCAGAAGAAGAAGAAGAAGACTGTTGGATGTTCACGGGAAATAATACACACAACAAAATACAGGATATAATCATACAAATAACGATACACTGGACATAAACAACGTTTCGACCAAAAGGCTTTTATAGATAAGCACATGATAATCAATAAAAGGTGTTATCTCAGTTACATCTTATTTCCCCGAGGCCATTTTCTCCATCGATTAATCCTTTACATGTGAATCCCGTAATGTTATTTACGTGATCATATATAAACGCTGTGACAAGCAATATATCGGTGAAACTGGCTTAAGATTGAGCGACATCTTCTGTAACCACCTGCATGCCATTAAGCACAGAACACCAACTCCTGTGGCCAATCACTTCAACAGCGATGGCTACTGTGGTGTCCTTGATATTCAGGTTACTGCCATCAGATCCTGCACCACCGATTATAGATCTAGGTACGCACTAGAAAATTGTCTAATTTTTTAGTTGAACACCCTCACGCCATTTGGACTCAATTCCGACCACTCTTTTGCCTAGTTCTCGGTCGGATTGGTCTTTGTCTTTATTCCTTTTGTGCCGTCATTTATGTCATCTTTTTGGTTCCACCTATATTATCGTCTTTGTGTACTTCCTGTTCATATCTTTCCGGTATCTCACAACTATATTTCACTCGGGCACGCTTGTTGTGGTGTAGTCATTTCTACTTGTCGTATTTTTATGTTTTTATGTTATGTGCGTATCTTGACAAAGGCCTTTTGGTTCGAAACATCAATTATGTCCTGTGTATTGCCATTTGTATAATTATATTCTATGTTTTGTTGTGTATACTATATTAATTCATGTGGGCATCCGACAGCGATAGTGTGTCAGTCTTTATCCAGTAGAACTTCATTACCTGTCTCCCGCGCGAGTATAATTTAGATAAGCACATAACATCAAAAGACAACGAGTAGAATGACCGCACAATACAAACATGTCCGAGCGAAATATGGATGTGAGATGTTGGAAGGATAGGAACAGAAGGTACATACAAATGTAAATATAGGTGGAAACGAAATGAACATAAAGATGACGAAATAACAGAACAAAATAATGCTATCAAGCAAAGAACACCTACTCTCGTTGCCGCACACTTCAACGGTGATTGCCACCATGGTGTTCTTGATATTCAGGTCACTGCCTTCAGACCCTGCACCACCAATGACAGATCTAGGTACTCTCTAGAAAATCATCTTATTTTTGAGTTGGGTACCCTCAAGCCATATGGACTCAATTCCGATCACTCTTTTGTCTAGTTCTTGTTCACTGTGGTCTTTGTATTTATTCATTTTGTTCTGTTATTTCGTCATCTTTCTGTTCATTTTGTTTCCACCTATATTTATGTTTGTATGTACTTCCAGCATCTCGCATCCATATTTCGCTCAGACACGTTTGTGTGGTGTGGTCATTTCTACTCGTAATATTTTGATGTTATGTGCTTATGTTGATAAAGACCTTTTGGTTGAAACTTTGATTATGTCAGGTGTATAGTTATTTATATGATTATATCCTGTATATTGTTATGTGTATTATTACTTCACATGATCATCATCCAACAGTGATAGTGTGTTAGTCGTCATTCAGTAAGACTTCATAACCTGTTTCCTACGTAAGAACATTTCAATCATGCAGTTTCCATCCAAACATCAACACTCATCAGTTCCCTGAGCAGCACAGTACTTCTACAAACCTCTTTCATCATTAATTTAACACTCATCAGTTCCCTGAGCAGCACATTTCACTACAAACCTCTTTCATCATTATTTTGTTTTCTTATAATTGTTATTTTCTCATCCTCCTTTTTTCCTCCTACTTGGTAGGTTCCAGGACAATGTCTGCCTTGACTCAGATTCTCATGATGAGAACTGGTGGTCCTAATGACTCACTAGGAAATGCAAAGATTCAAAATCAATGAGAAAATAGTAAACAACTTGAGATATGCAGATGACACTGTTCCTTTAGCAGAATGTGAACATGAACTACAAAGACTAGTAGACCAAGTCGATAAATCAATGAATATGAACTGGACATAAATATCCAAAAAACAAAAACCATGATAATCAGCAAAGTCACAGAAGAACAGGTGCTAAACCATAAACATACAAAGAGAAAAACTACAACAAGTAAAACAGTATCAATATCTTGGACACAGTCACAAATGATGGCAGATGTGAAACAGAAGTTAAAAGGAGAATAGGAATGGCTAAAAGTAGCTACAA
This sequence comes from Meghimatium bilineatum, assembly GCA_034231615.1. Taxonomy (NCBI): domain Eukaryota; kingdom Metazoa; phylum Mollusca; class Gastropoda; order Stylommatophora; family Philomycidae; genus Meghimatium; species Meghimatium bilineatum. Next base: position 24,939,610 of record CM067302.1, read on the forward strand.
TGACATGAGGAAAATAGTAAAATCTAAACAAATTACAAACAAGTTAAAAATGAGAATTATAAAATGCTACATCTATTCTATATTAATGTGTGAATCAGAAACATGGACACTAAATAAACAATCAGAAGACAAAATTGATGCCTTGGAGATGTGGGTATATAGAAGAATAGGGAGAACATCATGGAAAGAGAAGACAACAAATAAAGGGGTTCTAACAACACTTAATATGAAGAAAGTATTATTAAAGGAAATAAAGATCAAGCAAATAAAATAGTTTTGGACACATTAAAAGACATGCCAACTTGTTAAAGAACTTACTTGAGGGCAAAGTCTACGGGAGGCGAGCAAGAGGTAAGTAGAGATACAAGTGGGAGAGTAATATCACAAGATGGACAGGTTACGGTCTAGCAGCATGCACCACCAAAACAAGAGACAGGGGATGTTGGAAGAGCCAACCTTTATTGCTGAGATGGCACTTGATGATAATGAATGACTCGCACCCTCATGACTGAGTGACTAGTGGTCCTAACAATTCTCTCATGACTGAGTGACCAGTGGTCCTAACAATGTACAATCTTATGACTGAGTGACCAGTGGTCCTATCAATGTACACTCTCATGACCGAGTGACCAGTGGTTCTAACAAGGTACACTCTCATGACGGAGTGACCAGTGGTCCTAACAATGTACAATCTTATGACTGAGTGACCAGTGGTCCTATCAATGTACACTCTCATGACCGAGTGGTTCTAACAAGGTACACTCTCATGACTGAGTGACCAGTGGTCCTAACAACTTTCACTCTCATGACTGAGTGACCATCACTTGGACCACTCTGCTACATTTCTCTATACCTTATAAACAATAAACATCTAAAGAATACCTGAATCCATAATTGATAGCATCCTCTGCTGAGATGATACCAATGTCAACTGTCCTTGCTTTCCAGATCCTATTTCCTGTCAGAAAGTCGTCAACTTCATCTAAACGTTGACCAAATTTGACTAACCACTCATAAATGTCCTCCATAAGTCCTAGAGGCATGTCCTATGTAGATGGAGAAAATATTATCAATAATATTTATCCACAATACCCCATGGTTTTTCTATTAATTGAACACTTGGGACCCCTGAGGGGCTACCAGCTCCTACCAGGCGCATCCACAGGTAGCGGATGATGGGATGGCTTCTATATATCGAGTGTCAGCTGCAATTAAGCAGCCGTGGACCAAGCTAGTGCTGCTGCCTACCAGAATAGAGCAGGATATCAGGCGGCACTGATATCCCCACTGAAATACCCCATGTGTCGAGTGACGGGCAGTTTCAAGCGAGAATGAGCCGCTATAAGCTCATGCTGCTGGCAGGGGGTTATTAACTCCATGTCAGGAGCGTGCTGGGGGAGGCTTTTTTTTCTTCTTTCAAAATTGCTGCCTTCCAATCACTATCGCGAGATGGAAAGGCTAGGGGAGACAACCCAGACAGAAAAAAATCACAACCCAGCCTGCCGAAGACGGAGTGTGTTAGTCAGCGATGAAGCAGATACTGGGATAAATGAGGGCACACACACTATTACAGAAATGTGGTCATGCGACAATCAACCCTGTCATCATGGCGTCGCTCCTATCAGCTAAAACTGGGGAGGAGCAGAGCCTGGCCCCTTGTCTCGAAAGGGCCCACACAAGCGATCGGTGCCGATGCTAACCAAGAGGTCAGGAGAAAGCAGAGAAGTGCTACTGACCAAATCAAATGCCTCATAGTCGCTTAGTGGAACGTGGAAGGAGTGCAAAACAAAAAGTCTGAGCTACAGGAATTCCTGAGGAAAAGCCAGATCGACATAATGTGCATACAAGAGACGCACCCAAAGGACACACAGAGATTCTTTATTTGGGGTTATGAGTCTTTTCGCCAAGATCGACCCAAAAGAATCAAAGGAGGTATACTGGCGTTAGTAAAAATATCAATACCAGCAGAAGTAAAAAGATCCGGAGAAGGAGAACTGGAACATATAACAGTAAAATTGTTGCTGCCTGGTGGAGAAATATCAATAACAAACTGCTACAGCCCTCCTGCCACCAAAATGGAACTTTGTAAACTAAAGATAGAGGAATCAATCACATAATAGTGGGTGACTTCAATGGCTACTCAGCTATGAGGTAATGGATCAAAGGGGTGAAGAGATAGAAAACTACATGATGATAAATAAACTAATTCTACTAAACCAGCCAGACGATACACCAACATTCTACTCCAGAGCCTGGAAAAAAACTACCTCACCCGATTTTGCCAAGGCATCAGATGACATAGATATGCACATTAGAAGAATAGTAGAAAGTCAACTGGGAGGAAGTGACCATGTACCTGTCAACTTGCAAATATCCAAGTCAGGTAGTAAACATAGCCCTTCAGTGGATACCATCACACTGTGGAATCATGGGAAATGAGAAAGCGGATGCTCTATCAAAAGCAGGAAGCGAAATGGAGCAACATAGACACCCACTGTCCTGGGAGAACAAAACTATCCTACACTGTCCTCCAAGCAAAAACAATAATCGAGAACACATACACAGCAAAGTGGAAGAAACAAATGGAAGTGGAATACAAACATGATGCAATACATCTCCTCCAAAGATATCAACAGACCACAATATTTCACCTTAGAACAGGACACTGCAGACTGTTGGATCACCTTTACCGATTGAGGATCTCATACACAGATGAATGTCCATGTGGATCCGGAACCCAGACTCCCGAACACATACTTCAGGACTGCCCAACATACAAAGAGCAGAGACAGCAGACCTGGCCAGAGGATACAGACTTGAGGCAAAAGCTATGGGGCATCCGCTCTGACTAGGAGAAGACAGCGGATTTCACCCTGACGACAGGCCTGACAATATAACATGACCACAGAAGAAGAAACACTTGGTACAGCGACACCCATGTTAAGTAAACACTTGGTACAGTGACAATGATACTAAGTAAACACTTGGTACAGTGACGGCACACTAATATCAAGGATCCCCACAGGTTTAGAACAAATGATAATGTCTGTTTGGTTTTGCGTTCTCTCTATAATAATCAGCACGGATATTCGTGCGATTTCCAACAGGAGTGTAGTTACGTTGTGCCACCATTATGCGCCTTGCAGACCCAGCACAGCCGATTTCGGCATGACTTGACATTTCAGGTGGGCTACCCTAGCCTGTGATAGCCTTTTTATCTATCGCCAGGTGGCAAATGTGTACTGACTCTCCACCGAGACGGTTTGTCCTTTACGTCTATCTTGCATGAGGTGTTCCACAGTCAGTGAACTTGTCATGTAATTAGACATGTGCCCATGCCCATTGACTACTGAATCGTTCCTCATCCGCAAGTCTGGTTCCAGTTTAGGAAGAACTTGACAAGAGTTGGGCTCAAACTCATTTGCCCTCTTAACCATGGTGTCATTCATTAAATTTATGTACCCCTCATCCAAGTCTGAGTCTATACACATAGTTAGGAGCGTCAGAGACAAGAATTTTGTTCTTGAGCTGAACATAGCTTGTCTCGTGGGCGGTTGTGCCTGTGCCCATCGAGTACTGAACCTTTTCTCTCTGCAAACATGATTCCGGTATAAGAAAAACTCAACAGTAGAGTGTACTCTCAGTGTACGCATTATGCTATCCTTACGGTTACTGTTGCACAGATTCTTAATATTTCTCATAACATCTGCCCATTACGTAACATTTGCATTGGCCGCCTATCCAATGTTTCTGCTGAAATGACTAGCTTCACTGTGTGTCGACAGTGCTGCTGCATACCTCCACGGACACAATCCCCAAAAGTTTTGGTCAGAATCAGCACAAATAGCTGTATTTCTGTTTCCAGGGTGCACCACTAGGAGGTACTTTTGGGATCTTGATTATCTTATAACCCTGGTCCGCCGAGATCAATGCGGTACCCTTTGCACCCCTTTATGTCAGTCAAACATCATAGCAAGACACAAAACCTTTTCCTCAGCGAAAAATCAAGACAAACATAATGCATGTAAACAGAGGTGAAATTACATGTAAAAGTCATTGACAAAAAAACAGCTAGAAAATGTAAACAACTTTGTATATCTGGGATCAGCCATTCACATCACACGAGGTTGTTCGACAGAGATAAGAAAGAGATTAGCAATGGCACTACAAAAAACATCACAGATGAAAAATCTATGGCAAGGAGCAAACTAATAAGAAGGTACATCTTTCCAGTGGCAACATACGGCTGTGAGACGTGGACAATGACACCAACAATGGACAAGAAAATATCTGCATTCAAAATGAAATGCTATAGAAAGGTGCTAAGAATATCAAGGACAGAAAAAAGAACTAACATAGATGTCTGCAAATATCTGAACATAGATGTCTGCACAGATCTGAACATAGATGTCTGCAAATATCTGAACATAGATGTCTGCACAGATCTGAACATAGATGTCTGTAAATATCTGAACATAGATGTCTGCAAATATCTGAACATAGATGTCTGTACAGATCTGAACATAGATGTCTGCAAATATCTGAACATAGATGTCTGCAAATATCTGAACATAGATGTCTGCACAGATCTGAACATAGATGTCTGTAAATATCTGAACATAGATGTCTGCACAGATCTGAACATAGATGTCTGCACAGATCTGAACATAGATGTCTGCAAATATCTGAACATAGATGTCTGCAAATATCTGAACATAGATGTCTGCACAGATCTGAACATAGATGTCTGCAAATATCTGAACATAGATGTCTGCAAATATCTGAACATAGATGTCTGCACAGATCTGAACATAGATGTCTGCAAATATCTGAACATAGATGTCTGCAAATATCTGAACATAGATGTCTGCACAGATCTGAACATAGAAGAAGAATGGCTTATCAAAAAAACACAAACTGACATATTTTGATATTTTGGACATATAAAAAGACACAAAGGTTTGGACAGATTAATCATGGAGGGAAAAGTTCCAGAAAAGAGAACAAGAGGAAGACGACTACGATGGACATGAGACATCGAAGAACTTCTGAACACGACACTGGAAGAAGCTGAACAGCTCACACAGAACGTGAGGCTTACAAAGTGAAAGTGAGGACAAAGTTCTGCAAAGGACATGCTAAATAGAAAGAGATATTATATATATATATATATATATTCTTATGATTTCACAAATTGTATACTTACAATGGCAACACCCCCAGGACGAAAGTAGGCAGCATGCAGCCGGGCACCAGATACTCGTTCATAAAACTCCATCAACTGAAATCAACAGAATTTACATGATCAAAGATACAACACAGACTACAGAACACCAGGTCAACAGAGATAAACGAGACTACAGAACAACTGGTCAACAGACATAAAACACAGACTACAGAACAGATGGTCAACAGAGATGAAAGATAAACAAAACACAGCATACAGGAGATCCACTTCTTGGATTATTTTCAGTTATAATCATAGCCTCTAACTCTGCCACTCTATGTTATCTCCACCACACTCTCAGTCTAATATCTACCACAATCCACAGTGTTATCTCCACCACACTCTCAGTCTAATATCTACCACAATCCACAGTGTTATCTTCACCACACTCTCAGTCTAATATCTACCACAACCCACAGTGTTATCTCCACTACCCACACACAATGTTAGATCAACCATACCCACAATGTGTCTCAACTACCCACACACCAACACAATGTATATCCTCCCCACACACACAAACCATAAAAAGTACAATGTAACTCCCCCCTACACACACCATGAATAAATAATACAATGCGATGCCATATTAACATAAGTCAAAGAGTTTTATACCACAAAGAAATTACCTTCTCTCTCTCTTCAAAGAGCCAGAAAAGAGGAGTCATGGCTCCTATATCAAGGGCATGTGTACCCACTGACATGAGATGATTCAGGATACGCGTGATTTCAGCAAACAGGGCTGCCAACAGAAATAAGCAGACATGATTTTCTACAGTATCATGAGATCTGAGCACATGATGATGATGTCAATAAACAAATCATACTTGAATCTTCTATATCTACAGTTCTCGAATGTTTCAGGTGGTAAGCACCCCCCACATGTAATACTGAGTGTAGGAGAGCACCCCCACATGTAATACTGAGTGTAGGAGACACCCCCTACATGTAATACTGAGTGTAGGAGAGCACCCCCCCACATGTAATACTGAGTGTAGGAGAGCACCCCCCCACATGTAATACTGAGTGTAGGAGAGCACCCCCCCACATGTAATACTGAGTGTAGGAGAGCACCTCCCACATATAATACTGAGTGTAGGAGAGCACCTCCCACAAGTAACACAAGATAGAGTGAGGTAGATTTGGATATCCTATCCCATAGAGGGCCAAGTGACCCAGATACATGCTGAAATCGGATGTGTCAGGCCGAAAGGCATGTATATCGCAAGCAAGTTGTAAACGATGACACAACGAATCTCCTAAGTACATCCTGGTAATGTGCAGGATTTTGAGAACAAGCACAGATAAAGAGCTCGGAGAGTATTATGTTCTCCCTCTTTTTGCCTATGCCAGGCAGTTGGGGGGGGGGGGGGGGGTGTTTACAATATTATTGATTCTCTCACAATCCTGTGGAGTCAGGACAATGGTCCACACACTCTAGATTTCCAGCAGGATGTAGTCTGAAAATTGTTACGCATTGTGTTGCCATTTTTTATCAGCCCAACACATCCAACTTTAGCAGCAGTGGAGTTTTACATTCTGTGTATCCCTTCATTATTTTGTATGGGCAGCTTTACTAGAATATTTACTAGTGCAAGATACAGCAGAGATAACATTTACTCCGTACATGACAGCAGAGATAACATTTACTCCGTACATGACAGCAAAGATAACATTTACTCCATACATGACAGCAAAGATAACATTTACTCCGTACATGACAGCAAAGATAACATTTACTCCGTACATGACAGCAGAGATAACATTTACTCCGTACATGACAGCAAAGATAACATTTACTCCATACATGACAGCAAAGATAACATTTACTCCGTACATGACAGCAAAGATAACATTTACTCCGTACATGACAGCAGAGATAACATTTACTCCATACATGACAGCAGAGATAACATTTACTCCATACATGACAGCAAAGATAACATTTACTCCGTACATGACAGCAAAGATAACATTTACTCCGTACATTACAGCAGAGTGCAATGCCATGAGATTGAAAGAGACTGATGCAACTATGGATGGATAGAGCCAGCTCATGGAGATTTGTGCACCTATGGATGGCTAGAGCGAGCCCATGGAGATTTGTGCACCTATGGATGGCTAGAGCGAGCCCATGGAGATTTGTGCACCTATGGAATTGTCTGGTGCAAGTTTATGACAACCTTTGAATATATTTTAATTCCAAAATGAACAATATCAAATTACATGAGACAAACTTGGACAAATATAAAACAAATGCCACCTACTTCTGATCATCTTGGCTCGAGGAGGAACTTCTATATTCAGAAGTTTTTCTACAGCCAGACAGTAAGCCTGTTCATTACACATCATAGACACATAATCCAATCTGTCAAAATATGGCAACGCCTGTGAGTCAATAGAAAGAGAAAAACACTATCAATAAAGCTGGCAAATGACACACACAATGAATGACAAAAAACACAGCTGACAAATGACCCAAAAAAAAATAACAATACAAATAAACTGTGAAAATGATATGAATAATGTCAAACTTAAAATCTATTACAGTGCAAATTTCAACATGAGGATCTCCCAGCAGAAGTTTCATGACCAGGTTCTAACATTGAGCTAGATTATCTCCAACCAATCAGCAGGAGTTTCATGGCCAGGGTCTTCTTCTTCTACGTTCGCTCTCATATAACCACAACGAATATATCAAGTGATTTCAGCCGGGGAGCATGACGTATGTTGTGCTTCAAGTTCCACAGTAAAACTGTGTTATTTGCACCTCGGTTGGCCACTCTGTGGTCTGGTCGTCCTAGGTCCAGCACATCCGTTTTCGTCTTGTCTTTAGTTCCGATAGTAGGATTCCCTAGTCCATGACAGCCTGCCTATCTGTCGCAGAGCACACAGATGTGTAGTGACTTCGCCGAAGTGACTCTTCTTCATGTTCTATGAACTTGCCTCGAGTAATTGGACATATCATGTCTGTGCCCATCGGGTACTGAACCTTTTCTCATCCATGAGCCTGATTCCATATGAGGAAGAACTCGTCAGATGAGTTGGACACTGGCTCTTTCGCCTTCTTAGCCAAGTTGTTGTTCACTTACATCGTGAACCCCTCGCCCAAGTTCGAGTTCTCGAGCTGAGCGACCTTGTCCCAATAGCACCTGAGCCCATCGGGTACTGAAACCTTTCTGCAAGTGTATTTCCATGACCAGGGTCTAACATGGATGACACTGACATTCTTCTTCTTCTTTCGTTCACTTGAAACATGTCTATATCTGTAATTCTGTCTCCTTAATAAAACTCACTGTCTTTTGTAGTTCATACAGTGTCCCATAGAGCTTTGATTCCAGTGTGTGTTGTTTCCTCTGGCCAATATGTCTTGCCTCAGCGTTTCATGCTCAGAACACTCTTGAAGTATATGTTTGGCACTCTGTGCTGCCTGTCCACATGTACACATGGCCGTGTTGCCAATCTTGAACTTTGTATACATGTGACTGCTGAGTCGGTAGTGTCCTGTTCTGAGACGTAGAATTATAACTTGTTCTGGTCTGTTCATAATATGATAGTCATCTTGTGTTGGTGTTTGTGGCTTTCTTATTGACTTGAGCATCTGTTTTTTCTGATGGTAGGTGATTGGTATATCTGGTTGGTCTTCGGCAGCACCTTCCTTAGCCAGTTGGTCTGCTTTTTCATTTCCTGGTATTCCACAGTGAGAGGGTATCCACTGCATGGTTACCCTATACTGGTAAGACAATTCGCTAAGTAGTTTTTTCAAGTCTGTTAGTTTTCCAGACTGGAGAGCTTGAAGCACTGACCTGGCATCTGTCAGGAATACCACAGGCTGTAGGTCAGAGTTGGAGTTCAGCAGTTTTTTAGCTGCCACACTAATTGCCTGGATTTCAGCATCATAATTATTGCAGAATTTTCCTGTCGGTGTTCTGATGGTATCTCTAGGCTTGTGTGGATATTCTATATATACACCTGCACCTCCATTCCTCACGGCATTCTGTGCTGACCCATCTGTGTATACTCTGACCCATATATCTTGTGGATATTCCTCATCCAGGAAACTGAGGGTGACTGTCCTTTGCTGCAAACTGTTCTGTTCATCCTCGCTTAGTATTCCTTTCACATTGGTCTGAATGTATATTGGCATTTCATGCCTTTCACTCCACGGGGTTTGTTCTGGTACAGGCCTTAAGGGGCTGTCAACTTCAGGTAGGTCTGTAAGTTGTCTGCAGAGTCGTTTAGCTTGATGGATAAAGCTGCTTCTTTTCAGTCACCCCATTGCTAGATTTTGGAATCTTTCCTTCATTGGATGACTTGGCATACACTGAAACTTTTCTGCTTGAATTAGTACTGTTGTGTCTCTGCGTTCGCCAAGTGTTTGCATTCTTTCCATTTTCTGCATCTCACACTGACATGTTTCTTGCAATATTATAACAATGGTTACGTCATCCAACATGATTCTCACGTTTTCAACTATTTCTCACTAAACTTTGAGGTTAAACTATCTCCCACTAAACTTTGAGGTTAAACTATTTCTCACTAAACTTTGAGGTTAAACTATTTCTCACTAAACTTTCAGGTTAAACTATTTCTCACTAAACTTTCAGGTTAAACTATTTCCCACTAAACTTTCAGGTTAAACTATTGCCCACTAAACTTTCAGGTTAAACTATTTCTCACTAAGCTTTGAGGTTAAACTATTTCTCACTAAGCTTTGAGGTTAAACCATTTCTCACTAAGCTTTAGGCTAGACTACTCACTAAATTTTTAGGTTAATCTACTCACTAAAATTTGAGGTTAAATTTCTAATAAACTTTGAGGTTAAACTACTTCTCTCTAAACTTATTGACAGACTCACCTGAGTATATGTTTTATACTCAATAAGTTTCTCTGTACCACGGTGCAAGAGCCCCACATGTGGGTCTGCCCTCACAACAGATTCTCCAGACAAGGTGAGCACCAACCGTAACACGCCGTGGGCTGCCGGGTGCTGAGGTCCAAAATTCAACACCAAGTTATGAACCTCTTTGACCTTTTCAGGTAATAGTACTGGGAAAACAAAATATTCCAATTACTTCAAAGACATAGTTTATGAGCACACCTGTAAGTGAGCACACCTGTAAGTCTCTACAAGATATAGTTAGTGTAAGTCTATACAACAAAGACATATTTAGTGAGCACACCTATAAGTCTCTACAAGAAAAACATAGTTAATGAACCTCTACAAGAAAGACATAGTGAGCACACCTGTAAGTCTCTACAACAAAGATATAGTTAGTGAACACACCTGTGAGCACACCTGTAGGCCTCTACAACACAGACATAGTGAACACACCTGTAAGTTTCTACAAGATATAGTTTGTGAACACACCTGTAAGTCTCTATTTCTGTTTCCAGCGTGCACCGTGAGGAGGTATTTTTAGGATCTTTGTTATCTGCTAGCCCTGGGTCTGCATAAGAGCAATGCGAGACCCTTTGCACCCCGCAAAGTAGTGTGAAAAGCTGTTTGCTGTCATATCATGTGCAAGAAATGTTTACAAATTGGGCCTTGACTGCAACAAGTCATGTAATGATGGATGGGTTTACTATAATGTAGATGTTGAACTGGCTGCAATAACTAGTTTATCCCTATGCAAACATACTGGCTGCTTCTAAATTCTCTCCAAGCTCCAACAATAGACTCGAAGCAGTGTTTCTCGACGTTGGCATGCCACACAGGGGAAATTTGATTGTTCGGGTGGGGGGGGGGGGGCAATTCCAAAAAAATATTTAGGGAATAGTTAAATTTTAAAAATATGTATATGTTACATAGGGTGGGGGAGGGATTTCATATTTTCGAAAGACTTATGTGGGTATGGTAAAAAAAATAGCAACAATTGGCTCTCTAGAGGCTGCAACAATTGGCTCTCTAGAAGATGCAACAATTGGCTCTCTAGAGGATGCAACAATTGGCTCTCTAGAGGCTGCAACAATTGGCTCTCTAGAGGCTGCAACAACAGGCTCTCTAGAGGATGAAACAATTGGCTCTCTAGAAGATGCAACAATAGGCTCTCTAGAATATGCAACAATTGGCTCTCTAGAGGATGAAAAAATTGGCTCTCTAAAGCTGCAACAATTTACAATTCTACAACTACATTTCACAATCAAAAGAGACATTACTTGTGGTTGCTATACATCACAGTCTCAGATATACATCACAGTCTCCTGGGTAGAAAATATATAAACTAAGAAAAGATAGAGAAAATCAACTCACAGTTGTGATGTGGTCCTAACTCCTGACAGTCCTCTGGGTAGAAGTACGCTTTTGTAAATGGCCTCAGGTACTTTTCATCAGGCATCCACTTGTCACTAGCATTGCTACATACACAGAATTATAACATTGCTACATACACAGAATTATAACATTGCTACATACACAGAATTATAACATTGCTACATACACAGAATTATAACATTGCTACATACACAGAATTATAACAAAGAACTAATTTAAAACTATGCATAAATAAAAAATTTTCTCAACATAACAAAGTTACAGCTTGAGGGTATGTAAACTGTGCACGTCTTGGGCTTGTTCAGTGTGTCAATGTTGTGCTGAGAGAAAACTGCACGGCTTGTTCAATGTGTCAATGTTGTGCTTAGAGGAAACTGTGCACGGTTTGGGCAATGTGTCAATGTTGTTCTGAGAGGAAACTGTGCATGGCTTGTTCAATGTGTCAATGTTGTGCTGAGAGGAAACTGTGCACTGCTTGTTCAATGTGTCAATGTTGTGCTGAGAGAAAACTGTGCACGCCTTGGGCTTATTCAGTGTGTCAATGTTGTGCTGAGAGGAAACTGTGCACAGCTTGTTCGGTGTGTCAATGTTGTGAAGGGAAACTGTGCATTTATAGGCTTGTTCAATGTGTCAATGTGCCAGGAAACTGTGCACTTATGGGCTTGTTCAGTGTGTCAATGTTGTGAAGGGAAACTGTGCATTTATAGGCTTGTTCAATGTGTCAATGTGCCAGGAAACTGTGCACTTATGAGCTTGTTCAGTGTGTCAATGTTGTGCCGGGAAACTAAACTACAACTATTAAGAAGTTATACGCTCCAGGGGGTCAACATATGGTTAGGGATTGCAGTTCAATTTAACTTAACTTTAACTGGGCATTTACACTACACAATTCAATCCATGCACCATATGGTAAGTGGTCAAAATGTCGTTCAATAGCACAGTAACAAAACAAACAGCAGGGGTCAGAGAATAACGACACATCACCACATAATCTCCTAATTGAAAACAAACAGCAGGGGTCAGAGAATAACGACACATCACCACATAATCTCCTAATTGAAAACAAACAGCAGGGGTCAGAGAATAACGACACATCACCACATAATCTCCTAATTGAAAACAAACAGCAGGGGTCAGAGAATAACGACACATCACCACATAATCTCCTAATTGAAAACAAACAGCAGGGGTCAGAGAATAACGACACATCACCACATAATCTCCTAATTGAAAACAAACAGCAGGGGTCAGAGAATAACGACACATCACCACATAATCTCCTAATTGAAAACAAACAGCAGGGGTCAGAGAATAACGACACATCACCACATAATCTCCTAATTGAAAACAAACAGCAGGGGTCAGAGAATAACGACACATCACCACATAATCTCCTAATTGAAAACAAACAGCAGGGGTCAGAGAATAACGACACATCACCACATAATCTCCTAATTGAAAACAACGAATGCATCCATTGTTCAAGTAAACTGTAGATGACACACAAAATACTTATCATCCGCCATTTTGACCAGAATTCTCTGACTAGGAGGTCTACTCATTAAGACCTTCACCAGTGCCAACGGAGTGTGTACATCTGAGCTGAAGTCTTCGCGAGTGTAACCGCTATTACACAGTTTTGACAAAAATGGCAACCAAAATCAAGCAGCCTAAACAAGGTGGTTCAAAAATGAAAGGTCATTGAGCGGGAGTTAGACGATAAAATAAAAAACCGCTAGCTCAGGAATAATAGCATGCGTGTCCTCTTTTGGAATGCAGCAAGTTTACGTATGCATAGACCTGAGTTGGACAAACTGGTGTATTGTGCTGACATTGTATCATTGCAGGAAAAACGGTTGGGTGAAAGTGGTAACATCAGGATAGCAGGTTTTCAGTGTTTCTACAACAGGCGACACCTTGGATAGGTAATGTTGGTACGCGAGGGTGTTAGTGTATGCGAGGTCGATATGTCCAAGTGAGACAGTGACAATATTCAGTTACACTGGATAAGGGTCCAGTACCCATTCGTGATTATTAATGTGTATGCCTGCAATACAAGCGTTGATCTGCAGGATTGGAAAATTATAGGGGAGATAATGGAACAGGAAAAGCAGATTACCAAGACTTAAGTCAGTTATGAATAAAAAAGTTATTGTACCATTCTTCTGTGCAATTCTGGAGGGGAATTCTCCAGAAATTCATACCCAGAATATTTTAACTCTCAGCAGTGAGCAATGCTTCCTACTTAGAGGGGTTACAAAATATAGTCAATTAGTTGGTCAAAATATCATCCTCACTGCACATCGAATCATCAGTCCATAAGTGCTCGGATCTCAAGATATCCTTCAGCAAGATGTAGCGACTGACAACATTTACTGATCTGCTGTAGTTAACTACCAGTTCCATCTCTGGCTACTACCTGCATATATTTTTTGGCGCTACTACTGTAAAAGTCTTCACTGTGACTTTTGTTCTAGTTTCGAGGTATTACCTAACCTTTGCAGCGTGATTAGTACAATTTGTATTTAAAATTAAGGTATATTAATTGCAAAGGCATATTAATTTCGTATTAGTATTTACATTAGGGATGGGGGTACGGATCAGTTATAAATGAAAAAATAAATTAGTTATAAAAATTATAGGCCTAAGTGGGATTGATGTCATTTGTGTTGGGAGATGTGACATCACTGCACCCATTAATTTCAATAATTTCATTAATGTTACACGGAAATCCGTGAAGTCTGGTACTTAAAACTGTAAACAAAACATTGTGATTGTGTGCTATTTATTAATTAGCACACAGTACACTTAACACACTTTACACAGTGAAGACAAACTGTCGTTTTACCTTATTTTTTATATAATAAAGCTCGTTTAACGTAATTTCTCTTGACATGGTATACTCAGTGTTTTTAATTAATTTTTATTTGTTAAACTATGCCTACACATTGTGTAACACAATGACTTAATTAATGACATTATTAATATAAATTAAATGTTAACAGAGGTCTATTTATTTTGAGAGAAAATGTCAAGGACGAACACTGCCAAATAAAACGAAATTTATTTAATAATGCAATGTGCTCATATAATATCTCAATAAATTATCAAATATGTCTACCGGACAGTGATGCATGTTGCAGCATTAACGTGAACAATCCGTTCCAGAAATGATGATGTATTTGCCTTTCGTAACCGCGACAGTGCCCTTAGAGCTGCCATCTTGAGAAGTGTCATTTTACTTTCTGTTCTTTCCACAGTAGAAGAGTTCGTCGTTGTTATTTACGTCCACAACCAGCGTTACCACGCCTTTGCTTTCTTTCCTAAGATCTGGGCTTTTTCGATCAGACCTGTGAATCTTGTGTGATTTTTTTTAATAATCTTCTGGGCATTCTCAATGTTCCATTAATTGTTGATTAATGTTTCACAAGCCTAGCGGTACATACAAGTCAAGTGCTTGAAGTTTGAGAACGTTACAGACGACCAAAAATGGTGGTTATTGTGCCCATGCTTCAAAGTACCCCAAATGAACGATATTGATATGTCATGTGACGTATTCTTTCCAGACGTTGTCTTCCCAATGAACTCTCTGAACCCCTCTCTGTCTTGAGCGATTTTTCTTGCATTTTCCAACGATGTATTCATGTTATCTTTAATCTCGTCAGTCCATCGTCTTCTTGGTCTGCCCTTTCTCCTCTTTCAAGGTACTCTGCCCTCCACTATTTGTCTTTCTAAACAGCTGTGTCTCTTTATATGACCAAACAGGCGTAGTTTTCTTTTTGTTATTGTGTTTAGTAACCAACACTCTGAATCTTCACTGTGTTGGTAATATCTGAGTTTCTCTTTTTTTCCTTCCATGATATTATAAGTATCTTTCTGTAGTATTTCATTTCAAAGGTATTGATCTTCTTTGCAGCTGATTTACTTAGAGTCCATGTTTTGCAGCCATATGTTGCAACCGGGAAAATAAAAGTTCGTAAGATTAGAAATTTCGTTTCTATTTTGTTGCTTCTCCATATGTTTTTCAACCGTGTTATTTTACAATATGCCATTGCCAATCTCTTCCTTATTTCTACCTTGAAGTCTCCTGCACCGTTGATGTTTACTCCTAGTATTCAAATTAATCCAGACATTCTATCTCAGTATTATCTAGTATGACTTTTGCTTGTTGTATTGTTATATCTGTTGACAAAATTTTTGTTTTTTCCGTGTACAAGTTTTGGGATTCGCAATATTTCTATGTTCTTGATTAGTTGTTTTAATCCCTTTATATCAATTGAAAGAAACACAGTGTCGTCTGCGTAGCGTAGTTCAGGGATTTCGAATCCACCGATGTTTAAAGCGTATTAGTCAGCGTTGTGTATGTCTTCTCTCACATTCTTCATTATACTTTCTGCGTAGATGTTTAATAGGAATTGGGAGAGTGTGCATCCCTGCCTTACTCTATTCTGTACCTCAAACCATTCTAGATATCACACTCTAACATCACTGCAGCCTTTTAATCTTGGTAAAATACTTCTATTAAGTGAATCAGATGTCTTGGGAATCCATACTGTTTATTATCTCCCCCAGTTTCAGGTGTTGGACGCAGTCGAACGCTTTTGGGTAATCTATGTACATATGCGGGTCAGTTGAGAATTACCTACACTTTTCTATAATCAATCTCATTTTGATATGAGTTATGGCATTTATAACTAATTTTAGCTTCGTAGGTAAAACATATATCTATCAAATCAAGTGACATATTCTTTCCAGAACGTTCACTTCATCATGAATATGGCCTACTATGGATTTTGTTAATACATTAACTTCCTATGAAAAAAACAGACTTGCATCTAAATATATAAACAAGGGGTTAACACCAACAGAAGATAAAGCAGACGTGCAGAAATTTACTTCATGAATGAATGCTGGAGACGGACATTGCGATTTATTAAATTTCTTATAGCAATTAGAGGAACTGTGGAGTATAAAAGCTGGACTTTTTTGTGTCCTCAGGACTTGGGACGTTTTAAAATGTTGGTTACTATGGTCGCAAAAAAAAAGACCAAACAAATGAAAATAAAGAGAGATGGGTTATTTCTCTCTCTCTCTCTCTCCCTCCCTCGTGTGTGTGTGCGCGCGTGTGTGTTTGTATGTCTCGTATCCTTAACAAAACGTCCTGACTGCCATTCTGTAAGCCTCTAAATTCTGTGCGAGCTGCCCAACCTCTTCCAGTGTCATGTTCAGAAGGTCTTCGATGTCATGTGTCCATCCTAGTCTTGGTATGCCTCTTGATCTATTTCCGGGAACTTTTCCCTCCGTGATAAATTTAATCTTTCTAAACCACTGTGTCGCTTTAGGCATGTATGTCCGAAATATGGTAGTTTACGGATGTTGTTGTTTAAAAAAAAATAACTTTGAGGAGCCATTCTCCTCTGGTTTATTTATAAAATATTAATGGTAACCGTATTCACGACGCCAAGTTTGTTTCACATTCCACTTCCGTGTTTACAAGGCTCATCCAATCAAGCCCTGATAATCAGGCCTAGTCCTACATCTTATGCTGCCCTGAATGACTACAATAAACTCGCTTCACCTTACCCACCACTCGAAACACACTTCATATAGAGCCCACCATCTTTATCCATTGCTCTGATGTCCTACGTCATACAATCTGTGGTCCCATACCTTGCATTTTTGATAATTGCTTTTCTTACTATAATCAGGGCATGAATTTGTCTACCACGTGTATGTTGAGAAAAGAATGGTGGGACTTATTGAACAACTCAATTATCAAGAGCATTACATGGATATACTGCTTGGTCATGCTGTGGTCAGAGGAAACGAGAGAGCCGACTTATTAGCAGGCAATGCGGTGATAGACGGCACAATGCTGAGAAGATATAAAGCAGACTTGATCAAGGCAGTAATAAATTTCTTTCAAGATGAAGATGTTGTCAATGAGGCTGAGAACGTACGCATACAGAGAGTATTAGAAATGGGAGTATCTAGAGGTGAAGGAAAGAAAAGTATTTTATTTTTAAAGTCCCGAAGATCACACAATCAACACCTGACCGGGACTCTGCGTCTACATACACTGGGATGACTGCTGTAACGGAGGGTGGAGCACTTATGGGAATGCCCCGCATGCTATGAAGCCAGTTTCTAATCAAGAGAAGATAATCTTTGCATTTCATCCTGCAACATTCGACTTCAGCATGGCAGCGGGATCAATTTGACCCTCTATGGTAGTAGTTCTGAACATTTACTTTACCCGTGGCCCTCATTTGTGGCAAATATTCCAAAGCCCACTTCTCTTTCCTTGTTCTTAAAAATCAAATAAATCATTGATTTTCTTTGCAGCTTACCGCAGATTTTTTATTTTCTTTGTGGCTTACCACATATTTTTGAACTTTATTGATATAAATCTTGCCGTTTATCACTTGTATAAATCTTGTTGTTTATCGTTTACATAATGACCTAACTGTGAACTCCAAATTACATTTTTTTCCTCCATAGCTCTCCTGCAAGTCGTCGTGGCCCCCGTAATCACCCACACTGAGAGCACTTGTTCCATGTATATATGGGAGATTGGACAGCCAACATCACCCCATAATCTCCTTAGTATGAGATTCACAGCAGGAAACAGTGTCACTAGTTTTTTCTCCATTTTAGGTCCCAGAAATACACAGTTCCTACAGTTGTCAATTATTACACACACTGGGTACAGTTGTCAATTATTACACACACTGGGTACAGTTGTCAATTATTACACACATATGGTACAGTTGTCAATTATTACACACACTGGGTACAGTTGTCAATTATTACACACATATGATACAGTTGTGAACTATTACACACAGATGGTACAGTTGTCAAATATTACACACAGATGGTACAGTTGTTAACTATTACACACAGATGGTACAGTTGTTAACTATTACACACAGATGGTACAGTTGTTAACTATTACACACACTGGGTACAGTTGTCAACTATTACACACAGATGGTACAGTTGTTAACTATTACACACAGATGGTACAGTTGTTAACTATTACACACACTGGGTACAGTTGTTAACTATTACACACAGATGGTACAGTTGTTAACTATCTCTTAATATCAACATAATAGTAACAGAGTTTGTACACATTGGATATTAGTAGAGTATTAACAGAACTAGTTAATAGCACCAGTACTGTCAGCAGAGGTGTAAAGGCGGATACGTTCAGTGAGATACTGGAGCACCTATTGGCTTGTCTGGAGTGCAGTAATGATGGTCCAATGATTAACTAACAGTCATCATTACCATACCATCAATTACCACTACCATACCATCAATTACCACTACCATACCATCAATCACCACTACCATTGCCTCCATCATCAGCATCTTTACTAAAGTATCACATTCACAGATTAGAAATTATTACTATCAACAGTTCCATGATCACAACTAATTTTGATAATATATTTTTACCCCCCCCCCCCTTTCCTGCATCCTATATCATTACAGCATTTATCCCCATTACTTGAACTATCTATTGTCTTTCTGTTTATGCTGTGAAATGTCGCAGGATTGAATGTCAATCACCGCCGAAGACGGATTGGCGCAAATAAAATGGCGACACAACGCATTTCCATTCTCTGGACTGCATCCTGCTGGAGATCTAGAAGTACTGTTACAGGAGAGATCTAGCAGGAGTTTAAGAATGAACGCTGAAGAAGAATGTCAATCAGTTATCGGGTTCTGACACGTATGGTTGCTTGATATGCAGTATATTGTGCCATGTCAGAATGTTGGTAACTCCTTCAATCCACCTTCTTCTTGTTTTCCTCTGTATCTTCCTGTTTCCATTTTCATGTTGTATGCTTTTGTTACTAGCCAATAAGGGCTCATTCTCATTAGCTGGCTGAACATTTCAACATATTTGAGCACAGATGTTGTTCCAGCAGTTCTTGTAATCTCTTCATTTCTCACATGATCTATTGTTCTGTTTGCTGCTTTTCTTAGACATCTCATTTCACAACTAGTAAGTTTTCTCTCTTGTTCTTCAGTGTCCATGTCTGACATTGATAACATAATGTTGGGATAAATATTCAATTTATGATTTGCCTTTTAGTTTACATCGGGATATATATTGGTTTCTAATTTGGTGTACATTCATAATTGATGTAGTTGGCTTGTTGAATTATTGTCCCAAGCACTCTGTCCATTCTTCCATCATCAGTAGAAATGCTCCTTAGATATTTAAATTCCTGCACATGTTTCAGTAGATAATCACTTCTATTTATGTTGATTGTATTGGTTTTTCTGCCTATAGACATTACTTCTGTCTTCCATTACTTGTTACTATCACAATTACCACAAATATCACCCTGACAATGAGAACCATAGAATAAGTTTAGAAATTGCATAAAAACACATTATCTTATATTAGACAGACAAAAATCTGTCAAACAAATCAAACATGTTTGATCAACTTATGTAGAATTATTTCCTCCTATGATGAAGAGTGTCACAAATAGTAATCACAGGGTAACATTGGTCGAATCAGATTTGATGACAGATACGAGACAACAATCTCAAAGTTGGACACACAATGCAGGCATGGAAAGAAAGATTCAAGTCAAATCAAGAATAATGAATGAGAGGAAGCAGGTATGATACCCCTAGTACTAAATATCTTATTCTAACTTCCTAAGGAGAGAGGGAGGAGGTTTGAAACCCCCCCCCCTCCCGTACTCCTTTATCTACGGAGCTATCCGCAAATATTAGTTTTATTAATTGTCTTTTATTTTCCTTTTTTTCTTCTTGACAAAGGCCTGTTGCTCGAAACATCCTTTCTGTCAGTATTTTTAAACTGTAAACTATATTTTTAATGGGAACACTCATCACCAATGAGTACTATAAGGTCAGATAAAGGAACCAATGATAAGATGTACACAGCAAAGCATTCATATATAAACAATGCACAACAAACATGTGACAAAACCATAGCATCAAATATAATATTGTTTATTAACTGTTGTAGCATCAAATATAACAGTTTATTAACTGTTGTAGCATCAAATATAACAGTTTATTAACTGTTGTCGCATCAAATATAACAGTTTATTAACTGTTGTAGCATCAAATATAACAGTTTATTAACTGTTGTAGCATCAAATATAACAGTTTATTAACTGTTGTAGCATCAAATATAACAGTTTATTAACTGTTGTAGCATCAAATATAACAGTTTATTAACTGTTGTAGCATCAAATATAACAGTTTATTAATTGTTGTGATCTTCAGAAGTTTTCAAGATGATATTTCTAACAAATCAAATTGTACTGCAATGCATTCATATAAACATAACCTCACCGTATATCAAGTTTCAATGAATTCGTCCAAACACAACCTCACTCTAAGTCAAGCTTCAATGAATTCGTCCAGAAACAACCTCACCCTAAATCAAGTTATAATGAATTCATGCAAACAAAAACTCAATGTAAATCAAGCCCTAGATTCTTGTATTTCTGTGTACACTTTTAGTCAGCAGCAAAAATATTCCAGTAAATTTTATGTGTGTTCAACTCCTACTTCCACTGGATTCATAGGTGCCAACTTATTTTTTCATAAATCCGTTTTTTAACAATTTATTTTCATATTTAAAAAAAAAGTCCTTATATAGCCCCAAAACATAACCAAAAAAATATAAAAATTAAATTAAAATAATTTTTGTTTTCAAAACTGAAAGAACTCCATTAAATTAGTTTTTAAAAAAATGTATTTATTTTTTTTGCTTCTCAATATGAGCGTGAGATAAAAATGTCAGCATTAGAAATAATTACTAGGAAATGTATCACCAAGTGACCTGTTTTTACAAGAAATTTGTATTAATACAGAAATAGTGTACAAGTTGACACTTATGGGATATCTCTTGTAGCTGGGCAATGTGACACTTATGGGGTATCTCTTGTAGCAGGGTAATGTGAAACTTATGGGATATCTCTTGTAGCAGGGCAATGTGAAACTTATGGGATATCTCTTGTAGCAGGGCAATGGTTATATCAGATTTCAAGCAAGATGTAGTCTAGAGAATAGATATGTGTTGTCACCACTTTATTCATACCAATGGCCCGACACATCAGACTTATGTAGTAATTAAATGGTTTATTGGATTTTTATTTTAGAACTGCCAACCATGTAGTTTTTGTTAAAAATCCATATATTATTTGTTCACTTCACAGCAGAACCTTGGCAGCTGTGCATAAACACTGTACAGCAGGCAAGGGTCTGTAATGTTATTTCCTGAATATTGTGGTTGAAGAATTCTTCTGCAGTCATGTCATGCCTGTCATCAGGACAAAGTACACTGTCTTCTCCAGGTCAAAGCAGCTGCCCCACAGCATTTACCTTAAATCTGTATCCTGTGGCTAGACACGCTGTCTCTGCTCTTTGTATGCTGGTCATTCCTGAAGTATGTTCTCTGCGACATATCTAGGTAGTACGTTATCACAAAATACCAACATTGATGATGAAGTGTATACAAGGATCATCAAGGCAAGCAGCACTTTCAGAGATTGTAAGCAAATGTGCGGCGTAGAAATGGCATTAATTTTACAGAAAAAGCTGAAATTTAACAGAGCAGTGGTACTTCCAGTGCTGTTATACGCTAGTGAAACATGGACTGTGTACAGATGTCATGTGAGGAAACTCAATCACTTTCACACAAATTGTCTCAGAAATGTCATGAACATCAGATGGCAAGACTCTGGATACCAATGTCATTGACAGATCTGATGTCCCCAGCATTGACACTATTCTTATGCAGACACAGATTTGTTGGACAGGTCATCTGGTACATATACCAGATCATCGCCTGACAGAAATACTCTTCTATGGTGAGTGGAGAAGGGTACATGATCTCAAAGTGGTCAAAAGAGGAGCTACAAGGACATGTTAAAGACCTCACAGAAAGCGTTTGAAATAGACCAAGATACATGGGAAGAACTTGAAATAGACCAAGATAAACATGGGAAGAACTTGTACAAAATAGATCTATATGGCACTCAAAACTAAAAAAAAGTCCATCATCTAATGAAAAGAGGAGAAATGCAGGAGCTCAACAGTAGAGAGTAGCTTGAAAGTTACGGATAGATCAAAAAACTGTCTACAGTGGTCATTCCATGCCCGAACTGTCCAAGGACATTTGCAGCTAAAATAGGACTTATTAGCCATCTACAAATTCACAATCAAGGACATAACTCTAACTGAATTTCCAAATTGGATGTAACAAATGGTCATCATCATGTGATGGACAAACACCATGTTTTCAGGTGTGGGTTCCTGGTCCACAGGGACATTCATTGTTGGAGACTTATTTTTTTCCATATTTTCCAACAGATTTGTATTTGATTGTTACATTTGTTAACAAAAACATGGACAGTGTTAACAATGTAGTTAACAAAAACATGGACAATGTTAACCTTTAGGGCCCTGAATTAAAAATTAAGAAACATCCCCTTGGGCCTGAATTCTTTTTTGGAAAATTTTCATTATTGATGGTGGGTGTTTTGAAAACGTTATAACTTTTTTATTTTAAAAGATATCAAAATAATTTTTGCATATCTAAATAAAGGAGTGAATAGTGAATATAGTCATGTTTTTGTTGTTGTTGTATGTATGATATGACAGTTGTGAGCAAGTTGTGAAGTTGAAAATTCGGGGGGAAAATCGCAAAACGCAATTTTCAAATCGCACATGTAACTTCTTGACGACCCTAATACTTGAGCAATGCGTGGAATCATTGATAAAATCCTCATAAATACCTATACTTATTGTATATATATATTGTTTTATATCAAAACTAGTATAAGATGAACTAAAAAACTAATAAAACGTGAAGAAATTGCATATAACGTCCGCCCGGTAAACACTAGGTCTATCCCGACACGCAGCGTAATTATTGTCTATGTACTCACGTGGCACCCCTGATACATATTATTTTTGTGTTTTTGAACGACTACACAAACATTCTTATCAAATAACAACATATTAAACATAAAAAACAACAATTAAAACATGTAGTTTATAAGAAATCGCATATAACGTCCGTCCGGTAAACACTAGGTCTAGCCCGACACGCAGCGTAATTATTGTCTAAGCACACACGTGGCACCCCTGATACATATTATTTTTGTGTTTTTGAACGAATACACAAACATTCTTATCAAATAACAACATATTAAACATAAAAAACAACAATTAAAACATGTATTCACGATCACTTAGCCATGCCACGCGGTACTCAATTTGATAGTAAAATATGGCTAAAAAAATGGCCAACGTCGTTCCAGAAATTCGCTGACAAAACCAGCCGGTTTTCTCTCTTCTTGCAGTCGTAATGAGTAAAGTAACTTGACCTTTAAACTGCGACGTATTCCTAGCGTCGTTTTGCGTGTTTTATACGTCACGGGATCATTACTTTGTGAAGTTCCGTACTCGGGAATCGGGCGATATCCTATGTAGCGGGATTGCGCCTGCAGGCACAACGGAGCTGTTCTCATAGGCGCATTATTGCGACCGCAGAGTCGTAAAGGTTAACAATGCAGTTAAAAAAACATGGATAATGTTAACCATGTAATTCTATTGATTTTATACAGATTTGTATGTGACTGTTACATTTGTTAAGAAAAACATGAACAATGTTAACAATGTAATTCTACTGATTTTATCATCACTGAACTGCTTCTTCTTCTGTATTCAGTCTCAAACTCCCGCACTTTTGCAGGATGTAGTTCAGAGAATGGAATGTGCTGTTTCATGATGGAGAGCTCAGATGTGATATCTGTGCACTTCTGCCTGACACATCCAACTTCAGCATAGCTATTGGATCACTTTAATTTATTGGATTGTCTATTGTTCAGGTGCATGATGGTTGATAGTATCTATTCTTTCCGTTAAGCGTAAGGGTGGAAGCCTCAGCTGTTATTCCAAGGCCAACTATGTTGTCATCTTGGTTGCATTGAGTCCGTGTTTGTTCAAAGGTAATGTTTTCTATTCACCGTTCTCGGGGTCTACTTTGTTCAAGGTTATGTTTTCTATCCACCGTTCTCAGGGTCTACTTTGTTCAAGGTTATGTTTTCTATCCACCGTTCTCGGGGTCTACTTTGGCTTGATATCTGGATATTTTTATTTATTGGATGAGACAGTAAAATTCACCCCAAACCTCTTTAAGCACCTCTTATGACATGCATGACAGGCCACAGTTCTGCTGTTCCTTCTTTGGGTCTTGGAAACACACAGGTAGTCTAAAATTCTAATGTGCTTAATGTTCCCACAAGACGATCTGTGAGTGAATAAATCCACACAATATATGTATGTCATCTCGTAGACAGCTAAGTTATCTCATGCTTCGCTGCACACATGATGATGATGATGAAGTAATCCCTTTAGCTGTGAGCAGGGAGAATAGATTACATAGATAGACAAGCTACTTTTATCTTGCTGACTCAAGGACTTCATAGTCAAGCTACTTCTATCTTGCTGACTCACGGACTTCATAGACAAGCTACTTCTATCTTGCTGACTCACGGACTTCATAGACAAGCTACTTCTATCTTGCTGACTCATGGACTTCATAGACAAGCTACTTCTATCTTGCTGACTCACGGACTTCATAGACAAGCTACTTCTATCTTGCTGACTCACGGACTTCATAGACAAGCTACTTCTATCTTGCTGACTCATGGACTTCATAGACAAGCTACTTCTATCTTGCTGACTCATGGACTTCATAGGCAAGCTACTTCTATCTTGCTGACTCAAGGATTGGATTAACTTCACACTTCATCTTGCTGAACCCAAGGACTGGATTAACTTCACACTTCATCTTGCTGAACCCAAGGACTGGATTAACTTCACACTTCATCTTGCTGAACTCAAGGATTGGATAATTGAATACTTCATCGCAAAGATCATGAAGCTACTTCTATCTTGCAGATTCAAGACTGGATTAACTTCACATTTAACCATCAAGCTGACTCAAGCTATCATGTTGACTCAAGGACTGGATAACCTTGCCAAATTATGTAGAACTTCATTGATCTGAAACAGAGTTACAACAAGAGTTGAGAAAATACTTGATTCTGAGAACATTTGCAATATTCATTGATAAACAAGATCAAAGGTCATTTAATATGTACCTCTTGTGGTGAGCACATACTTTTCAACCTCAGCATTGAGTCCAGGTTTGATTATATCAGAACTTACAACCATTAATAAAATGGTGGTTAAAGTGGGCAAAATTGTCAAGTGGCGTGTTTGTGCATACCCACATGAAAGTAAGGCTCGTTTCGGGAACATATGACAGAGAAAGTGGGAAATTATGCTGTGAGATGGGGACAGTCTGTATCTAATTCCTTGGGTCCTTATCTCCCCCCTGCAGCTACTAGATGTCTCCCATAATGTAGGTCCTTATCTCCCCCCTGCAGCCACTAGATGTCTCCCATAATGTAACCATTTAAGGACAGATTTTGAGGATAATGGAATGAATACTAACATCCGATTTAGCTGTGACAAGGGTTGTTGTGTCAAAATGTTGACATCATTATAATCACTAAATGGGTCAAAGAATTGAAGTCATGCTGGATTTATTCCATCCAAAATGATTGTCCAATCTTTCATAAAGGGCTCATTAAGTAGGCCAATCTGACAGTATTCTGTGTTACAGTACTTGCATTTCTACTGGTAATTAATTTTTTTGAAATTGTATTGTGCTAGTGTATAAGCCGGACACCCTACATCAATAGCGGGGGGAAAAAATAAAAATTATCGGATTATATTTGAATATAGGGGGCCTTATACAGTAGTATTACTATTGTGATATAAGAAATAGGGGGCCCTAGACAGTAGTATTACTATTGTGATATAAGAAATAGGGGGCCCTAGACAGTAGTATTACTATTGTGATATAAGAAATAGGGGGCCATAGACAGTAGTTTTACTATTGTGATATAAGAAATAGGGGGCCATAGACAGTAGTTTTACTATTGTGATATAAGAAATAGGGGGCCATAGACAGTAGTTTTAATATTGTGATATAAGAAATAGGGGGCCATAGACAGTAGTTTTACTATTGTGATATAAGAAATAGGGGGCCATAGACAGTAGTTTTACTATTGTGATATAAGAAATAGGGGGCCATAGACAGTAGTTTTACTATTGTGATATAAGAAATATAATCTACGACCCATGGAGATAATGGATGTGACTCATAAGTCCAATATGAGCCACAAAGAGTTATCTGAATGGAATCACAGTCCCACTTGCACTACCAAGTACTGTTGTGTGTATTCTGAGACATGCAACACTTGCACTCTACCAAGTACTGTTGTGTGTATTCTGAGACATGCAACACTTGCACTACCAAGTACTGTTGTGTGTATTCTGAGACATGCAACACTTGCACTACCAAGTACTGTTGTGTGTATTCTGAGACATGCAACACTTGCACTCTACCAAGTACTGTTGTGTGTATTCTCAGACATGCAACACTTGCACTCTACCAAGTACTGTTGTGTGTATTCTCAGACATGCAGCACTTGCACTCTACCAAGTACTGTTGTGTGTATTCTCAGACATGCAGCACTTGCACTCTACCAAGTACTGTTGTGTGTATTCTCAGACATGCAACACTTGCACTCTACCAAGTACTGTTGTGTGTATTCTCAGACATGCAGCACTTGCACTCTACCAAGTACTGTTGTGTGTATTCTCAGACATGCAGCACTTGCACTCTACCAAGTACTGTTGTGTGTATTCTCAGACATGCAGCACTTGCACTCTACCAAGTACTGTTGTGTGTATTCTCAGACATGCAGCACTTGCACTCTACCAAGTACTGTTGTGTGTATTCTCAGACATGCAACACTTGCACTCTACCAAGTACTGTTGTGTGTATTCTCAGACATGCAGCACTTGCACTCTACCAAGTACTGTTGTGTGTATTCTCAGACATGCAACACTTGCACTCTACCAAGTACTGTTGTGTGTATTCTCAGACATGCAGCACTATAGGTGGATAGAATGGGCATGAATTATTTGGTTACAGAACCAATCTCAAAGCAGATCGACAAGAACATATTTAAAGGTATGAAACTCACCTGTTTTGTTGCTGGCCCAACATGGGGAGCAAAGAATAGTGAAACATATTTAAAGGTATGAAACTCACCTGTTTGTTGCTGGCCCAACATGGGGAGCAAAGAATAGTGAGACCTGCCATGTATGTTGTAAGAGGCGACTAAGGAGATTTTGGGGGTTGCATTGGTTGTGCCATCCAACAGAGGGTAAAATGACCCAGAAATCATGCTGAAGTTGAATGTGTCAGGCAAAAAAGTGCAGATATCATGGCCAAGCTGTAAACTATAAACACAGCACATTCCATTCTCCAGACTAATACCTGCTTTGCAGGAGTGTGAGAATTAATGCAGAAGAAAAGGAAGATATATAATTGATGTTCATTAAATAAAGTCAAGTTAACTGTATACAGTTGACTAGGAGTATATACCGGTAGTTAACTTGACTAGGAGTATACAGTTAACTTGACTAGGAGTATACAGTTAACTTGACTAGGAGTATACAGTTAACTTGACTAGGAGTATACAGTTAACTTGACTAGGAGTATGCAGTTAACTTGACTAGGAGTATGCAGTTAACTTGACTAGGAGTATACAGTTAACTTGACTAGGAGTATACAGTTAACTTGACTAGGAGTATGCAGTTAACTTGACTAGGAGTATACAGTTAACTTGACTAGGAGTATGCAGTTAACTTGACTAGGAGTATACAGTTAACTTGACTAGGAGTATACAGTTAACTTGACTAGGAGTATGCAGTTAACTTGACTAGGAGTATGCAGTTAACTTGACTAGGAGTATGCAGTTAACTTGACTAGGAGTATACAGTTAACTTGACTAGGAGTATACAGTTAACTTGACTAGGAGTATACAGTTAACTTGACTAGGAGTATACAGTTAACTTGACTAGGAGTATACAGTTAACTTGACTAGGAGTATACAGTTAACTTGACTAGGAGTATACAGTTAACTTGACTAGGAGTATACAGTTAACTTGACTAGGAGTATACAGTTAACTTGACTAGGAGTATACAGTTAACTTGACTAGGAGTATACAGTGTATCAGATTTTTGTTTCATAATTTTCTTGCCAAGATGATTAACTTACATCTGATTTCGCCCAGTCACGTGGAGTTTCTCCTTCAGAATTCTTGGATGATGCATCTCCTGGCAGAGACAAAGAAATATTAGAAAATCAGTTACAATAAATATTTCAATGGCTGTGTAAAAAGTAAATTACAGACAATTGTGTAGGGCCGTGGCTAATCTGTTTCTGAACAACAAATTCACACAATATATCCACCATTTTGTGGAGAACAGTGGAGGCTGGAAGAATAAATGAGTGGAAGAGAAAATCATGGATTGATAACATCAAGGGACAGAGAGAATGTTAATTCTACACACTCATCCTTGCTGTAGATGACGAGAAATGGAGATCTATGCTGCATCCACCATATCATGGCTATGACCATAGACCTTCTTAAAATAGAATATCTATTGGACCATGATTTTAATCTGTGACATCGTGGTCAAGGTAGGTTCCATGGCAGCAACCTGAAGTCGAGGATGAAAATAAATCTCTTTATGTACTAAGCCACAGCAACTATTAGGTGGGGTGGTCAGTTCCATTCCTTGCTGTCTTTACTTCCACTAACTCATGCGTCAGGCACTTATTTACAGTTGAGTCATCTGGAGGAGTGGTCGTGTTGAGAAATCACAATCCTGATTTTTTTGTCAGGACGTGGTTTCAAACCTGGCACGCTGTAACCCGGCGATAGCAAGCAAACTCATTATCAACTAGGCTACCGCGCTCCTGCGTGACATCATAACCGGTCTTCTAACACTTGATCATGTGATTCACTATTTAGACCAGTAGTTCCCAACTATATTTCACCTTAGATTCACTTTCAGGTCAAATGATTCACTTTCAGGTTAAATGATTCACTTTCAGGTCAAATGATTCACTTTCAGGTCAAAATGATTCCTGTGCTCCACCTTAAGAAATCTTTCAAACATTCTTCAAGACTTATCTTCTTCTTCTGAGTTTGTTCTCAAATTCTTGCAGATAAGCAGGATGTAGTCCGGAGAACGGAATGTGTTGTGTCATGGTTTACAGCTTTGCTGCGATATTGCACCTTTTGGCTTGACACATCCGACTTCAGCATGGTTTTAGGTCACTGGCCCTATATGGGATGAGACAGCCAACTCCATTCCATAACCTCCTTAGTCGCCTCGTACGACATGCATGGAAGGTAAACAGTGTTGCTATTCTTTGCTCCCATTTCGGGCCCTGAAAACACACAGGCCTCAAGACATAATCATTTGTCTTACACATTGTCTGAACATTGTAGGAATAGCTTCAATCACCATTATGTGGTCCCCTCTCTAGATAGGTCTAGATTACCAATTTATTTATTTTGTGCTTCATTGTCACCATGAACTTTGGTGTAACCTATTGTTGGGTCACACAGCCCACATGGATAGCTAGTAATTTAGACCAGTGGTTCTCAACATGGGTTATATGCTCCCACCCAGGGGACCACTGAAATTTCCAGGGAGAGAAGAAACAATTTTAAACACACAGATCCATCTAGGAAAAGCCACAGAAAGCTAACTATCATATTACATGCAAAATATAGCACATAGCAAACACAATATAGCATATATAAAATATAGCTTATAGCATAGACAATATAGCATATTGCATACAAAATATTGCAAATAAAATAGTGTATACAAAATATATCAATAAAACAAAAACAAAAGCCAACAAGGTTTAGTACTATTTAAAAAAAATAGATTCTAGGAGGACCAATGAAGAAACCTTGAAAGGGGGGGGGGAGGAGGAGAAACAAAAGTTGAGAAATAATAATAACAGTGAATTCATTGCAAGAATGTCTTCTTCAATATAAGCAGATTTGTGTGTGTGTGTGTGTGGTACCTCCAGCAACTATGATGCACCTCAAGAGTCGCTTCTTCAGTGAAGAGTCCAGTCTCAGTTCTGCAGCAAAATGGAGGCATGTCAAGTCCTTCTTTGCCTTCTGATTCACAAGATCTCTTGCCCTTTCTGCCCCCACCATCTGAAGCATCCTTTCAACGAGAGATACATCCCTGGACTGAATAGCATACATGAGTGGGGTCTTGCCTTGAATTGTGTCCTGTTAAGTAAACACAAGAGATTTCAGACAAGACAATCACACATGAAACAAAATGTCCTGACAAAACCAAAATTAACAAATATCTATAACTCAATAGAGCATACCTACCCAAAATGTCTAGTGCAGCGGTGGGCACATGAAAAAAGGTATGTTTGGTCATATCTGCTATGCAGAAGATCAGAATAGTTCTTTCTTTCAGTCTGTGGATCAAAAGACTTGTCAATCAGTCATTGCTTTTGTCAGCTCCTAACATCATCCGCAAAAGGTCTGGACAGATACTGTCTCCCTAAGTTTCTTTAAATTCTGAACACAAACTCAATTTACATCAAAAAAAGATTTGATGTAATCAATTGCTCTTTATTGCTGTTCGGTATCTTGGTTTAGAGCTTGGCTGCAACAGTTTGTCATTTGGTATTTTGTGAGATATTTTATCGAGTGTACATATTAATTTTAAATCATCCTGGTCGACCAGTAAAAACAGCTTGGTAAACCATTATTGACCCGCAGATTGTATGTTAATTTTTGCATAAATTAATGTTATTGTATTTTTCTGTGAGTGTCTCATGATTTGATGAGAGTAACCATGACTGAGCAGAGAACAGAAAGAGATTGGCAATGGCTCTACAAAAAACATCACAGATGAAAAATCTACAGCACGTTGCAAACAGAAAAACAATGTTACTACAGCACGTTGTAAACAGAAAAATAATGTTACTACTA
Organism: Meghimatium bilineatum; assembly: GCA_034231615.1. Classification (NCBI taxonomy): domain Eukaryota; kingdom Metazoa; phylum Mollusca; class Gastropoda; order Stylommatophora; family Philomycidae; genus Meghimatium; species Meghimatium bilineatum. The sequence continues at coordinate 24,971,100 of CM067302.1, forward strand.
TTAAGAAGCAATATTTTTTTCAGTGGCAACATATGGTTGTGAGATGTGGACAATGACATCCGCAATGGGAAAAAAATATCAGCATTTGAAATAAAATAGAATATCATGGACAGAAAGATAAACCAATGCAGACGTCTGCAAAGACCTGAACATAGAAGAAGAATGGCTCCTCAGAACTATCACAATATGCAAGCTAACATATTTTGATATTTTGGACATATAAAGACACAATAGTTAAGAAAGATTAATCATGGACGGCGAAAAGTTCCAGAAAAGAGAACAAGAGGCAGACCAAGACGACGATGGACACAGGATATTGAAGACCTTCTGAACATAATATTAGAAACGACTGGGCAGCTTGCACAGAAAACCAAGAGGCTTACAGAGTGGCAGTGTGTACAACATTCTGTACAGGACATGTCACATAGATGATGATGAACCATAAATATCTATTGTACATTTCTCAGTTTGTGTTTCTAATATAACACCAGATTTTGATAAATGTGTACACTGGATTCCATAGCTTAAGTTGACACAGCACAGATGATGTAATATATAACACCAGATTTTGATAAATGTGTACACTGGATTCCATAGCTTAAGTTGACACAGCACAGATGATGTAATATATTTCCCATGGAATTGTTTTGTGTGGAGTGCAAATTGTAAAATGCAAATTTTTCAATGGATGTCAGAATTATGAATATTTAATGTCCTCATTTGTTCTTAAACTCCCACCTGATGTCTCATGTAGCAGAATGTTCCTACTAGATTTCAAGCAGGACATAGCCCAGAGAACAGAAACACATTGTGCCATCATTTAATTTTCTCAAATAACCCAACACATCCAACATCAGCAAAGTTATTAATATGAAGGAATGCATTTAAAAAAAATTATAAATCAACATAATACCAGCATTTCTCTCTCTCATGTGAATATTTTAAATAGTTTGTCATACTTCATGAAGATTGGTTAAGATTAGAATTAGCAGATGTGTGTTGACAATTTGTAGTTGAACTGACACAGAAAATAATCTCATATACATATTATATGTAATCATGCACTTACTCATCTCTAAACCCCATCTTATTCCGTGTAAACACACATGCTCATGACTACACTCATCTCTAAACCCCATCTTATTCCGTGTAAACACACATGCTCATGACTACACTCATCTCTAAACCCCATCTTATTCCGTGTAAACACACATGCTCATGACTACACTCATCTCTAAACCCCATCTTATTCCGTGTAAACACACATGCTCATGACTACACTCATCTCTAAACCCCATCTTATTCCGTGTAAACCCACATGCTCATGCCCTTACTCATCTCTAAACCCCATCTTATTCCGTGTAAACACACATGCTCATGACTACACTCATCTCTAAACCCCATCTTATTCCGTGTAAACACACATGCTCATGCCCTTACTCATCTCTAAACCCCATCTTATTCCGTGTAAACACACATGCTCATGACTACACTCATCTCTAAACCCCATCTTATTCCGTGTAAACCCACATGCTCATGACTACACTCATCTCTAAACCCCATCTTATTCCGTGTAAACACACATGCTCATGACTACACTCATCTCTAAACCCCATCTTATTCCGTGTAAACACACATGCTCATGACTACACTCATCTCTAAACCCCATCTTATTCCGTGTAAACACACATGCTCATGACTACACTCATCTCTAAACCCCATCTTATTCCGTGTAAACACACATGCTCATGACTACACTCATCTCTAAACCCCATCTTATTCCGTGTAAACCCACATGCTCATGCCCTTACTCATCTCTAAACCCCATCTTATTCCGTGTAAACACACATGCTCATGCCCTTACTCATCTCTAAACCAAGGGTTTACACAGAAGACTTGGTTTCAGAAACAGGACCATAAAAACACTGATAAAATCCACTCTCAGAAACAAATAGAAACAGGACCACAAAGGACCACACACACACAATATGAAACACACAAACTTTACAGAAAATGCCAGAGAACTATGTTTCAGATTAGAACAGACCACTGCGGCCCACATGCCACAGTGGAGGTCAAGTGTAGATAGATCACTGGAGCCCAGTAAGACAATCTATCTATGGTTAGGAGGTCAGTAAGACAATCTATCTATGGTTAGGAGGTCAGTAAGACAATCTATCTATGGTTAACCTTCACCGAGCCTATATCAATTGCAGCCGCCGAGAAACAAAATGGCCGCGCGCGCTTTTGGCGGTCCGGCCCACCCAACGATAATATCGTGAGATTTACACGTACCACAGTCCGTGCACATAGCTGGGGACATGCGCAATCGAAGCCGGTACATCCCCCACTTCCGAAATGATCGTTTTTGAAAATGGCTAGCTATTCGTAAAAGTTTAAGAGCAATTAATCTGACCACATCTGTACACCGGTACGATGCCATGATGATGGATCGGTTTTATAGACCTTTATTTCATCGTATTTCGAATAAAATAACATTGAATCGTGGCTTGAATCATGGATTATTAGGTTATTTAGTTTCACAGCAGTGAATATACAGAATGCCGTGCTGGTTTGGGGACTTGTACGTTTGATATCGAATATTTTGAAGTGGCAAAAAAAATAACTCTAGGCCTAAGCTCAAAGAACAATTTTACTGCAAATCTACATGTTTTATACAGTTCCCCCGGCTATATTTTGATAATTTCGCAGTGAAAGAACATAAATACAACAGATTTGCGTGATTTAGTTTAGTGTTACCAAGGAATTCGATATGTAAGGTAAGTTATTTTTTTCTTATTTTTTCCCTCTTTATTTGTTATAAAATATATGTTTTTTGTGAAAAACGTCTTTACCACTTTCTCATACGTCTGGTATCACACACACACGTACATAAATTACACCAATATATGCATAATTCAATTCTTTATTTATATGTGCAAATATTATTTAAATATCTCTAACAACCAAAAAATTATCACATTTTCAAAACAGTCACCATCAATAATGCAAATTTTCAAAAAAGAATCCGGTGGCAGGGAGACGTTTCGTATTTTTTCTTCTTCATTCTTCTTCAGCGTTCATTCTCAAATTCCCACTGGATATCTCTTGTAACAGGACAATGGTCCTACAAGATTTCCAGTTGGATGTAGTCCAGAGAATGGAAATGCGTTGTGTTGCCGTTTTATTTGCGCCAATGGCCCAACACATCCGTCTTCGGCGGATTCGTATTTTTTAATCTGGCTTGCTAAAGGTTAAGACACCCAAACACATATCAGAAAGTGGAGGTCAAGTATAGATAGAACACTCGAGCCCAGTAAAACAAAATCAATTCTCATTCCATCTGCTGCCTCCACACTAACGGACATGATCCCCAAAAATGTTGGCAGCTGTACTTCTGTTTCCAGCATGCACCATGAGTAAATACTTTTGGATCTTGGTTATCTGCTAACCCAGTGTCCTCCGAGAGCAATGTGATACCCGTAGCACGTCGTGTGGATCACCTTAGCACGCCATGTGGATCACCTTAGCACACAGTGTGGATGACTGAATGAATGAAAACACATGGTTGAAGAAATGTGATACTTGTCAACTTACAGTCAGTGTAACACATCTGAATCATTCAGAAACAATCTACATGCAAACACACTACACACGGATTTACCATAGACAAACGTGTAGCGGGAGATGAAGGTACATGATCTCCAGGAGATCTATGGAAACCACTTTCAAACATGAAAAGGAGATAACACATTTTGTGTTCTTTGGGTGAATTCAACCAAAGTACCGCCAATGGTACTTTGCCCGTGTGAGATAAGCTCTGAAGCTTTCAGCCACACGGCCGGAAAATTATGGTACCTTGAACTGCATATATAGACCCAGAACATATGTTTCAGCATGAAGGAGATAATTCAAATTTGAGACACATGACATGAAGAGGGTGCTACAAGAAACCAGAGTTTAAATTAAAATGTTGCGAAGGACCTGGAGCATAGAATTGCACATAGGTAAAGTGTGGACAGGTGAGATATGAGAGAAATAAGAAGCTGAATACATAACACAGAATATAGAAGTGGTTGGTTGAAGACCTGGAGCATAAAGGTAAGGTATGGACAGGTGAGATATGAGAGAAGCTAGAAGCTGAATACAGAGCACAGAATACAGAGCACAGAATACAGAGGTGGTTAGTTGAAGACCTGGAGCATAAAGGTAAGGTATGGACAGGTGAGATATGAGAGAAGCTAGAAGCTGAATACAGAGCACAGAATACAGAGGTGGTTAGTTGAAGACCTGTCCTCCAAGCGGTGGATAGATTAGGAAGTTATTAAATAAACATCTTTGTGTTCTTACATGCAGACTGAGAGATGCCTGATGCTTAATCAGTTCCAGGATGACTTCCTTACGATCAGACTGTCGGTGGAGCTGTAAGGCAAGCATCAGGGGAGTCAGACCTGTCGACAGGAAAAACAATTGGTTTATCATAATCAACAATCTTCTTCTGACACTGTCATCATGTCACAGCAATAATCTTCTTCTGACACCGTCATCATGTCACAGCAATAATATTCTTCTGACACCATCATCATGTCACAGCAATAATATTCTTCTGACACCATCATCATGTCACAGCAATAATATTCTTCTGACACCGTCATCATGTCACAGCAATAATATTCTTCTGACAGTCATCATGTCATAGCAATAATCTTCTTCTGTCACCATCATCATGTCACAGCAATAATATTCTTCTGACAGTCATCATGTCATAGCAATAACCTTCTTTCTGCAAATATGTTCTCAAACTCCTGCTGCTGTTTAGTAGGACACAGTCTGGAGAATGGAATGTTCTGTACCTTGGCTGTAAATTGCTGTGTCTTGACTCCATATTTGCACCTTTCAGTGTGACACACGCAACCTCAGTGCAGCTTTTGGGCACTTTGACATATGAGGTGACATGGTAAACTTCACCCCAATTCCTCATTAGTAACCTCTTACAATATTCATGGCATGTTTATGTCTAGTTTCTCATTTTCAGGAAAAAACACTTCCCAAATATTTGAGTTCTTGTGTTTTTCACTGCTGAATCATCTATTGTAATATCTATTGTTGCTGATGACTTGATGATTTTCATAACTTCCGTCTTTTGTATGTTAAGCTTTTTACAAACTATTGACTGTGTATTTATGTGGATTTGCATGTTTTCTTCATCATTGTATATACATCTTTGATAGTCAGTGACAGAAGTTCATTTATTTGACTTGTGTTTTCCTCAACTGAGTTGTCTGCATAGATTGTATTTTCCTCTTTTGACAGATACTGCTCAATAAGTTGCTTTTTTTCTGCTTAATGACCATCTGCAAGACGAAAAATGCCAAATATATAATACGTAGAGACTAGCTTACAGCCATGTGCTGGCTGAGCAAGAGGGAAAATGCCATACATAATATGTGGAGACTAGCTTACAGCCATGTGCTGGTTTGGTCTGAAAGGAAAGCAAAGAATGGCAACACTGTAATCTGCCTAACTAAATTATTTCTGGGACTGCAGCTAAAACTGTGTATGCACCACCTCGTACTTAAAGGGTAAAAGTGACTGAGAAGTCACGTTGAAGTCAGATGTGGTGGGCCAAATAGTGCAGATTTCGCATTCAAATTGTAAAACATGGCATAATGCACTCTGGACTACATCCCTTTAATCTGCATTAGCATGAGAACATGTGCACAAGAAAAAGTGGTCAGACTAAAATAAAAACAGATGGAAAACTGGATTAGATTAAAAGTCCTGCAGAAATGCAACATAGAAATGTTTTGTTGAGGTCAACCATCATACCTGGCAAGATTGTAAAGATCACACTTAAATTTCTTATCTCTAATAAAAGAAGAGGGCACAATGTACCAACCAGAATCAGGTCGTTTAGCATCCACTTTGACATTTTGTGAACTGAGAACAATCTTAACTATGTCTGCATTGCCTAGCTCCACTGCTTCATGTAGAGCTGTCTGTTGAACTGTTTCATTTCTGTACACTGGGTGAGTTGATTTATATCTAGTAACCTGTAACATCAAACATACAATTAGCGCAGTGTTACGTGAGGAATAGTTCGTTGTATCACCACTTTATACTGGATACATCCAAAGCTGCTACAATCATCACCTCTCCCCCCTCCCCACCACCCCCTATTTTATGTGAGGAATAGTTCGTTGTATCACCACTTTATACTGGATACATCCAAAGCTGCTACAATCATCACCTCCGCTCCCCCTCCCCCTATATCTACAATTATACGATGACTGATAGTTTCAATTCTCTGATACACATTTCCAAGTTGACAATGTTGTTAATTTCTTGTCAAGTCACATTTCTTGTCAAGTCACATTTCTTGTCACATCACATTTCTTGTCATGTCACATTTCTTGTCAAATCACATTTCTTGTCAGGTCACATTTTTTGTCAAGCCACATTTCTTGTCAGGTCACATTTCTTGTCAGGCCACATTTCTTGTCAGGCCACATTTCTTGTCAGGTCACATTTCTTGCCAGGTCAAATTTCTTGTCAAGCCACATTTCTTGTCACATAACATTTCTTGTCATGTCACATTTCTTGTCATGTCACATTTTTTGTCATGTCACATTTCTTGTCAAGTCACATTTTTTGTGTAGATACATTTCTTGTCAAATCACATTTCTTGTCAAGTCACATTTCTTGTCAAGTCACATTTTTTGTCATGTCACATTTCTTGTCAAGCCACATTTCTTGTAAGGCCACATTTCTTGTCATGTCACATTTCTTGTCAAGCCAGATTTCTTGTCAAGTCACATTTTTTGTCATGTCACATTTCTTGTCAAGTCACATTTCTTGTCATGTCACATTTCTTGTCAAGCCAGATTTCTTGTCAAGTCACATTTCTTGTCATGTCACATTTCTTGTCAAGTCACATTTCTTGTCATGTCACATTTCTTGTCAAGCCACATTTCTTGTCAAGTCACATTTCTTGTCATGTCACATTTCTTGTCAAGCCAGATTTCTTGTCTGGTTTATTTTGTGCTATTTCACCCCCCCCCCCCCCCCCCCAACACAGCCAAATGAAAAAGAATGAAACTAGAGCTAGATGGCCTGGCATAGAGATAAGATGAAGTATTATTACCACCAACACATCAACTGTTAAATAGCAAAAATAATGTCAATTAAAAGTTACAAACAACAAAGGAACATAGACATTTTTTGACATTATGTTCCACATAGGGATCTCTGTCCAAAAAAAATAACAAACTAGAAAAAACACAGAAAACTGTCAATACACTGAAGATGGTCTTAAAACATGCATTTCATTGTATTTGAAAAAAGGCTGCAGTCATGATTGCTGTCCCTATTGGACCATAACATTGAAAAATCCCTTGTACCTTTGTGTTTTCTTATTTTTCATTGACATTATTTTTGTTATTTATTTGTTAGATCAGTTATCAATAACAATAATACCTTTATCACAGTTATCACTTCTGACAGTTTGTTACACTGTGGCACTCTCTGTCTTGTCGGATGTCCTCTGACAGTTTGTTACTGTGGCACTCTCTGTCTTGTCGGATGTCCTCTGACAGTTTCTTACTGCGGCACTATCTGTCTTGTCGGATGTCCTCTGACAGTTTCTTACTGCGGCACTCTCTGTCTTGTCGGATGTCCTCTGACAGTTTCTTACTGCGGCACTCTCTGTCTTGTTGGATGTCCTCTGACAGTTTCTTACTGCGGCACTCTCAACCATATCACAGACCAAGTATGTAATGATATCACAGACCAAGTACTTAAAACATATCACATACCAAGTACTTAATGATATCACATACCAAGTACTTAAAACATACCACAGACCAAGTACTTAATGATATCACATACCAAGTACTTAAAACATATCACATACCAAGTACTTAAAACATACCACAGACCAAGTACTTAAAACATATCACATACCAAGTACTTAAAACATATCACATACCAAGTACTTAAAACATATCACATACCAAGTACTTAAAACATATCACATACCAAGTACTTAATGATACCACATACCAAGTACTTAAAACATACCACAGACCAAGTACTTAATGATATCACATACTAAGTACTTAAAACATATCACATACCAAGTATGTAATGATATCACAGACCGAGTACTTACTTTCTGAGAGCTAATACAGAATACATTGACATCTGCCCCATGTGATATCAAATATTTGACAATGTCTAAATCTTCATTCTTGATTGCAATTTGCAAGGCAGTCTGTAACGATAAACAGAAATCAGCATCACACTGACATCCATAGCTAATATAATTTGGTACCTATACAGAGAACTCAAGATACAGTGCTGGAGTGTGGGTGTTTGTGGCTGGAGTGTGGGTGTTTGTGGCTATGTTGATAGCAATGCAAGACAATAGCAAAAAGGTCAAGCAAGCATGACCATGTTAGCATTGAGCTTGATGACCAGCAAGTAATCATGAGAAATAATTGTCTCCCCATGACTGACTTACTATACCGGCTATAGTAATAGTTCTCTCCCCATGACTGGCTTACTATACCAGCTATAGAAATAGTTCTCTCCCTATGACTGGCTTACTATACCAGCTATAGAAATAGTTCTCTCCCAATGACTGACTTAGTATACCAGCTATTGAAATAGTTCTCTCCCCATGACTGGCTTACTATACCAGCTATAGAAATAGTTATCTCCACATGACTGGCTTAGTATACCAGCTATATAAATAGTTCTCTCCCCATGACTGGCTTACAATACTGCTCAGTGGAAGTATTAAAAACACAGAATGCATTATTTATCACTGCCAACGTCAGATGTGTCAGGCCAATGGTGCAAATAAAATGGCAGCACAACGTATTACTGTTCTCTGGACTACAAATCCTGCTGGAAATCTAGGAGATTTAGTGGAACCTTGAGAACAAATGTCAAAATAAAATGGCCTCTAAGAATTCAATAACTAGTTTTTGTCCTGTGAGCCTGATTACAGAAGAAAAGTTGCACCATATTAGTGTTGTTTGGAGAGATAGCACAGAGGAAGTCAGCAACATTTAAAAACTTTCAATGATGGTTTGATACTGTGAAAGCTTTCAAAATAGTTTGTTAACAATATTATTTTCTTGTAATATATTTTGATGTGACAACAATGTTAAACTCTGAATAATTATTTAGGAGGAGGACAAATAAAGACATGGACAGACAACATCAAGGAATGGACAGACAACATCAAGGAATGGACAGACAACATCAAGGAATGGACAGGACAAGATATTGCCACACTCATCCACATCGCTGAGGATAGAATTCGCTGGAGGACTCTGTGTGCCGAAGCATCCAATGTGGTACCCCTACGACCCTGAAGGGTTACGGGTTTATTGATTGATTGATTGATGAATATTTTAACTCTGAATAATTATTTTGATATTTTTCCATAAACATTTAAACTCTGAATAATTGATATTTTTCCATGAATATTTAAACTGAATAATTGATATTTTTCCATCAATATTTAAACTGAATAATTGATATTTTTCCATCAATATTTAAACTGAATAATTGATATTTTTCCATCAATATTTAAACTGAATAATTGATATTTTTCCATGAATATTTTCAAATGACTAAATATATATGAAACACTGGACGAAATTAATTAGAATTTCCTTCTGAAATCAAGCATTGCTGAGTGGATGATACATCATGTCCAGTTTTTGGTAGGTTCAACCAAGTAAAATCTCTGTCAGACTGTATCCTGTCCATCTTGTAATTTTACTCTCCCACTTGTATCTCTGCCTACCTATGCTCGCCTCCCTTCGACTTTACCCTCGAGTAAGGTTTTCAACAAGGTGTCACGTCTTTTAATATGTCCAAATAAATATTTTATTTACTTGATATTTATTTCTTTGAATAGTTCATTTTTTCCATGCAAATTGTTGTTAGAACATGTGTTTGTTTTATTCTCTTTCTATGAAGTTCTCCCTGCTCTTCTGTATAGTAAGTAAAGTAACCCATAGCATTTATTAATGCCGTAGGGGTGTGAGATGTTAGCGATCTCACATTTCAGAGGCTCTGCAAATGAGGGCGGTAGCCATCTCCTCTCCCTCGCAGTCTTTACTTCCCGGATTAATCTGGTACCAATTTAAGGCTGGGTCGCCCTGGGAGCCATTGCGATCTGAAAAACATTTCCACCTCAACTGGGGAATGAAAGTACTATTTCTTCTGTATATCCACATTTCAAAGGTATCAATTCTGTCTTCTAATTGTTTGTTAATGCTATAGACACAATGGTTTGGAAAGATTAATCATGGACGGGGAAAGCTTCAGGAAAGAGAACAAGAGGCAGACCAAGATTACAATGGACACATGACATTGAAAACCTTTTGAACATGACACTAGAAGAGGCTGCACAGCTCACACAGAACCGCAAGACTTACAGAGTGGCAGTGAGGACAACGCTCTGCAAAGAACACATCACATAGAAAGAGAGTTGTTTGTTCATTGTCCATGTTTCTGAGTCATACGTTAATGTACAATAGATGTATTATTTTATAGTTCTCAGTTTTAGTTTGTGTGGATATCAGTAATTTCCTTCTGTTGTTGAAAGTACTTTCAGAATATTCATTCATGAACACACTCAATCAAGAACACTCAATTGAGAACACACTCAATCGAGAACACTCAATCGAGAACACACTCAATCGAGAACACACTCAATTGAGAACACACTCAATCGAGAGCACACTCAATTGAGAACACACTCAATCGAGAGCACACTCAATCGAGAACACACTCAATTGAGAACACACTCAATCGAGAACACACTCAATCGAGAACACACTCAATTGAGAATACACTCAATCAAGAACACACTCAATCAAGAACACACTCAATCAAGAACACTCAATCAAGAACACACTCAATCAAGAACACTCAATCAAGAACACACTCAATCGACAACACACTCAATCGAGAACACTCAATTGAGAACATGCTCAATAAAGAACACACTCAATCAAGAACACACTCAATTGAGAACATACTCACTCAAGAACACACTCAATCAAGAACACTCAATCGAGAACACACTCAATCGAGAACACACTCAATTGAGAAGACACAAGAGCAATGAGAGTAGACTTGCTTGTTACTACCAGTTACCTCTTGATTATTGTTCTGCAGATTCAGAGCCTCAAAGAATCCTGGCATTGATGACAAAGATGACAGCTTCTCTCTCGCTTCTTTTGGCATATCACACAGAAGATGAAGAAGTCTGTAATGATAAGAAAATATTTTTATTCACAAGTCATGATCATGATGATGATGAATTAATTTCCTTAGCTGTGAGCAGGTAGCTCTTGACACGTGATGATGATGATGAAATAATTTCCTTAGCTGTGAGCAGGTAGCTCACTTAGAATAATGTTGGGAGCAATGAAATCAACACCCATAGCAGAGATGCAGAAAATGGGAAGAATGCAAACACTTGGCGAACGCAGAGACACAAAAGTACTAATTCAAGCAGAAAAGTTTCAGTGTATGCCAAGTCATCCAATGAAGGAAAGATTCCAAAATCTAGCAATGGGGCGACTGAAAAGAAGCAGCTTTATCCATCAAGCTAAATGACTCCGTAGACAACTTACAGACCTACCTGAAGTTGACAGCCCCTTAAGGTCTGTACCAGAACAAACCCCATGGAGTGAAAGGCATGGAATGCCAATATACATTCAGACCAATGTGAAAGGAATACTAAGCGAGGACGAACAGAACAGTGTGCAGTGAAGGACAGATACCCTCAGTTTCCTGGATGAGGAATATCCACAAGATATATGGGTCAGAATATATACACAGATGGGTCAGCACAGAATGCAGTGAGGAATGGAGGTGCAGGTGTATATATAGAATATCCACACAAGCCTAGAGGTACAATCAGAACACCGAGAGGAAAATTCTGCAATAATTATGATGCAGAAATCCAGGCAATTAGTGTGGCAGCTAAAAAAACTGCTGAACTCCAACTCTGGCCTACAGCCTGTGGTATTCCTGACAGATGCAAGGTCATTGCTTCAAGCTCTCCAGTCTGGAAAACTAACAGACTTGAAAAAACTACTTAGCGAATTGTCTTACCAGTATAGGGTAACCATGCAGTGGATACCCTCTCACTGTGGAATACCAGGAAATGAAAACGCAGACCAACTGGCTAAGGAAGGTGCTGCCGAAGACCAACCACATATACTAATCACCTACCATCAGAAAAAACAGATGATCAAGTCAATAACAAAGCCACAAACACCAACACAAGATGACTATCACATTATGAACAGACCAGAACAAGTTATAATTCTATGTCTCAGAACAGGACACAACCAACTCCGCAGTCACATGTATACAAAGTTCAAGATTGGCAACACGGCCATGTGTACATGTGGACAGGCAGCACAGTGCCAAACATATATTTCAAGAGTGTTCTGAGTATGAAACGCTGAGGCAGATATATTGGCCAGAGGAAACAACACACACTGGAATCAAAGCTCTATGGGACACTGTATGAACTACAAAAGACAGTGAATTTTATTAAGGAGACAGAATTACAGATATAGACACGTTTCAAGTGAACGAAAGAAGAAGAAGCAGGTAGCTCTTAACACATGATGATGATTATGATGAAATAATCTCTGATGGCTACTGTTTACCATAATGATTAGAAAGATTACTTTTGTGTTCATGCCCGGACATGTGGCTGCTGATGGTAATGAGCAAACTAATACACTGACCAAAATGGCCACAAATAAAAGGTACATCAGTAGATCACTCGGACATAATCAATGCACTGAAGGATCTTGTCAATTCATAAGTTTTTCAGTAGTGTGAATCATAGTCACTCTTAAGATTGTGGGAGATTGATAGTAACCAGTGAAATGTGGGAGATTGGTAGTAACCAGTTAGTGAAATGTGGGAGATTGGTAGTAACCAGTGAAATGTGGGAGATTGGTAGTAACCAGTGGAATGTGGGAGATTGGTAGTAACCAGTTAGTGAAATGTGGGAGATTGGTAGTAACCAGTGGAATGTGGGAGATTGGTAGTAACCAGTGGAATGTGAGAGATTAGTAGTAACCAGTGAAATGTGGGAGATTGGTAGTAACCAGTGGAATGTGAGAGATTAGTAGTAACCAGTGAAATGTGGGAGATTGGTAGTAACCAGTGGAATGTGGGAGATTGGTAGTAACCAGTGGAATGTTGGAGATTGGTAGTAACCAGTGGAATGTTGGAGATTGGTAGTAACCAGTGGAATGTTGGAGATTGGTAGTAACCAGTGGAATGTTGGAGATTGGTAGTAACCATTGGAATGTTGGAGATTGGTAGTAACCAGTTAGTGAAATGTGGGAGATTGGTAGTAACCAGTGGAATGTGGGAGATTGGTAGTAACCAGTGGAATGTGGGAGATTGGTAGTAACCAGTGGAATGTGAGAGATTGGTAGTAACCAGTGAAATGTGGGAGATTGGTAGTAACCAGTGAAATGTGGGAGATTGGTAGTAACCAGTGGAATGTGGGAGATTGGTAGTAACCAGTGGAATGTTGGAGATTGGTAGTAACCAGTGGAATGTTGGAGATTGGTAGTAACCAGTGGAATGTTGGAGATTGGTAGCAACCAGTGGAATGTTGGAGATTGGTAGTAACCATTGGAATGGCCTGGAAAGAGAAACATAATATATATACAAAGAGACTGATAAAAGAACACTTAATTGGGACTGTGAGCTGTTAAACTGGTGAATGTATTGAGACTGGGAGATTGGGGACATCTATTGACTTGTCAGATGTGTGCTCACGATAAACTGCTGACTCAGAACTCAAGATATGATGCAACACTCTACACACTGACATGATACAACACTCTACACACTGACATGATGTATAGAAAATTATCTATCAACAGTAGGTATATATATTATATAACAGTTATATATATATAGTGGAGCACATGGTCATGTATTTAGAATGCCGTTCTCAGACTCTTGAGATCCCGGGTTCAATCCACGGTTAGGACAGGATTTTTTTCTTTTGGAGGCACAATCAAAATCCTTCTTGTACATGTCACAGCATCTGCTATGGCAAAGCAGCCTTTATTTCCACAGCCCATAGAAAGCCTCCCAGCACTCATTCACAGGAAAGTTATCTATCAACACAGTGATAGATAGTGACTGACTCAATCACTGATTAAATCACTGACTGACTGACTCACTGATCTGACTGAATGACTGGACAGAAAACAACTGCAAGCATTATGGACTTACGTTTCTCCATCACTATCTGGCTGGAAGCTCAGTGCACCTACATCACTGCCAACTGAGAACACTGACAGATCACTCCCTGTTTCTTCTCTGCTTCTCTCTATTGTTTGAACCTTGTCAACATCCTCACACGATCTGTCTCTGTTGATCAGCGGCTGACTAGTTTTTGTAAAACTCTGAAGTGTTTTATTTTGATTCAAAGAAGACACACCAAGCGGATCAGATGGAGGAGATGTGGGAAAGGAAACATGACTAAAATCTACGTAATCTAAAGATGGAAATCCTTCATTGAGATATTGTCGAAGCTGGGTCTCTGTGGAAATTTTTATGCCCTTGTCTTCTTGAGTTTCATTTATGGAAGTTGTAATTGGCTTCTGCGGGGGAGTCGTCTTGATGCCAGAACTCTGATCCATGGATGTTGGAGTTTGTATGAAGAACTCAGTCTGGTCATGTTCAGTCCTGCTGATGTTGTGATGAGTGCCCACATTTTGTAGCTGACTAACACTGAGTTTTGTTGAAGCTATGGGATCTGGAGAACTTTGAGAGGAGAATGATGCTACATTTTGACCAGCAGTAGATGTCTGCAAGTTACAAGTCTTGTCTAACATGGATAGCAAGGCAACAGATTGCTGTGCTGGACGAAAGGATCTTTTATTGAAGGTGTTAGCTACTCCAGGTTGAGCTTGTATGGTACTACTTGGTTGCACTTCTGTTGAACTTTGACTGGACACAGTTTGAACTGTACTGGATGCCAGAGAAGTACCAACATTTCCAAGAGGGTTGTGAAACTGATTCAAATATTTCTGCTGGGATATTTCTTGTTGCTGATGTAGCATTTGTTGTTGTTGGCTCAGCATTTGTTGCACAGGTAATCTATGTGTTTGGTATTGACTCTGTATTTCAGGATCTTTTTGATGGTTCAGCATTTCTTGTTGCCATTTCAGGATTTCTTGTTGCTTCTGGTGTTTCCGAGTTTGCTGCTGCTGCAATCCTTGTAATTGTCGTTGATGCTGTTGGTTAAGCATTTCTGAATGCTGCTGTTGTTGAAGAATTTCATGATCCTGTTTATGTATTCTCTGTTGATTTATATGCTGCTGTTTCCACTTCTTATCTATTTGTTGCTGATGCTGTTTCTGACTCAGCATTTCTTGGTCCTGTTGTTGGTTCATCGTTTCATGCTGTTGATTCTGGACTTGATGTTGCAGATACATGCACTGCTGCTGTGGGAGATGCATGTGCTGTTGATGAAATTGAATTTGCTGTTGCTGATGACTTGGCATCTGTTGTTCAAGCTGTCCATTATACTGATGTAGATTTTGCAGATGCTGGCCTTGAATATATTGTTGATTTTTTAGCAGCCACTGCTGAAGAAGAACTTGTTGAAACTGTAGCTGTTGGTGATGCTGCTCCAACTGCTGCTGCTTAAGCTGATGCTGCTGTAATGCCTGTTGCTTCAGGATATGTGATTTTGGATCAATGTTTATAATGTCATGTGATGCTGACATACTTGTGTCTGAATTCATGGATACATCGCTGTCTCCGCCGCCGAGACTTGAGTGGGACAGAACTGTTGATGAAAGAACATGTGAATAGGTTGGGTTTGTAGGAGTGCCCTGCGGGTGTTTAAACAGAATGCTGTCAATGCCTGATGTTGTTGGTGCTGATGAAGGCTGCTGTTTCACATTAGATGGAAGCATGCTTTGGGTAGTTTTGTTATTTGAGGGTGAAACCTGAGGTAAATTGGACTCCGTGAACGGACTACGAGTGTTCGATTCTTGCTCTATTGAAATCTCATATGATGAATGCATTTCAATATCGGAATATTGGCCAGCGTTTTGGAGATTATGCAGCCTGTTGTGACACTGCTCTATACTTGAACTTGATGTCTGGGACAAGTCTTGGTGAAATGAGACTTCATGTACATGAGACGATGTACCAGATTGGATTTTGGATGTTGTAATGATTTGATTATGCATGGTATTTTCCAAATGTGAAGGTTGATAGTGGGTGAACTTTGACTGTTGATTTTCAGGCAGAACTGCTAAACTAGATTGTGTAGTAGTAAGAGGTACTACTACACTATGTGTTTGAAATGTGTTTAAAACCTGGTCTCTAGAGTTGTTTGTTCTACATGTCCTTTGTTCATGTGTAACTTGACTTACAACTTGACCTTTTGTTGATGCATGTCTTCTGGATGAAGAAAGTACTTCTCTGGTTTCCTCGAGTGCCAATTCGTGGCTGGGCAAGATTCCAATTCTATGTTCATGCTGTGAAACATTACCAGCAGTATCCTGCCAAGTCTGTGCAGCAGATTCTTGTAAGACATCACCAGGTCTTCTCTTGACTGCCTTCTGTTTGTTGACATGCTGCTGATGAGATGTTTGAAGAGCACTACCTTGATTTGATGCCCCATTATGACTGATGACTTCAGCGATATCATTCAAAGCTATATGCTCTAATGGTTTCAAGTCACTGTGAGAGAATGAATGAGGACAAGAACTGAAACTCTCATTACTGCAGTGCTGCTTCAACTCTTGCAAGTATCTATCCAAGCTGCTTTTTCCATTCTGTGCCTTTTTCTTCTCCAAACTGACAATATCTGAAGGTGTTATATACTTTGATGCATCAAAACTTTGTTGTTTGCTGGAGTTACTAGCAGATGTCTCCATCTTAAAACTAGAACTATGATTATTGCCTGATGCGCTGCTGGAAAATTTCAAATCTGCCAGCAGATATTGTTCAACCTCGCTCAATACATGGCTACCACTAGAAGAGGAGGAGAATCCTGCCAAGCATTTTTCTAAACTGTTTTGTTGCAACATTTTCATTTGTTCAGCTATTTCCAAATCAGCTTTTTGATTCTCATTCAACTGATCAGTTAGATGACTTGATGAGCTCTCATTTTCATATTGTAAAGTATTGAGTGCAATCGTGTTGACTTGATGGTTTTGCATATTTACATTTGTCAAAATTTTGCCTTCTTTGCTAAAACATTGTGGATTTCTGTTGACAATCTGTTCATCTTGAAATTCAAAGGAGCATCCAAGTCTGTTATCTGTATGTTTCTCTGGAATGTTATCCATGTATTCTGAGCTGAAAGATGATTCAGGCCTCACTGAGACATCTGAATGCTTGTTCTGCCTTTGAGAGGATGTTTTAAGCTGAGTATTCCGAGAGGTGATTCTCTTTGACCTTTGTTTAGTTGATGGCTGTTGTGAAATCATTACCATTTTCTGTCCTTCAAACAGACCCACAAATTCACACAAATTATCAGGCGGTGAATTTGTGTTGCTTGTAGCCTTTTGATATTGGCTAGCTGTTTGAGGCAAGCTAGGCTCAGGAATGAGACTGTGGTCACTTGGGTCGTATGTCCCAGAGTCCAGATCAGGTCTGAACATTACATTGTTGTCCAGCCAGAGTTCGACTCTTTTTTTGCTTCTTTCTACAGGGACAGGTATAATTGGTCCTTTATATGACCTGCTAGACACTGGAGATGAAACACTCTTCGGTGTTAGCTGTGAATTTCTAATAACAGGCTCATTTGGAGACTCCCTACCAGGAAAAATTGGCTGCCGTTTGTGAGAATTTGTCTGCTTTTGGTTAAGAAACTCCTGCTTGTTAAGCTCAGCTGGAGGTGACAGCTGGATCATGTTGCTATACAGCTGCTCAAGTAATGGAGAAGCTGCTGATTGTGGTATATAACTCTGGCTTAAAGTAGCAGCAGTCTGTGACTGGCTTAAAGCAGCAGCAGCAGCCTGTGACTGGCTTAAAGTAGCAGCAGCCTGTGATTGGCTTAAAGCAGCAGCCTGTGACTGTATCTTGTTTCCCATTTTCACAAGCATTGCCATCCTTCTTGACCTAGGGTCAACTGGAAAGTTTGGAAAGCCAATCACTGTATTTCCAAGTGGGCTAGTGTCTTTTTCATTAACTGCTTTCCCACCTGTGTTGCCACTTCTTGGTGGATTTTTTATCCCTGAAATTGATGCTATATTCATAATAGGGCTAGTTTTAGAATATCCAATTTGTTCATTGTGGTGATCAAATGGCTTGGAACTGCATAATAATCCACTAACTTCTCTACTAATATTGTATTGTTGATTCTGCATCGGCTCCTGATGTTGGTGACCATGAACTCCCATCTCAGTGAATCTCTGTGGTGTTTGACCATGAACTCCCATCTCAGTGAATCTCTGTGGTGTTTGACCATGAACTTCCATCTCAGTGAATGTTTGCGGTGCCTGCACTCTGTGATCATGGTGGAGACTGCCCTGAGAATTTACAAATTCATGGACAGCTGGCTGGCTGTAGCACAGATCTGAATACATAGCACTACTGTTGGAACTAGGAGAGATCTGATATTCCATCACACTTCTACCACCACTACTAAATGACTGTGAGTTCAAACCATGATACTGTGTCACATTTGAATTCACAACAACATTATGGCTGCTTTGTGTTTGTGCCATGTATGGGTCTTCCATAACTACTCCAGTATTAAATCCTAGGTTTCCCATGACTATATTTCTCTGAGGTCTGAGTCCTATCATGTTGTGCCTGTCCTGACTTAAGGTATGACGGTGTATTGGCCCATCAATCTCTAAAGAATACTGGTTTGTCAAAGTAGTTACTTCATCTTCAAAATTTGGTGGAGATGCTAATACAGCAGCTCTTGAACTCTGACTGTCTGAGGTTCCTTCTGTCACTGATGACTCAAATGTGTGTCCACTTTTCTCACTTTGAGAACTGCTCACTTCTGATGCTGTTGAGAATGCACAGGAGATCTGGTGGGTGAGCAACGGGTCTTGTTGACCTACTTTCATATACAAATGGTTGCAGCAATTGGCATCCCGGTGGAGAACAACAGGAAATCTTTGTGTGACATTTCCTGTGAGTGGTTGAAAATCTGCAATAAATAAGAGGACAATAAAAATTTTATATTGTTATATATGATGTACCGGGTGTATGTGTTTATATATAAAATTAAATCTCATATTGTTATATATCATGTACCGGGTGTGTGTGTTTGTATATATATAAAATTAAATCTTATAGTTGTATATGATATACGGTGCAACGTTGTTCAGTAACAATCCAGGATATCTGGAGGCATAACCTGCATGTGGGGGGGGGCAACGTTGTTCAGTAACAATCCAGGATATCTGGAGGCATAACCTGCATGTGGGGGGGGGGGGGGCAACGTTGTTCAGTAACAATCCAGGATATCTGGAGGCATAACCTGCGTGTGGGGGGGCAACGTTGTTCAGTAACAATCCAGGATATCTGGAGGCATAACCTGCGTGTGGGGGAGGGGGGGGCAACGTTGTTCAGTAACTGGGGATATCTGGATGCATAACATGTGTTGGGGGGGAAACGTTGTTCAGTAAATCGGGATATCTGGAGGCATAACTTGTGTGGTGGGGGGGGGGGAATTGTTCAGTAACTGGGGATATCTGGAGGCATAACCTGTGGGGGGGGGGGGGGGGGAACAACGTTGTTCAGTAACTGGGGATAATCTGGAGGCATAACCTACATGGGGGCAGCATTGTTCAGAAAATTGACCACACAGCCAATGTGATTCAATGCTTTCTATAAGATCAAAGTGGATTATTACACACATTAAAGAGTAATGCTCTGAAGATGGATGTGTCGGGCCATCATTCATGCAATTAAAGTGGTGACACTATGCATTTTCATTCTCTGGAGTACATCTAGCTGGAAATCTAGTAGGGTTATTGTCCTGCTACATGTGAGATCCAGCGGGAGTTTGAGAATGAACACTGAAGAAGAACAAATGAGAAATAAATAATGATTAACTGGCAGCCATCTTTACCTGGTCTATTTATAACCTGGAAATTCTGCCAATTGGATAATTGTAATTGATGAGGCATGACATGTGATCTGATCGCTGATTGGCTGATTTTTGGCACAATTCTGCATGAAACATCTGGTTTGTCCACTTTTGTTCGTGGTCGGCGGCCTCGTCCATGCTCAACCAACTCTGAGTTATCACCATGGTGAAGCTAGTGGCAGTTATAGAAGAAAAGAAACATCAGTGAATCTTCTGTGTTAGTCAAATAGTAGATATACAACTATTCTTAGAATAGTGAGTCTTTAGTGTTGTTTGGATACAAACACAAATATTCTCTTAAACAATGAGATGTATACACAACTATTCTTAGTGAGACTTCATTGTTCGATATAGATACACAATAATTGTGAGAATGTATCTATTTTCCTTCAGAACTAAACATGATACATAGTGCATAAACCAGTATTCTCTAGTGTCAATGATGTTACTCTCTATACATCTACCATAGTCGTATCTTCTGCTGTTCTATGAAGAGTTTCTCTTGATCTGCTTCTCTTTATTTTGCCATCTGGTACCCATTTTAATGCATTTAATGGAAGTCTTCTTCTTTTTCTAAATTCACTCTCTGATAACCACCACAATAAATCGTATGATTTTCTCTGGGGAGCAAGACATACGATGTAATGCTAGTTCCACAGTAGAACTGTATTATTCGCACCTCGCTTGATTGGCTCACACTGTGCCTCGGACATACAAGGCCCAGCACATCCGTTTTCGTCATGCTTTTAAATCAGGTAGTGGGCTTTCCTAGTCTTTGATAGACTGCCTATCTGACGAGGCGGGTGTGTAAATACTCTTCACCTCTTCTGACTCTTCGCGTTCCGCATCTAGTGAACTTGCCGCGTGTAATCAGATGTTTTGTGCCTGTGACCCTCGGGTGCTGAACCTTTTCTCATCCACGAGCCTGGTTACAGTTTAGGAAGAATTGGAAGAGTTGGACCTGGGCTCTTTCGCCTTCTTAGCCGAGGTGTCGTTCACCGACATCGTGAACACCTCGTCCAAGTCTGAATCACACCACGCATTTGGGAGCAAGGCGTGTTCTAGGACTGAAGGCCTTGTCTCATTTGTGCCTGAGCCCATCGGGTACTGAACCCTTTCTCTCTGTGAGCATGTTTCCAGTATAGGAAAGCACAACAGTAGAATTGGGCCAGGGCTGCCTTTGTTGTCTCGTTTTTTTTCCTGCACCCATCAGGTACAGAACCCTTTCTCAAGAGCATGTTTCCGATATAGGAAAACAGCTCGAAAGTAGAGTTGAACCAGGGCTGCTTTCTTTGTCTGGGAACCCACAATTAGGTTTCTGCCACAATAAGGAACACCGGTAACTAGAAGCTTGCTCAAGCTAACAGAACTTGTAGTTCCGATTGCCTTGGAATGTTTTTCCTTTCTATTTGGACATGGTGCTGCCCTCTGGCACTGTGCTACCCTTTCATTGTACTCAGTATCAGCTATCGTGTCATCTCTCACCATGTGCATCTACCATTTTATGTCAATTTCATTGGCCGTACTTCCAATGCTCAGACTGGACTGACTAGCATCACTGTGTGTCGACAATGCCACTGCATGTGTTGGTGCAGTGGTGTCGGAGATGTTAATTGTCTCTTTTGCAGTCAATTCTCTTCCGATCTGCTGCCTCCACATTTATGGACACGATTCCCAAAAGGTTTAGCCAGAATCAGCGTGAGCAGTTGTGTTTCTGTTTCCTGGGTGCACCACGAGGAGGTATTTTTGGGATCTTGGTTATCTGCTAATCCTGGGTTCGCCTAGAGCAGTGTGGTACTCCTTGCACCCCAATGTCAGTCTAATTTCATTCATTTTAAGTACATCTTCTTCTACGTTCGTTCTCAAATTCCTGAAACTAGCAGGATGTAGACCATAGAATGAAATGCTTTGCATCATGGTTTAAAGTTAATGTTCCTACTATATTTCATTCTCAAACTCCCGCTGGATCTCTCTTGTAGCAGGACAATGATCCTACTAGATTTCAAACAGGATGCAGTCCAGAGAATGTAAATGCGATATGTTGCAGTTTTATTTGCGCCAGTGGCTGGCAGATCCATTTTCAGCTGAGGCCAGTTCAATTCTGACTCAGTAACTAAAAGTCTAGCAACATCGACAATGGTAGCATTAAGATTGAGATTAATGAAAGGGACCAGCGTGCTGCACAAGCAATTCTTGCAAACAAGTAATGACATAGAGAGGGCAGGCCAACTAGTGTTATGGAAACATGTTGAGGCAGAAAAAAACTGAAAATAATGATGAAGGAAAAAACAAGACTAACCTGAAGTTCATACAGGCTACACATCAGATTCTCGTCGTAATTCAGGTGACATAAATCTGCAGAGTCTAAGTCGTAGCTTTCTCCATCAACCGTCACATCATCATCTAATTGTCTCCTCTTCAGGCTGTCATTCATATTTTCAAAATGTATGCCAGAAAATGCAGTACTTGATCGTTCCGTCTGCAGCTCTTCAGAAATACTATCTAAAGACTTTGGGGCTTCCTGTGAATCTTCTGGTGGAATTGGTGTCTGTAACGATATTAAGGAATCTGAGATGCTGTCAGCAACAGACTGCTGGTTCTGATATCTCCTACAGTTACTGCTGCCAGTTTGGATGAATGTTGGACAATTGTGATTATTTTGGTTTGGATCACTGTCAAAAGAAACAGTTTTTTCAGGATCCTTATCATTGCTTGTCAGAATGTCCTTTTGGTCATGTCTGGTGGACTCATTATCTACTATTTGAAATTCTGCTTGATTATGTAATGATTTCAAGCATAGATTCCCATCTTCAGTTCTTCTGTCAGTTTCTGTGGGGCAAACATCATCTACCAACTCCTTTCCTGGCACATCTACATCTTTCTTAGATGAACTTTGTCCATGCCCATTTGTAAAATCTGCATCTTTATTGATCAATAAAGTGATATCTTCTAATAATTCTTCTGTCGATTGAGGCATTTCAGACAAATCTGGGCAGATTTCCGAGCTGGTAAAGTCTGAACTTTTTATAATGTCTATGTTCCCTCTACATTCACTATTATTATTGTTTGTAAGCTCTTGTTTTAATTTGTTCCCGCTATGTTCATTATTATTATTGTTTGTAAGCTCCTGTTGGAACATGTTCCCACTACATTCAGTATTATTGTTGTTTGTAAGCTCCTGTTCAAATATGTCTACAAGATCAGAAATCTGCAAGTTCATCATGCCCAACAAATCATCCCCGTCATCATCCCCTTGGGTACACATGCCCAACAAATCATCCCCTGGGTACACATCCCAAGTATTACCATCATCAGTTATTTCACTATTCTTCTTGACATTGCTTCTTACAGTGGCGTCCACCTCCTCCACGTTAGTGATTTCCATTGCTAATGTTGTTACAACTGGGCATACACTGAGATATGCACCTGGTTTTGTAGAAATTGTGATGCTCTGTAGCAGACTTTAAGAAGATCAAGTCTGTACTTTAACAATGTCTTTAGCAATCTAGGTCACATGCAGAGAAATATGTCCACTGTACTACAGATCTTTGTGAAAGATGAATTATCCATAACCTGGCAGACGGCTTATCTATAACCTGGCAGACGGCTTATCTATAACCTGGCAGACTGAAGATAAGAAACCAGTAGGAAGATTGTAAAGCTCCCTAACTTGATACCAACAGGTAAAAGTCCAAGACTCATTGAGGTAAATACACAGAGAGAATTGTTTAGGTCAGTCCAAACAGTCAAATCCTTTGTTTTGGATTAACTTCTAGAAGATGCGAACTCAGGTCTCTCTAGTAGTACACAACAGTTCAAAATCCATTCAGTAAGTACGATTTAGAAGCTGGATTCTTATTACACTAGGAGATATTAATCAAGAAGCCTGTGTCCTGTTTTGTAGTTGATCTTTATTTTCAATGTGAAGATGGCACATGATCTGCAGAGAATTACACAAAACAATTTTTACCTTAAATACATATCACATGACACATTTTAATTATTTAGTTTAATCATAATGTTAAGTGTTTGCTCATATATTGCTTCACATCTATGGCTGGATTATATACTGCTTCACATCTATGGCTGGATTATATACTGCTTCACATCTATGGCTGGATTATATATTGTTTCACATCTAGAGCTGGATTATATATTGCTTCACATCTAGAGCTGGATTATATATTGCTTCACATCTAGAGCTGGATTATATATTGCTTCACATCTAGAGCTGGATTATATATTGCTTCACATCTAGAGCTGGATTATATATTGGTTCACATCTAGAGCTGGATTATATATTGGTTCACATCTAGAGCTGGATTATATATTGCTTCACATCTATGGCTGGATTATATATTGCTTCACATCTAGAGCTGGATTATATATTGCTTCACATCTAGAGCTGGATTATATATTGCTTCACATCTAGAGCTGGATTATATATTGCTTCACATCTAGAGCTGGATTATATATTGCTTCACATCTAGAGCTGGATTATATATTGCTTCACATCTAGAGCTGGATTATATATTGCTTCACATCTAGAGCTGGATTATATATTGGTTCACATCTAGGGCTGGATTATAGGTCTACATCTTGAAATGTGGACACAGTGCCTAGATCTCGATCATAGCCCTACATATTGAAATGTGGACAATGTGGCTGATCATAGCCCTACATATTGAAATGTGGACAATGTGGCTGACTATAGCCCTACATATTGAAATGTGGACAATGTGGCTGATTATAGTCCTATATATTGAAATGTGGCTGATCATAGCCCTACATATTGAAATGTGGACAATGTGGCTGACTATAGTCCTACATATTGAAATGTGGACAATGTGGCTGACTATAGTCCTACATATTGAAATGTGGACAATGTGGCTGACTATAGTCCTACATATTGAAATGTGGACAATGTGGCTGATCATAGCCCTACATATTGAAATGTGGACAATGTGGCTGATCATAGCCCTACATATTGAAATGTGGACAATGTGGCTAATCATAGCCCTACATATTGAAATGTGGACAAGGTGGCTGACTATAGTCCTACATATTTTCAAATGTGGACAATGTGGCTGGCTCCCAGACACCACACTATCATCAGGTGTGTACATGTGTTACTGCTAACAGTCTACTTCACCAATCACAAACTATAGGGCTAACTCTCCGCAGTTTACAACAAACAAGTGTCTGTACCAAAACTGGGTCATAAACAGGAAGTAACAGAGTAACAAGTTATGACTGAAGTTCTGAGTCGTTACATGGCATTGTTTGTTATCACACCCAGGAATTATGAGAAATCAGAGTGTGTACATACTTTTAAGCAAAGAGGAGGTTTATGGAAAACTTTATTTCATACATGGAGGGCTACAACTTTAAGTGGTTCAGATTTCTCTGAGAAGAGGTGGTAAACACATTAACTATAGGCCTATAGATGAATTACTGTTGGTCTTCCACAAGAGTTGCTCTAGATGAAGTACTGTGGGTCTTCCCCAAGAGTTGCTCTGAGAAGAAGGGTGGTCTGCTGTTGGTTGCTTTGGTGGGCCATTAGCTACACCTTCAGACATTCCTGTGTGCAGCTTCAGATGTGATACAATGGATAATTATGTCCAGCAAGTTGCAAGTCAAGTCTCCTTATGAAAAAGTCACATCCTACTCTCCATCTGTGCCCACGAGGTCACTAGCATATCTCAACATCTGTGCCCACGAAGTCACTAGCATATCTCAACATCTGTGCCCACGAGGTGACTAGCATATCTCTCCATCTGTGCCCACGAGGTCACTAGCATATCTCAACATCTGTGCCCACGAGGTCACTAGCATATCTCAACATCTGTGCCCACGAGGTCACTAGCATATCTCAACATCTCTGCCCACGAGGTCACTAGCATATCTCAACATCTGTGCCCACGAGGTCACTAGCATATCTCAACATCTGTGCCCACGAGGTCACTAGCATATCTCAACATCTGTGCCCGCGAGGTCACTAGCATATCTCAACATCTGTGCCCACGAGGTCACTAGCATATCTCAACATCTGTGCCCACGAGGTGACTAGCATATCTCTCCATCTGTGCCCACGAGGTCACTAGCATATCTCTCCATCTGTGCCCACGAGGTCACTAGCATATCTCAACATCTGTGCCCACGAGGTCACTAGCATATCTCAACATCTGTGCCCACGAGGTGACTAGCATATCTCTCCATCTGTGCCCACGAGGTCACTAGCATATCTCAACATCTGTGCCCACGAGGTCACTAGCATATCTCAACATCTGTGCCCACGAGGTCACTAGCATATCTCAACATCTGTGCCCACGAGGTCACTAGCATATCTCAACATCTGTGCCCACGAGGTCACTAGCATATCTCAACATCTGTGCCCACGAGGTCACTAGCATATCTCAACATCTGTGCCCACGAGGTCACTAGCATATCTCAACATCTGTGCCCACGAGGTGACTAGCATATCTCTCCATCTGTGCCCACGAGGTCACTAGCATATCTCTCCATCTGTGCCCACGAGGTCACTAGCATATCTCAACATCTGTGCCCACGAGGTCACTAGCATATCTCAACATCTGTGCCCACGAGGTCACTAGCATATCTCAACATCTGTGCCCACGAGGTCACTAGCATATCTCAACATCTGTGCCCACGAGGTCACTAGCATATCTCAACATCTGTGCCCACGAGGTCACTAGCATATCTCAACATCTGTGCCCACGAGGTCACTAGCATATCTCAACATCTGTGCCCACGAGGTCACTAGCATATCTCAACATCTGTGCCCACGAGGTCACTAGCATATCTCAACATCTGTGCCCACGAGGTCACTAGCATATCTCAACATCTGTGCCCACGAGGTGACTAGCATATCTCAACATCTGTGCCCACGAAGTCACTAGCATATCTCAACATTTGTGCCCACGAGGTGACTAGCATATCTCAACATCTGTGCCCACGAGGTGACTAGCATATCTCAACATCTGTGCCCACGAGGTGACTAGCATATCTCAACATCTGTGCCCACGAGGTGACTAGCATATCTCAACATCTGTGCCCACGAGGTGACTAGCATATCTCAACATCTGTGCCCACGAGGTGACTAGCATATCTCAACATCTGTGCCCACGAGGTGACTAGCATATCTCAACATCTGTGCCCACGAGGTGACTAGCATATCTCAACATCTTGACAATGAGATATTCAGTCAGGTGATTTAGATAATCTCAAAGTTATTTTCCCTCATAAATGTAATCAAGTATAAAATCATAAATGTAATCAAGTATAAAATCATATTGTAAATGCATGACAAATTCAAAGAACCCCCCCCCCCTCTCCTGTTATATGTTCAAAAATCGTTATTTTGATATAAAATCATATTGTAAATGTATGACAAATTCAGAGACCCCCCCCCCTCTCCTGTTATATGTTCAAAAATCGTTATTTTGATATAAAATCATATTGTAAATGCATGACAAATTCAGAGAGAGACCCCCCCCCCCCCCGTCATATGCTCAAATATTGGATATTTTGATTTTTAAAAGCGACGCTGGGTGATATCTGTCAAACATCTCGGAAGAGACAACTAAGGTGTTTTTGTAATGAAATTGGCTGCCATATCCAGAAAACAGAATTAATGGTTAATTCAAAGAAACAAAATAACACAGCTTGCAAGATCAAAGTCAATGATATTGTATTAAAACAGGCCCACCAATTCAAATATTTAGGTACAATGATTACAGCAGATGGAAGAAGTTGAACAGAAATAAGATGCAGAATAGCGCCCGTGTGTTGCCGGGGTCCGAAAGGGGAGCAAAGAATAGCAACACTGTTTAACTTCCATGCATGTCGTAAAAGGCGACTAGTGAGGTTATGGGATGGAGTTGGCAGTTCCATTCCATATAGGGTCAGTGACCCACAGCCATGCTGAAATCGGATGTGTCAGGCTGAAAGGCGCAGATATCGCAGCAATGCTGTAAACCATGACACAACGCATTCCGTTCTCCGGACTACATCTTGCTAATCTGCAGGAGTTTGAGAACGAATGCAGAAGAAGAAGATGCAGAATAGGACAGGCAAAAACAGCATTCAGAAAAATGAAAAATATATTGTGTAATGTGACCTTGTCATTAGAGGTGAGAAAGAGAGTTCTGCAGTGCTATATAACCCCTATACTAATACATGGGTGCGAGTCTTGGACAATAAATAAACTGGAAAGTGGGAAATTAGAGGCAACAGAGATGTGGTTCTACAGAAGAATGCTGAGAATACCATGGACTGCCAGAATAACTAATGTAGAGTTGTTGAAAGAGTCAAATTCGAAACGGACCTTAATCAACAATATAAGAAAAAGGCAATCTTCTTTTTTTTGGCCACTTCATGAGACAGGCAGGTTTAGAGAACATAGTCACAATAGGCACAATTTAAGGCAACAGAGACAGAGGACGACAACGTGAGAAAATATTAGACAGTTTGACAGCCTGGCACGGCATGGAAACAACAACGACTTTGATACATAATACTGTGGACAGCCATGACCGCCTACGCCAGCCGGCATGGCACCTGATGATGATCCTATATAGGGTTAAAGTGTTCCAGAAACCATGCTGACAGAGAGATAGAGACGATTAAGCCGTGACCACCGACTTTATAAGACTCGTCAGATAAGATGGGAATCATCCTTTCAACGAGACGTGTATAACTTTTTCCATGATTATAGTTAGCTGTCGACATAAAGTAACCAATGAAAATTACGGGAAAAGTCAAGTGCGTTACTTTAGACAGATGAATCTGGTGAGTCAGCAGGGCTGTATATTTGAGAAAAGACACGGCAAAGTAAGTTACATGGAATTACCAAGGATAACGGACGAAAATAAATATATTACTTCCGTGTCACAGGTCACTATGAGACAGTCCACCATACTTGGAGATGACGCAATGACGTCATACTTGTCAGGATATGTTACATGGATACAATGACGTCATACTTGTCAGGATATGTTACATGGATACAATGACGTCATACTTGTCAGGATATGCTACATGGATACAATGACGTCATACTTGTCAGGATATGTCACATACAATTACGTCATAATTATCACGATATGTCACATGGATACAACGACGTTATTATTGTCATGATATGTAAGAAAGATATTTGAAGTAGATCTTGTGTTTGTATCCATCAATAAACCAATAACACGTCAGACTCGACGAAGGAGTATTACGTTATTGTTGATAATTATGAAATAATCCCGTTAGCTATGAGCAGGTAGCTCTTGACACATGATGATGATGAAATGAATCATAAGCAGGTTGAGGAGAGCCACCTTCTGTCACATCTCCATCAACAACATAAAGATAACCTCACAAACCTCCTTATGAAGAGCTAGACAATAGTCTCCAAAATGTCTCCATAATAACACAGGTTCCTGGAATAATTAATAAGGAATACCAAACTCCACCTCAACTAAAGCAGTGACACTGAAGATGACAGAAATAAAATACAATCCCAAGGAATGGACACATGTCTACACAGATGGATCGGCAGAAGGAGCAGTAAGGAATGGAGGAGGTGGAATTCTTATAAGACTCAAAGATGGGAAGACAATATCAAAAGATTGCAGATCCCTACTAAAATCAATCCAGAGCAACAGAAAAGAAAGCATTCTGCACAACATCAGACATGAGCTAAAACTACCAACAATCATCAGCTATTGACCTTCAATCGATATCATCACACTGTGGAATCATGGGAAATGAGAACGCGGATGCTCTGTCAAAAACAGGAAGCGAAATGGAACACAGACACCCACTGTCCTACAGTGAAGCAAAAACAATAATCCACATCACATACACAGCAAAGTGGAAGACACAAATGGAAGTGGATGACAAACAAGATGCAATACATCACCTCCAACGATATCAACAGACAACAATATTTCGCCTTAGACCAGGCCACTGCAGACTGTTGGGTCACCTTTACCGATTCAGGATCTCATACACAGCTGAATGTCCATGTGCATCCGGAACCCAGACTCCTGAACACATACTTCAGGATTGTCAAATGTACAAAGAGCGTGACAAAAGTCACGATCAGACCTATCCAGAGGATACAGACTTGAGACAAAAGCTATGGCGCAGTCGCTCTGACCTTGAGAAGACAATGGTCTTCGCCCTGACGACAGACCTGACAATATAACATGACCGCAGATGCTTAACGCAGAAGACGAAGAAGAACAGCTTGACTGGTGTAATTTATGCACAGTCTCTATATAGTTCGGAAAATGGACTGAATGTGTTGTTTACAGCTTGGGGAAAGCGGCTACCATTTTTGGCGGACTGTCAAAGCTAGCTTGAAATCACCGAAAGCTAAAACTGAAAACACAGATACAGATATATCACACATGCGTGCTGAGCACGCTCTACTACAGATATACATGCGTGCTGAGCACACTCTACTACAGATATACATGCGTGCTGAGCACACTCTACTACAGATATACATGCGTGCTGAGCACACTCTACTACAGATATACATGCGTGCTGAGCACACTCTACTACAGATATACATGCGTGCTGAGCACACTCTACTACAGATATACATGCGTGCTGAGCACACTCTACTACAGATATACATGCGTGCTGAGCACACTCTACTACAGATATACATGCGTGCTGAGCACACTCTACTACAGATATACATGCGTGCTGAGCACACTCTACTATGGATTCGAAACATGGACTATTTACACCAAAAATGAAAAGAGACTTAACACCTTTCACCTAAGATGGATTTGACCTGTGTATTTCTCACGCACTGACCTCGTCCGCTTGAGATGGCCTTCCAATCCATCGCCAAGCGCAGTCTGTGTGTTTTGACTCTTCCAATCCATCGCCAAGCGCTGTCTGTGTGTTTTGACTCTTCCAATCCATCACCAAGCGCGGTCTGTGTGTTTTGACTCTTCCAATCCATCGCCAAGCGCGGTCTGTGTATTTTGACTCTTCCACTCCATCGCCAAGCGCGGTCTGTGTGTTTTGACTCTTCCAATCCATCGCCAAGCGCGGTCTGTGTATTTTGACTCTTCCACTCCATCGCCAAGCGCGGTCTGTGTGTTTTGACTCTTCCCCATTGCGTATATTACACAGAATAGGTAGGTAGAGTACAAATCTTGGACGAGGAGCTTCGCAGTGGGCCCTTGGGTACTGAACCCAATTCTCTCTGTATGAGCCGTGTTGGGCAACGATCAACAGTCGAGTTGGACTATGTTTTCAGTGTCGTTAGAGACTTGCGCCCCCCCCCCCTCTATGTTGCCGCCAGTGTCCAGATTCCGAGTCTCAACACTGCTTCGGTCAGACAATTGAACAATGCGCTCCCCGACTTGTGTTCAATGTTTGTCCTGTGTTCAATAGGGGAGCTGTTTTGAAAGCTTTCTTCCATACACAGGAGCGCATGTTCAAGTTGGCGTATCCAATACCTGAGTCTTGAATGGGGTCAAGTGTGATGGGGCATGTCTTCTGTGTGTTCTCGAGCATGAATAGCATTTGCGTCAGTCGATCTCGTGCTGGGCCACTGTAGCCCCGTTGCCACTGAATCGACACACGTACACTACGCTGCCCTCTAGCGTGTGTTACCTTTCCCAGATTCGGTGTGCATTCGTAAGATCACCGTATGTTAGGGACATTGGTCACCCCTTCAATAAATCTGCTTTTTAAGCCAGTCAAGTCGGTATGCTCAGATGCCATGCTTATGTTGGACGTAATGGTGCAGAGGTTTCGGAGATATTTCCTGTCTCTCTGCAGGCAATTATCATTCCATCTACAGCATTCACTTCCACGTACGCGAGCCTTAAAGTGTTAGCCAGGAATACAGCGATAGAAACTGTATTCTGTTTCCAGGGTGCACCACGAGGAGGTACTTTTAGGACCTTGGTTATCTGCTAATCCTGGGTCCGCACGAGAGCAATGTAGACCCTTTGCACCCCATGGAAACACGTAATAGAAACGTATTAGTCTGTTTGGAACACGGCCGCAAAATATACAACTGGTGCATCCCAAAACTATTGCTATTCGGAGAACTGACTGAAGACCAACGAGCCCGCGATAGACAAAAGATGAGATATGGTGAACATGTGTAAATCCTCAATAAAAAGCATTTTCATAGACCCCAAAATCTGAAAAAACACGGCCGAATAACGAGATGTTTGATGGCACAGCCTGCGTGCAGCTGGAGCAGCTTTGATGGCACAACCTGCGTGCTGGAGCAGCTTTGATGGCACAACCTGCGTGCAGCTGGAGCAGCTTTGATGGCACAACCTGCGTGCTGGAGCAGCTTTGATGGCACAACCTGCGTGCTGGAGCAGCTTTGATGGCACAACCTGCGTGCTGGAGCAGCTTTGATGGCACAACCTGCGTGCTGGGGCAGCTTTGATGGCACAACCTACGTGCTGGAGCAGCTTTGATGGCACAACCTACGTGCTGGAGCAGCTTTGATGGCACAACCTGCGTGCGGCTGGAGCAGCTTTGATGGCACAACCTGCGTGGGGCTGGAGCAGCTATGATGGCACAACCTGCGTGGGGCTGGAGCAGCTTTGATGGCACAACCTGCGTGGGGCTGGAGCAGCTTTGATGGCACAACCTGCGTGGGGCTGGAGCAGCTTTGATGGCACAACCTGCGTGGGGCTGGAGCAGCTTTGATGGCACAACCTGCGTGGGGCTGGAGCAGCTTTGATGGCACAACCTGCGTGGGGCTGGAGCAGCTTTGATGGCACAACCTGCGTGGGGCTGGAGCAGCTTTGATGGCACAACCTGCGTGGGGCTGGAGCAGCTTTGATGGCACAACCTGCGTGGGGCTGGAGCAGCTTTGATGGCACAACCTGCGTGGGGCTGGAGCAGCTTTGATGGCACAACCTGCATGCGGCTGGAGCAGCTTTGATGGCACAACCTGCGTGCGGCTGGAGCAGCTTTGATGGCACAACCTGCGTGCGGCTGGAGCAGCTTTGATGGCACAACCTGCGTGGGGCTGGAGCAGCTTTGATGGCACAACCTGCGTGCGGCTGGAGCAGCTTTGATGACACAACCTGCGTGCGGCTGGAGCAGCTTTGATGGCACAACCTGCGTGGGGCTGGAGCAGCAATGTGTTCAGAAATAATATGTTTACAGATAAGAAAGAAACAAAAAGAAAGATGCAAACAAAAATCTTCTGTTGCTGTGACACGATCGATTGAAAAGTTCCCATTCATGAGCAAATATTCAAAGGATCGATTCTTCTTTTTGCTTATTGACCATCTGCAACACGAAAAAGTACCTGCCAGCCACGCATACTTATAGACCCCCTCTGAGTAGAAGCGCTCCTTCCATAGGATATATGCCCTATTCTTGTGTGTGGGTGTGAGAACTGGACACTAAATGCAGACAAGGACAGAATAATTCAAATATATTCAATATTTTGAATATTCTTTTTCTTCTGCATTCGTTCTTAAACTCCTGCAGATTAGAGGAGGGCTGCAGTTCACAGATAGATCTTCTTCATCGTTCTGGATTCCACTGAATTTCTCCTGTAGCAGGACAATGGCCCAACTAGATTTCCAGTAGGATGTAGTCCAGAGAATGGATATGCATTGTGTCGCCGTTTTATTTGCGCCAATGGTCTGACATAACCGTCTTCGACGGGGATTTTATATATATATATATACGTTTATTAATAGATACATACTAGTTGGTCCAAAAATGATCTATATCTCTTTTATTGGAAGGCATTCCACATCGTCTTTCTGTGTCGTCTCGTATGACATGCATGGCAGGTTAAGTGTTGCTGATCTCAACTCCCCACCCCCCCCCCCCCTTCTGCAACGTGCAGACAAATGACACAGTAAGAGCATTAATTTGCTCCCTTCTGTTCAAGCAATAATATTTCTTCATGATACGGCTAATGTCCTGAGGAAGTTGATTAAACACAATAGAAGGCAGGACATATCTTAAAGACAATCTTTTGACAAGAGAGAGATTGAATATTAAATTTGTCAAGTGAAATTAGTATTTACAAACCGATATTAATAACATCACAACACCCTAATTAATTGCATCACATCATCCTGATTAACTGCATCACATCATCCTGATTAACTGCATCACATCATCCTGATTAACTGCATCACATCATCCTGATTAATAACATCACAGCACCCTGATTGATGGCATCACATCATCATGATTGATGGCATCACATCATCCTGATTAATCGTGAAACACGTGGACTTTCTAATACTGAATGCAACTATGGCAAGAGATCACGACAGCAGGAACAGCTGGACGAGACACAAGCAGCAAGATGAGCTGAAGATCGACAGCAGTTTCTAAACGATGTCATGACTGCTACGTCCTGTCCAGGATATGCTACATCTTCTTCTGTGATCAGTTGTTATACATCCAGTTCAATATTAATCATGAATGGAGCGGTTTCTTTTAGGTCATCAAGAGTTCCTGATAGTACACAACAAATGATGACGCATCTATACTGATACTACACAACAAATAATGGCAATTATATGCTGATTCTACACAACAAATGACGCTTCTATACTGATACTACACAACGAATGATGACGCCTCTATACTGATATTACACAACAAATGATGACGCTCTTATGCTACAACACAACCTCTGCGATCAATAAACACACAGTCCAATATTATTTATGTATGGAGTGGTTTGTTTTAGTTTATTGTGGGTCTCCCACAACTTGTTATAGTTTCGTTACATATTGTGGTTAGATATTACCCAGGTTTCTTGTCTTATCCTCCACATATGTTTATAGTGTGCACACGTTCGTTATGTTGCGTCTTCTTCTTTAACACACCGCACAAATTGTTTACAACACGCCATGGTCCGTCGCCAGGTCGTTACACAGACTGTTTAATTAGTAGTTTGTTTTAAAGATCTATTAAATTAATATTTTGTCTGTATGATTCTTGTTTTATTATTAAAAGTTTCTTTCAGACGGAGATCATATATCGAAACGTCAACAGTTTTCGTCCCAATTCATTTTATTATAATTATTTTTAGCGTGTTTCTTAGTAATGGTAGGTATTTGCAACAGATATGTACTTATTGACTATTATCACTTTGACAGCGTAACTACAGCCCATATCTCAACATGTTAGATATTCTCTGGTTATATTTGTGTTGGTAATAATATAATCTAGCTGTGAGATATTTCACTTCCTGACCGGCTAACCTGCACTTGTTGAAAGTCATGTACAACATATTACCTTGATTCAAGTTGCCAGATCTGTTTGTTCAATATCTTTTCTCTATTTCTATCTTGTCGTCCATCTTCTCGTGAGGAAACAGACGTAAGCTTCATTCACCGAAAGTTGTGGTCAGTCAGATACTATTGGCGTTTACAAATAACTTGTCCTGGAATAGTGCTCTACGTGTTCGCGAACGCTTGTTTTTTTTTTTGTTCCTCGTTGATCACACGTAGAAGAAGACTTTGGAGTTATAGTTGTGAAATATAATGAGCTCGCATAACAATGACGTAATATGTTGTGTTATTATAATAATAGTCTCACCAATCAGAACGTGTCTCTTCTGCCTGGCAAACAATCAACAGATGAGTTATGTCATTAACACCTTCAAATATGGCATTGCTACAGGAAAGAAAAAAGGTGGAAAGTACACATCTGAACAGACAAGAAATTATCAAATAGAAATCCAAGTTTCGCTCCATGTTATTGTTTCTCAAATGGAAGGGGGGGGGTATCGTCTCAAAACCAGGTATAAGGGATCTTAAGGAAAAATAGTGCACTGAACCGAAAGACGCAATTATAGCAGTTTTACTGTAAACTAGTCACACAACATACAAATCTTCTTGTTCCTCTTCTGTGATCAGTTTTACTGTAAACTAGTCACACAACATACATATCTTCGTCTTCCTCTTCTGCGATCAGTTTTCTATGCTCATAAGTCTATACAGGAAGTTGGGCCGCCTCCACGAATTCAGTCGTCGGCAGGAGATCCTCACGGTTGCCCCACAGCTTTACCTTCAGATCTGTCTCTTGAGGCCATATTTTAGTTCTCACGTCTGGGAACCCTTTTGACCTGGGCATTGGTCAGTTTGGACAGCCTTAATTTTGTGGTGATGTGCTTGTAGTCTGCAATGTCATGTGCGAAGTCTAAAAATTATGATTAGTTGCAACATATATATGACTAGGCCCGTGTTGCCGGGTCTGATAAGGGAGAAGACAATGGCGATACCATACAAGTAGCTCGAGGTGTATGGGTGAGTTGTTGTCTCATCTCTAAAGTTACAGTCACCTAGAAGCAATGCTGAAGTCGGGTGTATCAGACCAAAAGGCGTAGATATCGGAGTTAAACTGTATATCATGACACAACGCATTACTTTCTCTGGGCTACATCCTGCTAGTCTGCAGGAGTTTGAGACATTCCCTTCTCTGTTGCTACATCCTGCTAGTCTGCAGGAGTTTGAGACATTCCCTTCTCTGTTGCTACATCCTGCTAGTCTGCAGGAGTTTAAGAGATTTCCTTCTCTGGGTCTACATCCTGCTAGTCTGCAGGAGTTTAAGAGATTTCCTTCTCTGGGTCTACATCCTGCTAGTCTGCAGGAGTTTAAGAGATTCATTCTCTGGGTCTACATCCTGCTAGTCTACAGGAGTGTGAGAACGAACGCAGAAGAAATATGGCTCAAGTTACAAATAACAATTTTGTGGTTATTCTAAAGAGATGGCAGAAGTAGAGATGAGGGGGTTATATGAAATAGAGATTAGAGGGGGATTTGATATTGTTGGGGGGGGGGGGGGTTTACATGAAATAGATATTGGGAGGTTACATGAAATAGAGATTGGGGGTACAGGAAATAGAGATTAGGGGAGTACATGAAGTAGAGGGTGGGGGAGCTCATGAAGTAGAGAGTAGGGGAGTACATGAAGTAGAGGGTAGGGGAGCACATGAAGTAGAGAGTAGGGGAGTACATGAAGTAGAGGGTACATGAAGTAGAGGGTGGGGGAGCTCATGAAGTAGAGAGTAGGGGAGTACATGAAGTAGAGGGTACATGAAGTAGAGGGTAGGGGAGCACATGAAGTAGAGGGTGGGGGAGTACATGTAGTAGAGTGTAGGGGAGTACATGAAGTAAAGGCTAGAGGTTACATGCAGTAGATGGTAGGGGAGCACATAAAGTAGAGGGTAGGGGAGTACATGAAGTAGAGGGTGGGGTGCACATAAAGTAGAGGGTAGGGGGTACATGAAGTAGAGGGTACATGAAGTAGAGTGTGGGGGAGTACATGAAGTAGAGGGTACATGAAGTAGAGTGTGGGGGAGTACATGAAGTAGAGGGTACATGAAGTAGAGTGTGGGGGAGCACATGAAGTAGAGGGTGGGGGAGTACATGTAGTAGAGTGTAGGGGAGTACATGAAGTAAAGGCTAGAGGTTACATGCAGTAGATGGTAGGGGAGCACATAAAGTAGAGGGTAGGGGAGTACATGAAGTAGAGTGTGGGGGAGTACATGTAGTAGAGGGTAGAGTGTACATTGAAGTAAATGGTAGGGGGTACATGAAGTAGAGGGTAGGGGAGCACATGAATTAAAAGGTAGTGGAGCACATGAAGTAAAGGGTAGAGGGTACATGAAGTAGAGGGTAGGGGAGCACATGAAGTAGAGGGTAGGGGGTACATGAAGAACAGAAACGATAGAAGAAATTGTTAAAGGGCAGGGGTACATAATGTAGAGGTATAGGTTTGACCATCCCATAGAAGGTCAAATGTTATGCTGAAATGTCAGCCGAAAGATGCAGATATTGCAGCAAACCACGACATAAAGATTCCATTCTACTGAGCTTATCCTGTTAACAGGCAGGAGTTTGAGAATGAAAGCAGAAGAAGAAAATCCCTATGCAAAAAGGACTATCGCTGAAAAATGGAGAGTACAGCAGAAGGTCATAGACATGGTTTACCCCCCCCCCTCCCTCCCTGGCAGATCAGCATTAGAACATGACTTTTAGCAGCAGAAACATAGCCCCCCCCCCCCCCCTTAGCAGTTTTTCCCAAAAATAGAATTGACACACGAAAATGCACAAATTGCCGTCATTTAAATAAACCCCCTAACCCCCTTAATGCAAATGTAACTATGGCGCTGGTACAACTATCTCCAGTATGAGAATGGATATGTATCTACAGCCCTGGTACAACTATCTCCAGTATGAGAATGGATATGTATCTACAGCCCTGGTACAACTATCTCCAATATGAGAATGGATATGTATCTACAGCCCTGGTACAACTATCTCCAGTATGAGAATGGATATGTATCTACAGCCCTGGTACAACTATCTCCAGTATGAGAATGCAAATAGCTGCAGTTACATAGTCCCTAGAATGTGTCTCAGAAACACTGACAACTAGAGCAGTTATTGTATGATACTCTAATCCATGATCCGCCAAGATTCAGAATGGAGGGTCTGTGTCATGAGTGGATGGAGTATATAGCGATTTCGCAAGTTCAGGGGGTCTGGGTACATATTTTGCCTGGGTGTCACGCTGGGAGTTGAGGGACTTGGGTTCATATGTTATGCTGGATTTGAGGGTACTGAAAGAGCTGACTGACGTCAAGAGTACAGATGACAATGGACAAGACGGACATTGTGAATTCTGTATCCACACATAAAACAGTGCCACAATGCATTTCCTTTCTGGACTACATTTTGCTGGAAATCTAAAGGACCATTGTCCTGTTACAAGTGAGATCCAGCGGGAGTTTGAGAATGAACACAGAAGAAGAATATGCATCTGATGGATGAGAACAACATGGTGGACAAGATTGTCATGAAGAGATTGCCATGCAGAGATTGAAGGAATTTGGAGTTGCTCTAGGAGATAGTAGGAGTGGATGATTGACAGGTATGACGTAGGGAAATCTACATGATATGGGAACTATTAGCATGCATACATTTTGTAATCTGCTGAAAGATGGAGCTGCTATGAGTATGCTCTGAGTGTACTGCAGTCAGTTCAGGCAATCACAAATCATTAATCCAATGTATCAAAGCGTATGAAATAAATATTGTAAATAAAGGCTAAAATGTTACTTTTGCCTGTTGTTCGTCCATCACAGGTGATGATGACCATTTGTTACATCCACTTTTGAAAATTCAATTTTAGTTATGTCCTCGATTATGAGTTCGTAAATGGCTAATGAGCCCTAATCGAGCTGTAAATGTCCTTGGATAGTTCGGACATGGAATGATGACTGTAGATGGATCTTGGTCTATCCGTGACTTTCTAGCTGCTCTCCGCTGTTGAACTGCTGCATTTCTCTTCTTTTCACACGATGATGCGTTCTTTTTTATTTTAGAACGTCATGTAGATCTATTTTGTGCAAGTTCTTCCCATGTATTGTGGTCTATTTCAAAGGCTTTCAGTGAGTTCTGTGGAATCGCAGTTCAGAAGGAATAAATCTGAGATAAATTTTCATATATTTTTCTTAAATTAAAATATGTATAAATCTGTACTTTTGACTCAACAACCTTCACCATATGGTGTAGCTCAGACAAAGGTCTATAGAGTTGTTATTCTAGTGTTGTTTCTATGTGCCAGTATTTTTGCTGTTCACTTAAGATTTAGAGTGTGTATTCTAGTGCTCTTTATAAGCCCCCTATGTTCAAGTACTTTTGCTGTTCATTCGAAATTTAGAGTTTTTATTCTAGTGCTCTTTATAAGCCCCCTATGTGCAATTATTTTTTGGCCTATATCCTACGTCAATCAGCAATTTGATGATTATTTTTACTTCAAATTAAGTCACCTAAAATGAAATCGGTAGTGATGAATCAAATAATAAAACATCCTCGGATTGGCAGTGATAAAACTTAAAACAATAAAACAATTACTCGTAAGAGAATGTAAATGTTTCATTGAAAAAGTACACTAAGTACTATACTGAATTATTATAATACACCAATTTCAAACAAAAAAGTACTTTTTAATACATCAAACTAGGATTTTATACAACTAATAACAACACATGAGTTTATGATATAGAATTGTACTTACACAGAAGTTCAAGCCAAAACAAGATCTACGACCTGCTTAAAATAAACTCAACTAGCATAGAAATTACACAAGACCTGACATTCGTATCTTGTCACAAGAGATTCAGTGGTAAATATGTACAATCTAGGACATCCGGTCGTGAAATCGTCTCCCACACATCATTTAAAATATTTACAAGTGATCTTACTCAGGTCTTATCTTACACTACACTTATTAAGTCGTGTCTGCTTTAGTTCATCCATTTTTGTTTATTTTATTTTTAGCTTCCGGAATTTCCTACAATCTATCTTTAACTTTTTGACAAGTCAACAGTTGTAAGGTATGATTTTCTCACGGATGGTGTCTGAAGGGAAGTAAAAGAATAGCAGCACTATATACAACCTATGCATGTCGTAAGAGGCGACTAGGGGGCTTTTTGTGTTGTAGTCGTGTAAAAGCTGAACACTCACTGCAGTCATGGTTACAGATCTTCGAATACAAATGTTACAGACGAATTCTGCGCATCTTCTGCAGAGAGCATGAGACAAATGTGTACGTAATAAAATAGATTCATATATGGCCTACATGAATCATTACTTTCAATAGTAAAGTCAAAAAATACCTATTTGCATATTTAACGGGTCTGTTGATGAAGGGGAGGGGTCTCCACTTGACATTGATTTGCCATTGGCTGTCGACACAATGTATACACAAAGTGACCAATTAAAACACGGGAATGATCAAATAATGTTACTTCAGATGGATGTTTTTCAAATAGTCCATACAACTAATTGAGAGACACGATTATACGGTGTAGTAAACTTTGTGTATTTGGGGATTTTTTAATACAGCACCGGTATATTCCAGTCATTTATATTGAAATTGTATCTTTCAGCAGACAAGGTTACATGATATATGTTAGACTTACGTAAAACACAGGTTTATATTTCGTTTCAATGTGACACGACAGACTATAGCTAAAACTAGTGGGCAATGATAAGCAGACAAGAAATCAAAAAAATTACAATACACAAATCACATTCAACGTTTCAACCAAAAGGTCTTTATCAAGACACAAACACAACATCAAAAGACGACGAATGGAAAAATTATCACAACGTCCAACGGAAATATG
Source organism: Meghimatium bilineatum (assembly GCA_034231615.1). Lineage (NCBI taxonomy): Eukaryota > Metazoa > Mollusca > Gastropoda > Stylommatophora > Philomycidae > Meghimatium > Meghimatium bilineatum. The sequence continues at coordinate 25,012,454 of CM067302.1, forward strand.
GCAATGATATGCCGGAAGGTCAGAACTCATTTACATAAAAACGTAAATATATGTGGAAATATATACCTTCCGGCATATCATTTCCGTTGGACGTTGTGATAATTTTTCCATTCGACGTCTTTTGATGTTAGGAGAACTAGGGGAATAGTTGTATTAGGGGAACTAATTAAATACCTACCATATTCCATTGACTCCCTGATATAACCAACATGGACTTCAATCCTAAGTTGAAAGCGGCGTGCCTCAACTAAATGAGGCGAATCACTAAACATAAGTATCCCCTTGTGGTGAGGTACCACTCTTTCAATTACGTGGGTAACTCCAGTCTAGTTATATCAGATGTTTTTGACCATTTAAAAAAAATACCACAGGGCATCACGTCTTGACAGAATTTGCGGAAATTCAAGTCATCACAGACTACAAATCAAGCACTTAACAGAAATACTCAAATTCACAGATCACACAGCAGTGATGGCAACACTCAACTCTACACACACAAATATATCACTCAAACGATCTCCTCACCGGAAATTTCTTTTTCTTCTTCTTCTTCTGCGTTCGTTCTCAAACTCCTGCAGACCAGCAGGATGTAGTCCGGAGAACGGAATGCGTTGTGGCATGGTTTACAGCATTGCTGCGATATATGCGCCTTTCGGCCTGACACATCCGACTTCAGCATGGCTTTGTGTCACTGACTCTATATGGGATGGGACAGCCAACTCCATCCCATAAGTACCTTCCGGCATATAATTTCCATATTTCCGTTGGACGTTGTGATAATTTTTCCATTCGTCGTCTTTTGATGTTTTGTTTGTGTCTTGATAAAGACCTTTTCGTTGAAACGTTGAATGTGATTTGTGTATTGTAATTTTTATGATTTTGTGTGTGCTCATCATTGCCCATCATTACCCACTAGTTTTAGATATAGTCTGTGGTGTCCCATTGAAACGGAATATAAACCTGTGTTTTATGTAAGTCTAATTGTTGTTACGTTTCAGGCAGCTACCTTGTATTGATTGTCATATTAGAAAAACTACAGGCCCATATCTCTTCTAAACACAGACTACAAAATTTGAACCAAATTCCTAACAAACTAAAACCAGACATGAACAAGCTCATTCATAAAGACCAACAGTGCAGTGTCCAACACAGAAACATGCAGTAATGCAAAATAAGATAAGCAGATTACTGGAAATACCTAACTATGAACAAATACACATACTTCTTCTTCTGTGTTCGTTCTTAAATTCCTGCAGATTAGCAGGATGTAGTCCGGAGAACGGAATGCGTTGTGTCATGGATTACAGCATTGCTGCGATATATGCGCCTTTTGGCCTGACACATCTGACTTCAGCATGGCTTTGTGTCACTGATCCTATATGGGATAGGACAGCCAACTCCATCCCATAACCTCCTTTTACGAATTCTTTTCATTATGATCTGCAGTAGTATGTTGCTGGCTTGCACCCCCTTTACATCTCAGAATTTAAAAATGGTACACCTATTTTGTGACAGACTATACGGAGACAGACAGGTTTGGAGAAAATATAACAGTGCGTGTAACAGCACTGGAAGTACCACTGCTCTGTAAACTTTCAGCCTAGTCTGTAGGTTAATGCCATTTCTACGCCAAACATTTGCGTACAATCTGCCGAAAGTGCTGCTTGCTATGGCGATCCTTGTATATTACACTTCATCATCAACGTTGGCAAGGTGTTACAAATATTTGTAAAGAGACAGATTTCTAAAATTATTTTACTCGGAACAGTCGAGGGTAGCAGGGGAAGAGAGCAACGGAAAATCTTGGATTGATAATATCAAGGAATGGTATGTGCGTAATGTTTCTATTTATTCCAACTGGCTGAGAATCTGCTAGGATCAAGATGTTTGGAGAGCTTTTTGTGCTGATGTCTCAAATGTGGCATCACTACCACCCTGAGTGGTTATTATTATTATTATTATTATTATAGAGAGACGGCCTGTGATAGTATTTAGCAAACGGTTTATGGAAAATCTGGCTAACATTTGAATATAAGCGGAAGTGACTAGAGAAAATACAACACACGTGCGGAGAAGATTTCCCTCGGCATACGTGATATTTCAAAGTGATAGCTATATACTTGGTTTAACTAACTTGTTTTCATGGCACCACCAGGTATATTTTCGGCTGTTTGTTGTTAGTTTGCTAATATAACTTGAGAATTTAGGCCACCTACTCTAGGCATGGTTGTTCTACTCTTCATAGAGCAACCGTTGAAGGTGCAAGAATTAGCATGAGACAGTAGCCCATGTGACTGCGAATCGGTTATGGCTTGTTCTGAGGTGTAAAATTACTTGTTCTGATCTGTTCATAATCATATGATAGTCATCTTGTGTTGGTGTTTGAGTTTGTGACTTTCTTATTGACTTGATCATCTGTTTTTTCTGATGGTAGGTAATTAATTAGTACATATGGTTGGTCTTCAGCAGCGCCTTCCTTAGCCAGTTGGTCTGCTTTTTAATTTCCTGGTATTCCACATTAGGTCATTAGCACAAAATTTTCAAAATGGGTTTACAGCATTATAAATACCACAGTTAGATAGCCCTTGAAAATTGCAATTCAATGATACATCAACCAAGTCTGTACGTCAATTCTGAAAAAAGTTATGAATTTTTTTGAATGTATTTACTATTTTGCATCAAAAAAATATACATGGAACATATAAGTATAAGGAAATATAAGCTGATTAGTGCACAAAGTTGTGACCAAGAATTGTAGTCTAGCCAATAATTCATGATAATTCATGACAATTCATAACATCAGAGTTACTATTGATAAAAAATAGAACAAACTAAATTTTTGTGTTCGGGAAGAAAAGACGAATCTGGGGAGTACATTTTGCTAATTTTCAAATTCAATCAAAGCTAATTAATATTCAAAAATGGCGGTTAATTTACATAATTAAAATTGAATTGAATAGCCTAATTATTAAACATTTCTATTATTTATGATAAAATATGGGTAAATTTCTCCTTCAAGTAACCACAGTGCTATAAATAGCTCAATGTTTATATTCCGGACTACCAGACGTCATGGATTTCTGCGCACTGCCAATGAAATTAATGGATGCCGTGGCGCCACACCGCGGAAGCAAAAAGGAGAGTTTTTGTGCGCGATGTGGCTTTGTGAATGGTAGAGCCAACCATTACATTCAGTTTGCGCGGAATACGACAAAATCCATAGTCTTTTAGTCCAAAATATAAACATTGTTAATTAGATTAAATACGTACCTCATTCATTTTGGCTGATAAATTATAAATCCATGCTTTATTTCACACAAGAACTCCAAGAAAATATCTGCAGACTCCTGCCAAATCCGTTGTAACCATTGAATCCGTCAATTCTGCTATCAGTCTCTATCAATGTGTATTGATAATGATAGCATAAACGGGCACCAAATATTTCACCAGTACGTAAATTTATGGAATATGTCAGATCGTTTGTCGTGCACTACAGTATTCTTCTAATGAACGCGGGCTATTTTCAAAATGTCTCCCTTTTCCCCCTTCCCCCGTCTTCCGGAAGGAAAGTTGGTAAAATCTTCGTATCTACGGTCACCGCGCTAAAAATAGAACACTGTTGACATTTTTAAACAAGCGACGTCATTGAGTTCCGCTAGAAAATCCGGCAACCAATCAAATCCCGCGTGCAATGACGTCACACACCCAACGAACGCCAAGCGATTTTGTGCGTGGCGGTCATTTTTTTTTCTCAAGATTTGATCGATTTGAGCAGAGATTTCACTAGCGGAAATCTGCAGTCGCCTAATTAAAAATATAAACAGTGTGAAATGGGTAAAATGAAGCACTTACCTTATTCACCGGTTAAATTCTCCGCAAACCATGCATTAATTATAATATAAATCTCAAATCATAAGAATAACACAAACCATGAGCACCGATCCACTTTGTTGAAATGTGCGGGCTTTTGCTGGTTTCTGATCACGCCTCGCCCAGTGTTGCCAACTCTTTTCATCATAAAGCACCAGATTGAGTGCTTTTCGTTTTTTTTTCAATAATTTTTAATACCGTTTTAAAAGGAAACACTGGTAAAACACTTACCTTATTCATCACAATGTGGCGGATAAACCTGTTTTATCCCGCACAGGAAATCCAGGAACGCTGAGGTCTTATGTTGCTGCCGCCACATATACTCCGCCAAATATGACGGGAATTGGCCGTCGCATCTCCTCCCTTGGTTGCGAAACTGTCTTTTCACTAGGCCCCACAAACCCTCGATAGTGTTTGTGTGGGCCCCAGTGTCTCTGTTTCGAAATTCTACACTATGATTCACTGTGTGATGTACATAGCCTTCATCGGCCAAACAGCTGTATGCTCTCCAGCAATCGGAAATGACTTGTACCTGGTAGCACACATTCTTTGATGATACTTAATACTTCTTTAGTCCGTTCAGCGACTACTTTCAATACGCACCTATTGGTGCCTCTCTCTACTAACCCAAACACCCAAGCACCCTGCACACGCTTCCCCCTGTTATATTTGCGCTTGCCAAACATGCTTTCATCGATCTCCACGACCACCCCTTCTCCCCCTAGTCTAATCGTATCACCAGCACACATTTCCACACAGATCTCCCTGCAAAAGCTCTTCCAGTCAGTTACAGCTGTGGTTCCTACCTTCACTTCTCTGACAATAAACTCGCTCCTCGCCTTCACCACCCACAGATAGGTGATAAGCAGTATCTCACCCATACTTAGGCGACTCTCGGCAAACCAGGAGTTGTGCCTAACGCTCCTAATTATTCTATGGCGATTAGTACCAAATTGCCGACAGATCCATATATAGCCGTCCTGTTTGCGGGCCTCCTTCACTAGCTTCATATTGCCGCCACACGTGGGACACACATAATTGTTATTTATTAAACCTTGATCCATACACCAATCTAACACACTTTTGCTACCACTATCGCGCAACTTCATAAAAAAAGAAAAATCGAACTCCACAGGTGCTGCCATCCTCATAAAATTTTGAAATGAAATGACCAATTCATTGGCCACGCGCGTCAAGCAACTGACCGGAAATCCCTTTTTATGTTTATTTAGTTTGTTTTTTTTTTAAATTTTTTTTCCATTTTACAATCACGAAAATATTTTACAATCACGAAAATGTATAAACTAACCTTAATTAACCCCCTCCTTTTTTTCCTTTTGTTTTAAATGTGTGTATCATTAGCATTGACCGCTGGACAACTTTACTGATCATGTGATCCCACGAACAGAAAATCACGCAAACCGTGACGTCATAATGTCTCGCAAACTGTTCGAACAGCGGGCAAACACAACTTCAGCTTTGGTGAATACCTCAAAACTAGGTCAAATTCCACCGTGACCGTAGATACGTGGATTGCGCCGGAAAGTTTTTTGGGGGGGGGGGTATTTTTTTGTACTTGTGAAGGAAATGAATTATTTTGCTGAATGTAATATAAGGGGTGGGCATCGCCCACCATGAATGGAAAAAAACAACATGGATGTCATTGGAGTATGACTTATAGAAGTCTTTTCGACCAGAAGACATAAGGTTTACTGACTTGTATAAGTCTCCCCGGCTGGAATCAGTTAAAAGGGAGGGGGGTTGAGGGGGTCTCCCCCTCATGACATTGAATGTTAAAAGGGGGGGGGGTTGAGATAGCATTTGAATGTCCAGTTTTTATTTCAAATTATAAAATTATTGGGAAAAAATATTCAAAAGAAAGCATTCAAATTTGGTGCTTTATGATGAAATGAGTTGGCAACACTGGGCGAGGCGTGATCAGAAACCAGCAAAAGCCCGCACATTTCAACAAAGTGGATCGGTGCTCATGGTTTGTGTTATTCTTATGATTTGAGATTTATATTATAATTAATGCATGGTTTGCAGAGAATTTATCCGGTGAATCTGGCCAGGTCTGCTATGCTCTTTATATGTTGGGCAATCGTGAAGTATGTGTTAAAGAGTCGGGGTTCCGCATCCACACAGACATTCATCTTTATATCATATGAGATTTTCATTCAGTAACGGTTTGTTAACTGACCAGAGGATGCCATTTTTCAGTCTACATCCTGCCAATAGAGGTTTTAGAATGAAAGCAGGTAACTAACATTATTTTAATTGGCAAACATTGGTCATCCACAGCAGAAATGTGTGTGCATGCCGGTAATTGACATATCTCTCAGGTTAAACACATTCCTCATGCCTTTCAGGTGCACAGCTGTACTCTCACCATTTGTTCTCAAACTCCTACAGTTTAGTGGGATATAGTCCACGGAATACATTGTCATGATTTACATCGTTGCTGTAATATCTGCACATTTCAGCCTGACACATCTGACTTTAGTGTTGATTCTGGGTGACTGATCAACTCCACTCCCAAAACTTCACACCTCTTATGACCTGTGTGGCAGGTAATAGTGGTACTGTTCTTTGCCCCAAATACTATATGTGCCATCTGTCTCCACAATCAACACCCGCTAAGTAGTATCCTTTTAATTCATTCTCAATTCAATTTGTATTTGCATTTAATGCACACCTGTCTGTGCTTTCATTTCGGTGAAGTCTGTCATGGCTAGTGCAGTAAACCCAAGTTGTTTAACCCAGGAGGTTGGATCAAACTATACATGTCTTATACTGAAACCAGCCGTTTTTGAATTTTTGAAAGCACAGATGTTCAAATAATATTAGCATACAATGATGATGAATATGTTATATTTCTTTTGCTACAAGACATTGTGTAAGAGAACAGAAATTCAGACCATTGTTTTAAGATCTATGGTTGCTAAGGATAATGTGCTATATCCCACCAAGGAAAAGATCGCCTAGTTCATGCTGAACAATAGTTACAGACACAGTACCAGCAGCCACCTGCATGGGCATCAACATTGACAGGAAGCAGGCTGAAATATCTAGGCATCGCTTTTAATAGAAGTCTTATCTTTTGCGAAACATGTGGACAATATCATTCAGGAAGCTATGTGTTGAATGTAAAGACTCTGTGAACGGCACCAACATAAGGCAGGATTGAATTGATTAGAGCAGTCATAGATAAGAAGACGAAGTCGAACGTGACAATGTACATATTCAGAGAATGGTAGAAATGAGAGTGACTTGAGATGATGGGAGAGAGTGCTCCCTCTTTGGAAAAAACAGAACGTGTAACTAGCAACTGTTGGGACACTGAGCTTATACACGTTTAGATGGCTGACGGAACGGCAAGCAAAGCATATCTGGGAATGCCCCCAGTGCTGTGATGCTTGTTCCTAATCAAGAATGTGCTGGATGTGTCAATGTAGTCTATTTGTTGTGATATCTAGAAGTCATTGGCTTGTGTTTCAACTGTATAAGTTGTCAATAAGGTGATAGCTGAGGAGAGGGAGACAGCACACATGTGATGAGATATCATTTCATTCAAGTATAAATAACGAAACTGTCAGGTTTATTTGTTAGTTAAACTTGTAACAATAATACATTCATCTAGTTAAACTTGTAACAATAGTACATTCATCTAGTTATCGTATAATTTCCTTCTCTGGGTGCATGGTAAATTACCATGTTGCTATGACCTGGAAGGGGAGGAATAAACCTGCCAAACATGTCGTAAGAGGCAACTAAGGTGGTTTTGCCAAGGAGTTTGATATTCCTTATAGCCTCAAAGTGACACAAGTTATGCTGCAGTAGGATGTCTCAGGCTGAAAGGTACAGATGTTACATCTAAAATGTAAATCATGACACAGCACATTACGTTCTCTGGATAACACCATGCAGATCTGCAGGAGCTTCAGAGTCAATAAAGAAGCAGAATTGTAGACATTGATTAAGGAATCCATTTTGAAATGGTAACATTTTCTGATCTTTATTTTTTAATGGATTACTGTAATTTTTATTCTTCAGGTTTTACACCAAGAGGCAGGGGCCGTGGCGGATTTGGTGATAGAGGAGGCAGTGGCGGATTTGGTGATAGAGGAGGAGGCAGAGGCGGAGGGCGCGGTGGCTTTGGTGGACGAGGAGGAGGGCGCGGTGGCTTTGGTGATCGAGGAGGAGGCCGTGGTGGTTTTGGTGACAGAGGTAGAGGTGGCAGCAGAGGTATGAACTTAATTTTCAAAAATTATTGTAAGAACTTTGAAATTTGTAATTGTAAGAAATGGTCCTTTGTAAGAAATGTGTTGTTATAGCTAATTAGCTGTAGATAAGATTGTAAGAAATGTGTTGTTATAGCTAATTAGCTGTATATAAGATTGTAAGAAATGTATTATTTTGTTATAACAAATTTATTGACATCTAAACAAATTACAAAGTTAAAAATGAGAATTATAAAATGCTACATCTATTCTATATTAATGTATGGCTCAGAAACATGGACACTAAATAAACAATTAGAAGACAGAATTTATGCCTTTGAGATGTGGATATATAGAAGAATAGGGAGAACATCATGGAAAGAGAAGAAAACAAAAAGGTGCTAAAGACACTTAATATGAAGAAGGAACTATTAAGATAAATAAAGATCGGGCACATAAAATATTTTGGACACATTAAAAGATATGACACCTTATTGAAGACCTTACTTGAGGGTAAAGTCAATGGGAAGCGAGCCAGAGATACAAGTGGGAGAGTAACATCACATGATGGACAGGTTAGTCTAGTAGAGTGCACCACCAGGACGGGATGTTGATCCGTTGCAGAGACGGCACTTGATAACAAATTGTTACAGCTAATTATCTGTAGATAAGATTGTAGCTTTTTAACATCTTTTATCTTTCTGTTGAGTAACATCTGATTTAGACATGTCATTGTTTGGATACACCTTTGTCTGCATTCTTTAATTCAGACTCCATGAGCAAATTTCACAGCCACATCTCGTCAAGGAGCTGTCACCTCATGGGGTTGACATAGAATATTTGCAGTTATGGTGAGCCATGCTTTGCCTGACTTGAAAGGGAATTGCGTCAAAGTGTTGCTATTCTTTACTCCCCTTCTTCCATGCTATCCACTGCCAGAAAATCTGCTGAAAACCCTAGGCTGTTAGATTCAGTGGCACACCCACAGATTACAAGAAATGCGAGACAAAGTTCCCATCGAAGTAGAAGGCTCATAGCATTGCATCCTACAGTCACATTGAGTAACAATCATACGGAACATGCGCAAACTATGGAAAATCTCTTCCTTCCCACTCCCAATACATGACAGAAATGGCAACCAGGAGATAATAGTAAAACTAAGAAAGACCATTTCAGTTCTGGTTTCCATGACAACTAATACAGACAGCAAGGTTGCCATTTTATTATGGCAACATTTCTAATATTTTGTCATTTTATAGGACATTGCCTGTGTAATTCTGGATTTGGTCTTTTTTTAATAAAAATATATCTACATTAAAATATTTTATTAGTAAATCTACTTGTAGGAAATTTGTGGCATGGTCTTTTGTGAATGTTAATTGAATTCTAGACACTATTTACCAAGATGTTCGATGTGTTGTTTGAAGCAACTAATTACCAAGATGTTTAATGTGTTGTTTGAAGCAACTATTTTCCAAGATGTTTGTGTTGTTTGAAGCAACTATTTTCCAAGATGTTTGTGTTTGAAGCAAGGGCGTAGATAAAACTCACCTTAAGAAAATAGTTTTCAAAATAACCATATGATCACAGTTGCAGCTATGACGTTATTGTACTCATGTATATGTACAATACAGAACACACGTTTCAACAGAAGTATGTGATAATCCTTGATTCAACACGTTCAAGTGAAAACTTTGTTGGCGATAATCAGACATAACAGAAAATCTTCTCGTTCGCAGTTTGAAATGTCTACACAGCAAGTCCTGTTTTCTTAATAAATGCTGCTGTATTTGAAAGCTCCTCAGTGCTCCCATACATCTTTGGCAGTGTTTGTTGTTGTACAGTGGATGAATGATCATTGCTACAAAAGATACAAGTTGATAGAAAAGTTAGCGTTCTTGAAATGATATAACCGCACTGTGACAAAAGATAGAAGTTGATACACAAGTCAGCGTTCTTGAAATGATATAACCGCACTGTGACAAAAGATAGAAGTTGATACACAAGTCAGCGTTCTTGAAATGATGTAACTGCACTGTGACAAGAGATAGAAGTTGATACACAAGTCAGCGTTCTTGACATGATATAACCGCACTGTGACAAAAGATAGAAGTTGATACACAAGTCAGCGTTCTTGACATGATATAACCGCACTGCGACAAGAGATAGAAGTTGATACACAAGTTAGCGTTCTTGACATGATATAACCGCACTGTGACAAGAGATAGAAGTTGATACACAAGTTAGCGTTCTTGACATGATATAACCGCACTGCGACAAGAGATAGAAGTTGATACACAAGTTAGCGTTCTTGACATGATGTAACTGCACTGTGACAAAAGATAGAAGTTGATACACAAGTCAGCGTTCTTGACATGATGTAACTGCACTGTGACTAGGTGCACTTGTAATATATACTGATATGTGAAATGATTTGTACCAGATATTCATTCTCATCTTAATGGATAAATGTGTTGTTGTTGATTTCAGGGCGTGGTGGTAGAGGAGCTGGAGGTGAGTCGTATTTTATTCTCTGTACAATTGTTCAGTCATAACATATTTATATAGTTTATTCTTTCTGAATGAGTTAGTCAAGAGAATAATTCACATGCTGTCAATATAACATGACTGGTGGATATTTCATGAATGCACAACATGACTGGTGGATATTTTATGAATGCACATGATGACTGGTGGATATTTTTCATGAATGCAGGGCTATCAAATGTACACACCCTGATCCTGAAATATGTTCAATACAAGTGTCATCTGTTATAATTCCCTGCCTATGTATGTTTCAGCAACCATCCACTTGTAGACACTGCTCTCATCTCAATGATATAGTGGAACACCTCTGTATTGACTGCCCTTACCTGTCAACCACAGGAAAAAAAATTGACATGCATCAGTTACTGTATGGATGACTAAGTCAACTTCTGAAGACCTATTTTTTTAAAGAATGCCATTGTTCTGACAAGAGTAACATTACTCATCAGCATTTGGATATCCACAACAGCAGACGTGTATGTTGTAACTCAACCTCTCGAATTACCAGAATAAATTATGTTGATTAGAAATTGTCATCTATCTCTTCGCTGAGATTTTTAGCCACATCGATGCTATTCTCCATATTTTTGTGTCCTCTCTTTGGGTCACCTAACTATCCAGTCTATTGTGTGCCCAGCTCAGTTACAATTTGTCAGCTGTTTTTGGACCAATCCAGTTGTTCCTTATTTGTATACATTCTCTGCCGCTGTTGTTTCAATTCTCTAGGTACCATTCGTAACTTTTCTAATATGCACTTGACAGATCATCAAGTGTCATCTCCGCAACATAGCTTGGCTTAATAAACCTGTCTTTTGTCTTGGTGGTGTCTATCTATTTCACTATTCATTTTTCCAGATTATATTTCTTATGTTTGCTCTTTCATAAACAGTGTCTGGTAATTGGTCCTGATTCAGTAATAAGTCAATGTTGTTGCAACTATTGAAGCTTGTATGATGTGATTGAAAATTTTTTCTTTTCTCTTCATATTTTCATTTATATTTTTTTCATCTATTTTGTAGGTCGTGGGGGTATGAGAGGAGGGGCAAAGGTTGCAGTAGAACCCCACAGATATGAAGGTAGGTGGACTTGTACATCCTTGTCATCTAATCATTCACTATACAATCTACACATCAGTATCGCGACTGCGAAGGACCTGTACTTTTGTCAGATTGCCTTTGGTTCCAAGTACAGCAAATGGGTTTATGACAGACAAATTTGTTGGGCCATTTTCAAAAAATAAAAATGTGACACAAATAATTTCCATTCTCTGGCATGATGTATCCTGCTAGAAATCTAGTAGGACCATTGTCCTGCTACACGAGAGATCCACTGGGAGTTTGAGAATGTATCAAGAGCTGCTAGCTCACAGCTAAAGGGGCTAATTATCATCCTGATGACCATCATGTGAGCCATGATGGAATCAGCTGGACTTCACAAAATCTATTTTGATGTTGATATTATTCCATGTCAGCATGTCCTGGGTATTGTGGGCCAATCTACATTATTCTTAGAGTACTTGTCTTGTATAAACTGCAGTTGTGCTGTTATTCTAATTGTGAATACCATCTTTCATTCTGACCCTATACTGCTTAGATCTTATATTCCAGCTAACTATGTGCCGCATTCTGACCCCATGTATCACAAATATCATATTCCAGCTAACGTGCTGCATTCTGGCCCCTTATAGCACAGCTAACAATAATTTGTTGCATTTAATATTTTGTTCTTTACTAGACTTGCTTGAATATTGCTGGAATAGAAAAATAAATAAATAAAAACTGTGACCTACTCATGCATATCATAGGGCATTCCTTTGAAGCTGAAGTTAGCTGTCCCATTAAAAAGGTCACAGTGAACCAAAAGCAAGATTGAATTCTGGCAGGAATGTGTAGACAAGCTGTAAACTCTTGACACAACACATTCCGTTCTTAGGACTGCATCCTGCTAATCTTCAGAAGTATAAGAATGTTTTCAGTGGAAAAAGACATACAAATAATTGTTATTGTTAGAGCTGTTATAATAGAAAGTGGGTTTTCCAGCTGGTTCTCAATAACGGGAGTAAAACAAGGATGTGTTTTGTCCTCAATACTGTTTTGCATCGAGATCGGCAAGCCTTCGCATGGACACCAGACGGGGGGAAAAAAACAATGTTCGGAACATTTATAAATGAATTAAAATCAACAGGCATAATATCTGCAATCCCTAGCAACTGACAGACAGGCATGGAGAGCTATGACATCCGCCAAACATTGGCAAAAGAGGAACTGACTGACTAGAGTGTTATGGGCAGTTAAAGAAAAGAAGAGCTACAGGATGGGATATGTAAATATTTGGGACACCCTTGTTGTTGCCATCCTTTCAGTGTCAGGATGTTCTCGGTTGCAGTGTCCGGAAGCTCTTGGTTGCTGAAGTGTTATCTACAACACTAATGGCTGCCCATCATCATCAAGCTGAATAGAAAAATGTACAAAACTTGAAACATTTTCTCTTGTCGAGATGCTCTTTGGCAGATTAGATGTCTTTTGAAGATGAAAAATGTAGCTTAATTTACACATGATGTCCGAGCCTGATAATGTGATATTATTTTCCCACAGGTGTTTTCATTGGTCGCGGTGGCAAAGAAGATGTTTTGCTGACCAAAAACTTTGCTGTTGGTGAATCTGTGTATGGGGAAAAAAGAATATCTGTAGAGGTAATAGTCACTTCTTGTTTGTATGTTTGGGAATCTCTGGCCTAGTCATTCGTCTATTTGCCATGTATTCATGAGGTCACATGTTTGATTCCCGATCGTAAAATCTTTTTTTTACAAGTACATCTCCACACACAGAAAACTACCCAGAAAAAACTTTAAAAAGTTATTGCATTGACCCACAAACCATACATAAATACAGCATGAACAGGGGAAAATCAATTTTAATGCTGAGTGCTAATGGTTCAGCCCCTTTTGTTTGTTGGTTGCTGATCCAGCGGTCCATGGGCTCATGCCCTTTGACCCAATGCCATTAAATGGCATTATATTGCTGGGAAGTCTGGATTTTCTGCCCACCCCGGGACAGAGCCAGGGAATAACTATCACACCTCCAGGAAGGTAGGTTTCAACCTATGCACTGCTCCGAGCCACTGTAGCCAAGATATGGTTCACTGTGCCCATTCCCTGCCACCAATTGACTACTGGTTATGCAGAACTTCTCGATTGCTCCAGACATGCAACCAAATATTCAAGCCAATGAAGCTTCTATAAGAAGATAACCTCAATATGACGGCATCTCATCTACTAAGGTTTTCTGTTGCATGGGTGGTTTGTCTAGTGGGCCATTGGTGAGACCCACAGACGCAACTACATCTTCAGCCCATTTTGTCTGGATTTTTTTTTTATCCACATTCATTCTCAAACTCCCGACCAGTTAAATTAAAGAGCATATGTTCATACACATATTCCAGCTAACAATATGGTGCATTCTGGCCCTATATAGCACGGATCTCTGAATCGTGATTCTGGCCCCAATTTACAGCGAAGATTAACATATGCTGGTACATCCAGTAATATAAACATTGGGTAAATGAACCCAACTTATGTATTTCTTCTTTGATAACCAACATGAAAGTGCGTGTGATTTCTGCTGGGGAGAGTGAAGTATGCTGTGTTGCTGGTTTCATAGTGGATCTGCATTATAGAGTGTCTTCCTGCTCAGCACATCAGATTTCAGCATGCTTTTATTTCAGGTGAGCTTTCCTAGCATGTGACATATCCTGCCTGCCTGTCGCAAGTTAAACGAGTGTCTGCACCATAACAGTCAATCACTAACTTGACTTGGACTCTGAAGGTCAAAATGTGTCTCAAGAGTGGCAGTTTCTTAGTAGATGTGCAGGAATTTAGTTTTGGGTCGATACCTGCTATCTCGTGCAAGTTCTATTGAACCTGCCTCATGTAATTAAACATTTGACTGTGTCTCTTCTAGATAGTAATAATATGTAATTAATTGCCCTAAAAACAGTAATGCTGAGCTATGGTTTGATTTGCCCTCTTGGATGTGGTTTTGTTCATAGAAATTGTTTCTATGCACATTTTCTTTGTGGGCAGCGTCTTGTACTGGACAAGTGTCATTTTAGCTTTTCCCTTACACAAAATTGCCCTCTATCACTGCAGCTTTTCAAAAATCATTCAATGTTGATCATTAGGATATTGAATATCCCTCTAATGCTTTGCATCACTGTGTGGCAATAATGCTGCTTGATGTGTTAGCTGAGATGTGTCGAAGATATTGCTTGTCTTTTTTGCAATAAATTCTGTCTATCTATAGCCGCCACGGACATAGTCCCTAAAAATATTAGCTAGAGACATCACACAAACCAGTGTGTCTGAATCCTGAATGAACCATTAGGAGGTACTTTTAGGATCTTCTGCGTTCGTTCTCAAACTTGTAAGTTTAAAAAAATATACATGGCAACTGATCCTGAAGTGACCATGTAGTCTACTGCGATCAATTCGAATCTTTTGCTTCCTGTTCTTGTTTAGGTAAAGAACACCCAATTATATTCATTAAAAACTTGTTGCATATTTATTCGATTAGAAACGAGGTCATAAGAGAGAGTGGGTATCATATCAATTCTACAATACATACAAATCAATAGATACAATGGTTCGGTCATCTGGAAAGAGTGCCGTGTGATTCATTAGTTTATAAAGCATATATGAAGAGAGGAGAAGCAGAAAGAAGAGCCAAGATTAGACCTAGAGTACGCTGGATCGACCTCATCAAAGAGGCACTACACGAACACCAAATAACATTATCTAAAGCTGCCAGAAAAACAAGAACAAGAACTTTGTATCTCCCTCGACACCCGTAAAGGGTAAAAGAGGAAGGAAAGAAGAAGCATATGTATGTTTTTACTACAGCTGTGAGTGCAATGTTTCTGTGAATGGTTGTATGTTTTTACTACAACCGTGAGTGTAATGTTTCTGAAATCATGCTAAGAAAAAAAGTAGAGTACAAATGGCCATATTAAACAACAGGGCATAGCTAACTATACTAATATACATATGGGCATAGCTAACTATACTAATATACATATGGGCATAGCTAACTATACTAATATACATATGTTCAATGTTGTGGGTATTTCAACGTAAATATTGAGACACTCCATTTTGCAAATGGTAGATAGGAATAACATGCTCATTTTAATTTTTCAGGATGGTGAAACCAAAATTGAATACAGAGCTTGGAATCCATTTCGGTCCAAACTGGCAGCTGCGATAGTTGGTGGTGTAGGAGACATTCACATAAAGCCAGGGTCTAAAGTTCTCTACCTTGGAGCTGCATCCGGGACTACAGTCAGTCATGTGTCAGATATTGTTGGAGAAGTAAGTATTTCCTTCACTCAGTACTTCACAATCAGTCATATGTGCCAATCAGTCACGGTATCCTGCACACGGCACAGCTCAAACATCCAATTGTATTACCATTACAAAGTGGAAGAGCAGCGTAGCAATTCCAAGTTATTTACCGCTAGTTGTGTGTTTGTGAGGCACTTCATCTTCTCAAACTCCTGCATATTAGCACAGTGTAGTCCAGAGAAGCAGAATAAGTTGTCATCGTTTACAGATGTGCTGCAACATCTGCACCTTTTTGGTCCGATACATCTGACTTCAGCATGCATTCTAGGCCACTTCGGCCATATATGAGATGGGACAACCAACTCCTTTCCGTACCTCTTTGGTCACATTTTACGATATGCATGGACATAACTCCATTAAGAATACTACAACAAAGAATGAACCTAAACCAACCTCCCAGAACAGGAGTTACAACAAGACAAAATCTATGTAGGACATTTTCTAAAGATAGAAGTGGTTTATTGGTGACCTTTGCTCCGCTGGAACATGGAAAATGAGTAGGTAAATAGAAATCAGTTATCATTGTCGTTGGTAACTAATGCGGTGCCAGTGTTTTTAACCATCTCACACTAGATGGTGAGTGTCTGTAGCCATATCACTATTATAGTAGGTCAGCCATACGCTAGAACTTGTTCTCTCGTACCTTCACTGGCACATCGCACGTCAGCCACATCATATCTCATCTCACACTAGATGGTGAGTGTCTGTAGCCATATGACTATTATAGTAGGTCAGCCATACGCTAGAGCTTGTACCTTGACTGGCAGTCTTGCGTCTACTATTGACATAGCCACATACACCATCTTACCAGGAAACAGTCATGATTCTGTTTACAGGTAGGTTTGTTTAATCACATGTATTTGTTCTGTCATTGAAGTCACTGTTTTTGTTATTGCTTGTCAGGATGGCCTTGTTTATGCTGTGGAATTCTCACACAGAAGTGGGCGAGATCTTTTGAATGTTGCCAAGAAGAGGACAAACATCATTCCAATTATTGAAGATGCACGTCACCCTCACAAGTACAGAATGCTAGTTGGTAAGTTAACATTTAGCACCCTGACAATAACACAATCTTTCTCATCCTGCCGCTAGTTTATTGTTTGACAATTTGCATTATTTTTGGTGCCTGTTTTGAATACGCAATAACATTTGTTGTTTTTAGAGATTTAAAAATAATTTTGGGCATGCAAATAAAAAAATTCAATACTACATATATTATGTGTTACAAGAGGCGTGAGATAATTGTTAAAATGAATATTAAAAAACATTACTTGAACATCTATACTTTTCCCATGTGTGGCCACCCTGATACAGTCTTTCTACATATGTAGATGTAGTCTATTGTATTCAAGTATTTACATAACCATACTAACATAATATTGTCTGCGAAAACAACTATAACAAATAGATGTCTTTTACCATGTCAGCCATTCTATATAAGGTCTAGGATGCCATACACTGTAATTATATCCAGTGCCGATCTCTGGCACCCCTGATAAATTATCTAGATATATTTTATTTATTTCATAAATAAAAGGATGTTCTCATATAATATTAGTAAAACACTAGAAAAACTTCGCAGATGTCGTTTATCATGCCTGTCCGTTTAATATTAGGTCCAGAAATATTTTAATCCACAATGACTAGATATTTCTCCCTCGGAACTAGTATCCATGTCCTCAGTCATACTGGGTAATGGGACTCAATCTCAGTCTGTAAAACCTGAGAATTCACCATCATCACGAGTCATAATCCATAAACATTTCTTGTATAGATTCAATGCAGTGTTTGTGCAATACTGAGTGTTTAAGCACCATAACATATAGGGGTGAACGTGTGAAACTGAACATATGACTCACAGCACTGTATTCCCTTTTTCCCCATTCATTTCATCACATACAACCGAAGGCATGCCTGTGAGCACCGGGTTTGAACACATACAACCGAAGGCGTGCCTGTGAGCACAGGGTTCTGAACACCTACTATAGATGACCCGAAGCCTTGCTGACGTGCTCATAAGCACCTGGTTCTGAACACCTGCTATAGATGGTCTGAAGCCTTGCTGATAATAACATGTCAGAAAAATGTTGGCAGGCAATTTTGCAACTAAGCTGTAAACCATGACAATGCAGTCTGGACTACATTCTGCTAACCAATCAGGAGGTTGCAAAGAGAGATTGGTTCAATGTCATCATAAGGAATATATCTTATCTTAACCAGAACTGACAATGTCATCCATGGGATAATTGAATAATTATATCTTCATTTCCAAAACTTGACAAACCTGCAGACTAGCCTTGCATATGTCCTTGATTGTTTTCTTGCAGGTATGGTTGATGTTATATTTGCTGATGTGGCCCAGCCTGACCAGGCACGAATTGTGGCCGTCAATGCTCACAGTTACCTCAAAAATGGAGGCTTCATTGTTATATCTATCAAGGTAAGCATTTATTCTCAATCTTCTAGCACCTGCGTTTTCACAAGGGGGAAAAAAACCCTTCAAAAGGGGAAGTAACCTGGGTATGATAGTCTGGGTACTTCCCCTTTTGATTTAGTTAATATTTAGTTATACTTTTCCTGACCAATTTCGGCAAAGGCGCTATGTTGGTTGGTTGGTATCTAGCTGTCCATGGGCTCATGCCCTTTGACCTAATGACATTATATTGCTGGGAAGGCTATGATAGATCAGAAATACGGTTATACCCATTGCAATAATGTTACTAAAAATAGTGTTTCCTGGAAATTATGTTGTGTAAAAATGGTGGTGCGTCTGGAATACATATATATACTTCTTCTGCGTTCATTCTCAAACTCCTGCAGATTAGCAGGATGTAGTCCGGAGAACGGAATGTGTTGTGTCATGGTTTACAGCATTCCTGCGATATCTACGCCCTCCGACCTGACACATCCAACTTCAACATGGCTTTGGGTCACTGGCCCTATATGGGATGGGACATCCAACTCCATTCCATAGCCTCCTTAGTCGTCTTTTACGACATGCATGGAAGGTAAACAGTATTGCTATTTTGCTCCCCTTTCGGGCCCTGGCAACACACAGGCGACAGATATATACATCTTAGATGGGTTTTTAAACAAAGAAATGTTGGAGATTCCAAGGGTTATATTGTACGATATAGAGAAATTAATGTAAATCTAGATCTAGCATTATGATAAGTAGCATTTTGCACTTCAAATAACTGGAGCTTTCAAATTCAGTCAGAAAGTGCAGTCGTTGCAACACATAACAAGTTTCAATTTGCTAGATTGATTTTATACAGATTGTATATAAAAAAATGATGTCAATGTATAAAATTTTGTGTGCACCCTCGGTAATGGCAGGTATGTACGCTATGGGTTGCTGGTGAGCAAAGTGTTATTAGTGCAAACCCCCAATATTTGTTTAAAAAATGTTTTCTGTTTTATGAGTTACACATTATAACTAGAACTGTGTATGCAAGCAACTTTGGAATCTGACATTTCTTGTGTACTTAACAGGCAAATTGTATTGACTCGACTGCCGAACCAGCAGCTGTGTTTGCTGGCGAGGTTGAGAAACTGAAACAGGAGAAAATTAAGCCATTAGAACAGTTAACACTGGAACCTTACGAGAGGGATCATGCTGTTGTCGTTGGCAGATACAGGTATGCAATTTGTGTCAAATCCTTGATTTAAAACGTTGCTGACGATGGTCAGATTTCTTGTCTATATGCTTGGAGTGTATAATCTCAGAATTTGTTATGATACTGGAATAATGTGGCAGCCATAGCGCTGTATTAGTGAAAGTAATTCATCTGGAATAGTCCATACTGTGTACACTACCTGCGTTCACTAATATTATGTCCTGTGCGTTATGAGCCTGCAAGAATGACTTGTGCTGCTGTGTTTGTGCACTTTTTTTTTCTATCTTCTTAAACATTGTGCTGTCGTTAATCCCATTCAAGCATATATTTTTTTCTGGCGCACAAGGTCTTCACAATATTTCAGAGGAGAAAATGTTCAGTAATAATGTATCTATTATGTATTTTAAATGACTGTTTGTACTTGTTAATGTGTTGTTCATAAACAATATGTTCGTGTCTCGTACCAACCCGTATCAGTTCAAATAAAATCCAGTCTTGCATTGATGTCACTTACCAATTCAAATTTTCACTTGTGCCATCGACATTAATCTATTGGATCATAGATTTGATCTTCATACCAACATTGTGTTATCGATGTCAGACATGAACACTAACTAAAGAACAAGAAAAAGCTTACTACGTGTGAAATATTTCTAAGAACAGCAGCAAACGGGACAAGATTATGTGAAAAATGAAATTACAAGAACTGTTGGAAGAAAATCTGTGATCAAATACATGAAAATAGAAACAGCAAGATGAAAAAAAGACCAAGAAGAAGGTGGATTGAAGTGTCTACCATCATTGTGAAACATCAATATATTATTGCAGACCAAGTGACCAATAGTGTCACAGCCGAAAAGCTGATCAACATTCAATTCTGCAAAGTCTAACAGTAAAAGCAGAGAAAAGGCAATAGGTGATCTCATTGTGTGGTCTCTAACTTGTGTGTGGTCTCTAACTTGTGTGTGGTCTCTAACTTGTGTGTGGTCTCTAAATTGTGTATGGTCTCTAAATTGTGTATGGTCTCCAACTTGTGTGTGGTCTCCAACTTGTGTGTGGTCTCTAACTTGTATGTGGTCTCTAACTTCTCGTGCAGTATTTATCCTTTCATATTTTCTCTATTTTTATACCTGTCCATTTATCTTTTTATAGTTAATGTAAAGATTCCATATTTCTTCAACATCCTGCAGATCACTGTTTAAGATCTGATAGCCAAGCAACTGCAGATCATTGATAAGATAGTTGTATGATCTATTGTCTGTTCTAGCAGATTGAGATTATTATATTATGTAAACATTCAACAATCTATTCATTCTACAGACCTCCTCCGAAAAAGTGAGTAGACGGCCATCAGATGTATTCATGTTTTAATCATATGTGTCCTGCATCTGCCAACATGTTGGAACAATGAGAGACTATGCCAGGAAAGTCCACATTTATCAAGCGATGATGTCAGAAGAGTTTAATATTTATCAAGCGATGATGTCAGAAGAGTTTAATATTTATCAAGCGATGATGTCAGAAGAGTTTAATTAACAAATTTCTGTGTGTCGACAAATTGAATTTAAAAAAACAAACAAAGGAAGATCATAAAATGTCTCATAAACTATTCACACATTCAGAATTTTTTTATGTGTGCACAAATCTGCATGCCTGATTCATATAGAAAACATGAAGTTTCAATGTTTGTACATTTACCATATCTCTCCCTCTTCTCCACCCCACTCATCGGAAAGCAAATTCTAGATTTAAAAAAAACCAGCAGACGTGCTCTATAGATAACAATTTCTATGTGAACGTTCTGGTACTCCTGCAAGCTGTAACATGGAATATGTTGTAAACTGCCAGCATATTACTGCACATAAAGTCTGCTTCTGCTTTTCTATGAAACAGTTTTAAAATTTATTAGAACTGTTTACCAAGACCAGGTCTGTCATGTTGTGGAGATTCACCCAGAGAAGGTTTGCTATGTTGTGGAGATTCACCCAGAGGTTTGCTATGTTGTGGAGATTCACCCAGAGAAGGTTTGCTATGTTGTGGAGATTCACCCAGAGAAGGTTTGCTATGTTGTGGAGATTCACCCAGAGGTTTGCTATGTTGTGGAGATTCACCCAGAGAAGGTTTGCTATGTTGTGGAGATCCATGATTTCCACTGGCAGTCAGAGACATGAATTGGACTTAACATAAATGTAACATCTCCTGATGAGCTGTTGTTTCTGTGGCAGATGTGACTTGTAAATATTGTGTCATGTCTTTATTGTTGATTATGCTTGATTCCTGGATGATAAAATAAACTTTGTCTCACTGACTAGTATAGTTTTCTTGATTATTTTGATTGTTTTCTTGTGTGCATCCATCTTGTGATTCATAATTTGTTTAGATATCACTTAAAAGGAAATTTATAAAAAGATTTGTAGCATATCCTATTTAAGACTTAGCCATCAACACATAATCTTTTGGGAAATTGTGATTTTTATGTGCACTATAAATACATGCTGTAGTTTGCCAGTGCTTTCTACATGGTCAAGATGCACAATTGTCTGTGGAGGATTCAAAGTTATAGGTTAATAAATCTGCAATATTACCTGTCACCTCCACATCATAGATTAATACTAGTCACCTCCACATCATAGATTAATACTAGTCACCTCCATGTTATAGGTTAATATTACCTGTCATCTATATGCCTTGATCTGGGATGACTGTGTATTGACTTGATGGTGAAAGAAGCTGTTCATGCACAAGTTAGTTAGTTGGATCATCGTCACTGCACTCCAAACAAGTCCATAGGTGCTCAGATGTCTCTTTGAGTGTAGCCGCCGTTACATGTTGACTGACGGTCCCAGTACGCTGTTGATTGACCATCATTAATTACGATGCAGAAATCCAGGCATTTGGTGTAGAAGCTAAAAAAAACTGCTGAACTCCAACTCTGGCCTACAGCCCGTGGTATTCCTGACATATGCAAGGTCATTGCTTCAAGCTCTCCAGTCTGGAAAACTAACAGACTTGAAAAAACTATGTAGCTTATTGTCTTACCAGTATAGGGTAACCATGCAGTGGATACCCTCTCACTGTGAAAGTGCTGCCGAAGACCAACCAGATATACCAATCACCTACCATCAGAAAATACAGATGATCAAGTCAATAAGAAAGCCACAAACACCAGCACAAGATGACTATCACATTATGAACAGATCAGAACAAGTTATAATTCTACGTCTCAGAACAGGACACAACCGACTCCGCAGTCACATGTATACAAAGTTCAAGATTGGCAACACAGCCAAGTGGACAGGCAGCACAGAGTGCGAAACATATACTTCAAGAGTGTTCTGAGTAAGAACCGCTGAGGCAGACATATTGGCCAGAGGAAAAAAACACTGGAATCAAAGCTCTATGGACACCGTATGAACTACAAATTCTTAAGACTAACGGGAATTGAACCAGTCAGTTCAATGGCACCAAATCACCTAGCAACTATTGAACACGCGTTCTTTCGTACTTGACTAACCGCATCTAAAAAAAGATGCGATTTCGTCAAGCCTTTCAAACCGTGCCCAAGAAGTCACCAGAACGGACTGATCGAGACAAGGATTACAACAACAACAGACATCCAGTACAGGTATTGAAATATCCTCAGTAACAACAAACATAATATCCGTATCTTGTAAACATGGATAACATATATAGACAATGCAATTTTGCTTTGAGTAATTATAAAAGATAAGTCTGTGAGCACACCCATTGCAAACCTTTGGTTACTGCCAAAATCTCCATTGTCATCTGAGCGAATGCACACTTTCCTCTCTGATGGTCTCCGACCCATTTGTATATATAATCATATCACCTTCCCTGGAATTTTCACCAATCAGAGCGAATACCTCAGACTCCACCACTGTATGACACCATTCCCTGCATTCTCTACTGTTATTATTACTTTGAAGGCTGTTGGACAATCTAATGACGCACCACTCCATTCCACACAGGTAGAACATCTTTCAATCTGCACACACTCTTATCTTCTGTGCGCCCCATCCACGACTTTTCTCTCCTAAGTTGGCTGCCTTTCACTTTAAGAATTCTAGGATGTAAAGGATGTTCTTTATTAGTGGTGAATTGTAGGTAGTCCCACGCCCTGCACACTTGTATTCTTTGCTCTTGGACAATCAAGCAAGTATTGCTTAGTCAGTGTCGACGTATCTTTTGTACACCCTAAAATGATTTGCATGGCCTCATTCTTGTTTCTATCCAATCTTTCTGTTTGAGTCTGACAGTGTCAAAATTATCAATGCGTACTCTGCCTCCACCAATCCCTGATAAGCAGAAATAGCAGCCTCTGTTCACTAAGCCTTTACAATGATGTGGTCAACATGACCTTTGAAACTCAGACCGCGGTCCAACATAACTCCTAAGTACTTCATTGTGCTGGTTCTCTCGAAGACAGCCCCTCTCAAAGTAACCAATGGCGTGGACGTGTTTGCGATGTGATTATTTAGGGAAAACCATGATTTTGATGTGGTTTATGGTACAGAATTAGAGTAGTTTCTGCCCATTTTATTTTTGTTTGTTTCCAGTACCATTTAGAGCCAAGCAGGCCTGCATGCGCATTGGTCTTTACCCACTATGATATTTAGATCACCCAGTGTAAACAATTATTCATCTACTGTCCATGATGTTCTCTAGTCATAGAACATGTCTGCAGAAGCAGGCGCAAATGATGTTGATGGGACCACATTTTTTACTCAGCCGTAGACTTGCTATAACTGCCTGTGTGCAGTGGGGTGGTTTTCTCAGAGCTTTCTTTCATACCCTGATGAAATCTGCCTGTCAGCATACATACAATGTTAATGAAGGCACATGTACTGGTCAGAACTCCTGCCAATAATTTGGTAAATTAGAAGAAGAGTTTTAAAGTGCCGCAGAGAGCCTCTGACACAATGATACGGAACAAAAACATGCTAGAGGAAAGGCAAGGCAATGTCTCACAGACTACTTCTATACATGCTCATAGTGCGTAGATAATTTCAAGCACGCATAGGACTTTTCTTCTTCTGCGTTGTTCTCAAACTCCTGCAGATGGTTTACAACATTGTGAAGATATCTACACCTTTTGGCCAACACATCCGACTTCAGCATGGCCTTGGGTCACTGACCCTAAATGGGATAGGACAGCCAACTACATTCCATAACCTCTTTAGTCGCCTCTTATGACATGCGTGGAAGGTAAACAGTGTTGCTATTCTTTGGGCCCCGGAAACCATGTGAGATCATCATCAGGTGCCATGCCGGCTGGCTTAGGTGGTCATGGCTCTCCACAGCTCTCTGTCCACAATATTATGTATCAAAGTCGTTGTTTCCTTGCCGTGCCAGGTTGTCAAACTGTCTAATATTTTCTCACGTTGTCGTCCTCTGTCTGAGATAAGACTCATTAATAATGGAAATATCTTCATCATCCCAGTTGAGCTGTATGGTGATCGTCAATTTTGGTATTATTTGTTTATATGTTCGTTCAGATGAACATCAATTTGATCGAAACTTCAACCGATTTCGTACTTATTTATTCTACTATCATTATTAACAAACTGGTATGACTGAGACATAACTCCTTCTAATATAATCTGGAGGCGAACATTAACAAACTGGTCCGACTGAGACCTAACTCCTAATATAATCTGGAGGCGAACATTAACAAACTAGTATGACTGAGACCTAACTCCTAATATAATCTGGAGGCGAACATTAACAAACTGGTATGACTGAGACCTAACTCCTAATATAATCTGGAGGCGAACATTAACAAACTGGTATGACTGAGACCTAACTCCTAATATAATCTGGAGGCGAACATTAACAAACTGGTATGACTGAGACCTAACTCCTAATATAATCTGGAGGCGAACATTAACAAACTGGTATGACTGAGACATAACTCCTTCTAATATAATCTGGAGGCGAACATTAACAAACTGGTATGACTGAGACCTAACTCCTAATATAATCTGGAGGCGAACATTAACAAACTGGTATGACTGAGACCTAACTCCTAATATAATCTGGAGGCGAACATTAACAAACTGGTATGACTGAGACCTAACTCCTAATATAATCTGGAGGCGAACATTAACAAACAGGTATGACTGAGACATAACTCCTTCTAATATAATCTGGAGGCGAACATTTTGAAAATATATTTCTTTAAACAGGCTGTATATAGTCATCTAGTGAAGAGGCTGTATATAGTCATCTAGGGAAGAGGCTGTATATAGTGATCTAGTGAAGAGGCTGTATATAGTCATCTAGTGAAGAGGCTGTATATAGTCATCTAGGGAAGAGGCTGTATATAGTCATCTAGTGAAGAGGCTGTATATAGTCATCTAGGGAAGAGGCTGTATATAGCCATCTAGGGAAGAGGCTGTATATAGTCATCTAGGGAAGAGGCTGTATATAGTCATCTAGTGAAGAGGCTGTATATAGTCATCTAGGGAAGAGGCTGTATATAGTCATCTAGGGAAGAGGCTGTATATAGTCATCTAGTGAAGAGGCTGTATATAGTCATCTAGGGAAGAGAAATTTGCAGTTTCAGTATTGGGTACAACATCTGGGTACAATATTTGTCTAGGCAGTGATGATGTGAACGAGCTGCCTGTAGGACGTTGTACTGGTGCACTATCTGTTCTAACAGATGTACATGGCTTGGGCAGCTTCTTACTATGTATATTCTGGTATATTGTATGTCTGTCCGGTGTTGAGCTCTCGGATTGTGTTGACCGCGGTAATGGATATTTCACCTTTTGGTGTGTCTTTGAACGACATACTTTGTGAGGCTTCTGATAATGGGATCGTGAGACACTATACGAGAGGCGTGGGTGGGTTACATTAGACGTAATTTGAGCAGACAAAGGTTGAAGTGGCGTAGAAATATGAGTATCGTCGACGAATGTATCAGTGTTGTCTCGTATTTTATTAGTGCTGGTTTGTGGTAATGATGTGTATGTTCTTAGTGGTAATGATGTGTATGTTCTTAGTGGTAATGATGCGAAAGTTTTGGGAACTGTTGACGACGTCAGTCTGTTGTTTACTGGTGATGACATGAACGTTTTGGGAACTGTTGACGACGTCAGTCTGTTGTTTACTGGTGATGACATGAACGTTTTGGGAACTGTTGACGACGTCAGTCTGTTGTTTACTGGTGATGACATGAACGTTTTGGGAACTGTTGACGACGTCAGTCTGTTGTTTACTGGTGATGACATGAACGTTTTGGGAACTGTTGATGGATTGTGGCTTGCCGATGACGAGCTACTTGTATTATTCGTGGAAATATCCAGAGAATTAGAACTTTGAAGTAATGTTTGATCGTTCGTCGAAGACTGGGTTTCATGAGAATTAGCGTAGCTGCCAACTGTATCATACATATCTTCCTCTTCTGCCGTTGTTTGTGTGTTCTGGTTGTGGACAGGCGGGTGAAACTTATAATAAGCGTAGACATATAAATCTTCCCAGGTATTGACTACAAACATAAGCGCCCCCAACAGAAATACTAAAATGATCAGGATTACGAATGCAGTAATAATGTAACAGATCGCACTCTTGATGTTGATTGATGAGTATTTTATAACTTCACGATTAGTATCAAATTTGAAATTTGCAGTTAATTTGTAACATTCACTTTTGTGATGGGCAGAGCATGTGCATTCACCGTTGTCACTGTCAGTATAATTCAGATAGAAGGATACATGTTCTCCTGAACTGTTTCTACTGAATCGTACAGATGTAGAGTTGAAGTAGGAACGACATTCAACAATCACCATGGATACAGGTGGGATACCACCTTTGACCACGCAAGCAAATTCATGGAGCATGTCTGCTTTGACTATTGATAATATGCTTCCTTTGAAAGGCTCACCTTTGAAATTGAAATATGGCGGATTAGCAGGTGGTGTCATTATATCCACATGTTTGGTGTCGCTAATCGTGATGTTTATGCCTTGATTAACATAATATGCCTCACACTTTATTATATTTTTTAATTTGGAGACTGGGTCTGTTAGCTCGATAGAAGACTCTAATTCGTAGTAGCCGGAAGCAATTATTACTGCAGTCGTGTTCTCCCCCTTGAGAGACTTGTTGTTTACATACCAGACTAGCGTGGCGTTTGTGGGTAACCATTTAGCTGAGCACAAGAAGTGTAATGTTTGCTTGTTCCCGGAACATACTATTGGTGATTGTTGCTTAACGTGCAACCAAGGTTCTCCTGTAACAACGATTTTTTCTGTGACTATATTCCTCACAGCTTCATCGACGAGGTAGCTAGCATCTGAGCCGGGGAATATTTTTATCTCGAAGTTATAAGATCCAGGCAGAGACACAGGCGTGTCATAAGAACATTTGGCTGTTCTGTAATTCGTATCGTCAATTTCTCTATAACTATAAGTTACTTTGTGTGGGTCAATAAGCTCTTCCTTTCCTTCGTAAATTTGATATATTTCACACATGATACCCGGATAGACCTTGGATGTGTTACACATCACACTCAAAGAATGGCCGTCTATAGATTGTACTGTACATTGCAGGTCGTCTGCAGGATAAATCACCTTAGAAAAATTCCACGAGTAAATGACATTAGCACTATTTTGCTGTTTATCATAGATGATGCATTCGAAAACCACCCTCCTGTCATCTTGAGATATTTTTGCAATCGTAAGCGAAGTCTTGTAATTTCGATTTGTAAAGCTGGCATTAGCCCAATAACTATTATTGTGGTTCAGACAATTGCTGTTGCTCGAAAGACAAGTTGCTAAATTGACAAGACGTGCGGTGCTATTTGATTGTTTTGCCCATTGCAAACTCCTGTTTGAAACAAAAACACAAAAAACAATCAAATTAAACATAGCTGTACGATACACGAAATGTGAGTTATATTATAAACATTATATAATGTTACTTTAGGGTTAGGTTAGGCTGAGGGTTTGCAGTAGGAGAGGTTCTGTTTTACATAACTAAACCTTAATACATTTATAGAGGTTTTGTTTTACATAACTAACCCTAAACCTTAATACATTTATAGAGGTTTTGTTTTACATAAATAACCCTAAACCTTAATACATTTATATTAAAATTAATCAAGGATAAACATAGACACACAAACAAGGGAAATAATCACATCGGGAAGGGGGAATCGGCGCTCCAAACAAGAACCGGAAGGGGTTCACTATTAAACAGGAGTAGTACCATTATTACAGGAAAGTCCTGCGCTTGTGGGGCAGGGGGGGGGAGCTAAATTTTCAGATGCGCCCTATACACTAGCTACAGCACTGCGAGGCAATATGTAGAAGCTGAAGGGCATTAACTTCACCAGAAAATGAAAAGTATATCTAGTCGTTGTGTCCACTACCTTGCTATACGTTTGTGAGATATGGGCAGTGCACAATAGACATGACACTAGTGCTAACTGACTTTCACGCATGCACAGACATGACACCAGTGTTCACTGACTTCCACGTATGCTGCATCCACTGGTTTCTCATGATTAAATGGTAAGATACACTACCTGATACTGCATACCTTGAAAAGTAATACTGCATACCTTGATACCTGATACTGCATACCTGATACCTTGATATTGAATATCTGATACCTTGATACTGAAGCCTTCACTATAGCCAAAAACAGAGGTCATGTTTCAAGCTACACCAAACAACCCGCATTTAAATCCCCATATAAGTATTAAAGAAGAATAGCTTAAAACAGTCAATAGTTTCACATACCTGGGTTGCATTCTGTCACAAGATGTAAACATCGACACTGAGGTCAACAAAACATAGAGAAAGCTAACGTCACATTTGGAAGACTGTTAACAAAATGTATGGGAGAGACGGGAAATAACAACTACCAGCAAACTCATAGTTTACCAGGCAGCAGTAATATCATGACTTGAAATGCTGATGAAGGCACAGACAAACATGGTTCGTATGATGAAAGGCTAGAAGAAAGGCAAAAGCTGCTCTATGTCCCACACACACCTCCCACAAATGCTCAGAGTGTGGTAGACAATTCCAGGCACGCATATTACTCATTAGTCACAGTCGGGCACACCGCAGACATCATCATCTTTATCATCATCCCAGTGGTCATCAGTGAAGTGAACTGAATGGTCATCAATGACTCAAACTGACGAACAACATACCAGTAGCCAATATCACAAGCATTCATACAATACTATTGTAGTACCGAGATGGACGGGACATGTTGTGCGCATGTCGGACAAACGCACTTCAAAACAGTTGATATTCAGTGAACTAATTAAGGGGGATGGCTGGTGGTGGATCAAAGACACGCTTAAATGTGAACTCTGAAAGTGTCTCTAAGCTTCAACATCGACGTAACATCCTCTGGTCTGTCGCTCAAAATCGCCCAGTGTGGCGCAGGAAATGTGCCTGCATTGCTGAGAAATATCCAATCCCAGAGGCACGCAGAAAACGTTGATTGTCTATCCCCATGTGAATAAGGGCTGATAGTATCCACACTTGCCGTTAAGCGTATAGTTTTGAGCTTCAGTTGTCGTTCCAAGGCCAGATGTGTCGCCTTGGTTACATTTAAGTTCTTGTTTTTTTCAAGGTTATCTTAATGTTTTCTATCCACCATTTTCTTGGTCTACATTTGACCTTATGTCCGGAAATTTTCCTGTCTTATGCTCTTATTGGTATTTGGTTTGGCTTCATTCTCATAAGGTGACCGAACCATTTTACTTGCTGTCTTTCAATATGTTCAATACATGATATTATACCAACTCTTGTCCTAATTTCTTCATTTCTTACTTCATCTAGTTTAGTAACCATTGCAGCCTTTCTCAGACACTCTCATGTCACATGTAGCGATTTTCCTCTGCTGCGAGGCTGTTAAATGTACATGTTGGACACTGGTAGCAGTGTTGGGAGAAAAGGGAGAAAACATGCTGCCCAGTACGACAGAACATCAAACATACAGATGCACAATTCTGATCATACATGTCAAATATGTGTGTGTGGGGGGGGGGTTATATGTGACAAAATCTGGCAGGGGATTATATGTAGCAGGAGATTCTAAGTGATAATATGTGGCAGGGGATTATTTGTGGCAAAATGTGACTGGGGATTATATGATAGGATTATACTTTTCATTCATCTCCGCACACACCGGAGAGATGCAACAACACAAGTCCGAAACTTTTGTCATAATCGCTTGGGATAGACGGCCGGACACACCACCAAGATGCACGAACACACGTCTTAAGCTATTATCATCATGGCCTGTGATGGACTTATCACACAGCTACAACACCTATCACAAACATCACATAGCCGTGTAGAATGGGGGTGTTCAAAGAAGGATCTAGGCACGGGGAAGTGCTTCAAAATGTGCGCGTGGGAAGACAAGATCTACGGAGAGACTCCAACTGTATAGTTGCACATGAAACGCATGATAGGAACCTCTGAACAAGATACAGGAAGCGGTTTATAAATGTTTCTCAGATCAGAAGTAATGGTAAGATTAATGCACGCCAACTTAATGTGAAAGTAGTCCCAGTCAGAAAAAATGACGTATTGCCATTTCTCGTGATTCTCATTAGCTGTCGAAACGAAGTAACCAATGAAAATCACGGGTAAAATCAATTACGTCAGTTTAGAAAGTTTCCAGTTATCGGATGGGTCTTATACAGTCGAGGATCTCTCCCCCATCTAACATTTTTCAAGATGTTTTGTGTGAAATTAGGCCAGTACTTTAGATGATCTCATTGTTATATGACAGGAAGTCAGCTGACTTTGGAAATTACAGCAATCAGAAAATAACATTTTATCACAACAATGCAACTTTAGATATTTTTTTCGACACTTTCGGGACAGATGTTTTCGGTGTAAATATCTCAATGCACATCTGATCTACATTACTCTTACGATCCTGAACCTATATTGTGTAACCATTGTTCCGCCTCCGCTGTTGGTTTCTTGGTAGGAACATTATTCGTCTGTTCTAGCAGATATACATTTAGTGGTCTTATTCTTGGTGGGAACATCATTCTTCTGTTCTTGTAGTTGTTGTTCGTCCATCACAAGTGATAATGCCCATTTGTTACATCCATTTTTGAAAATTCAGTTATAATTATGTCCATGTCTAATAGTTCGTAGATGAATAATGAGCCCTATTTGAGCTGTCAATGTTCTTGGACAGTTCGGACATGGAATGACGACTGTAGGCGGATGTTGGTGTATCCGTGACTTTGTAGCTACTCTCTGCTGTTGGGTTGCAGCATTTCTCATATTTTCACAAGATGATGCGCTCTTTTTGACTGTAGAATGCCATGTAGATCTATTTTGTGCAAGTTCGTCCCATGTATCTTGATCTATTTCTAAGGCTTTCAGTGAAGTCTTTAACGAGTCCTTGTGTCGCTTCTTATGGCCACCTTGAGATCGTGTAACCTTCTCCAGCTCACCATAGAGAAATATATCTTTGGCAGACGATGGTCTGGCATACTCACCAAATGACCTGCCCAACGAATCTGTATCTACATCAGAATAGTGTCACTGCTAGGGATACCAGATCTGTCGAGGACAGTGGTATCTGGAATCTTGCCTTGTCATCTGATGTTCATAACTTTACTGAAACAAGTAGTGTGAAAGTGATTGAAATTTTTTTTACATGATGTCTATACACAGTCCATCTTTCACTAGCGTATAACAGCACTGGAAGTACCATTGCTCTGTAAACTTTTAGATTAGTCTGTAGGTTAAAGCCATTTCTATGCCAAACATTTGCGTACAATCTGCTGAAAGTGCTGCTTGCTATGGAAACCATTGTATACACTTCATCATCAACGTTGTCACTTTGTGGTAAATTGCTACCTAAGTATGTGAATCTACTCACATTCCCGCCGAAGACGGATGTGTCGGGCCATTGGCGCAAATAAAACGGCGACACAACGCATTTCCATTTTCTGGACTACATCCTGCTGGAAATCTAGCAGGACCATGATCCAGCTAGATCCAGTTGGAGTTTGAGAATGAACGCAGAAGAAGAAGAAGAAGAATCTACTCACAATTTCCGTACTATGCCATTAACCGTTGTGCAGGGCTCGAGATAGTTTTTGCCAGGTGCTAGTTGTAACATGACTGTTTTCTCTGTGTTAATAATAAATCAAATGTTGGTACAGTCTTTGTAGAATCTGTCTATAATACATTATAGATCAACCACAGCGTTGGCATTTAGGGCATAGTCATCAGCAAATAAGAGATCCCTGATTGTTTGTAATTTGAGCTTGGTTTTTGCTCGGAGCCGCCGAAGTTGCTCGGAGCCGTTGAACAATTTTCCATCTATGCGATATGCGATTTCTACTCCAAGTTCATAACTCCGAACGCATCATCAAAAATATCAGAGAACATGATGTTAAATAGGGTAGGTGCTAATACACATCCCTGGTTCACTTCATTTGAGACAGAAAACGTTTCAAATAACTCTCCATCAATCTGAACTCTAGTTTGCATTTCATCATGCAACTGCTGGACCGTTGTGGTAAATTTTCTCTCTGCATCCATATTTTGCCATACTCTTCCATAGTCCTTCTCTACTTACTGTGTCAAATGCTTTGATCATGTCTATGAATGTCATGTACAGGTAACAGTTTTGTTTCTTGACATTTTTCTTGAGGTTGTTTTTCAGCAAAGAACATATCAGATGTTCTATCTTCATTTTTTGAAACCACATTGGCTTTCGGGTAATAATTCTTCATTAAGATGAGATGTAATACGGCAGAAAGGGATTATGGTAAATATGTTCCCAGCGATGGACATTAGAGAGATACCATGATTCTGGTAAATATGTTCTCAGCGATGGACATTAGAGAGACCATGATTCTGGTAAATATGTTCTCAGCGATGGACATTAGAGAGATACCATGATTCTGGTAAATATGTTCTCAGCGATGGACATTAGAGAGATACCATGATTCTGGTAAATATGTTCTCAGCGATGGACATTAGAGAGATACCATGATTCTGGTAAATATGTTCTCAGCGATGGACATTAGAGAGATACCATGATTCTGGTAAATATGTTCTCAGCGATGGACATTAGAGAGATACCATGATTCTGGTAAATATGTTCTCAGCGATGGACATTAGAGAGATACCATGATTCTGGTAAATATGTTCTCAGCGATGGACATTAGAGAGATACCATGATTCTGGTAAATATGTTCTCAGCGATGGACATTAGAGAGATACCATGATTCTGGTAAATATGTTCTCAGCGATGGACATTAGAGAGATACCATGATTCTGGTAAATATGTTCTCAGCGATGGACATTAGAGAGATACCATGATTCTGGTAAATATGTTCTCAGCGATGGCCATTAGAGAGATACCATGATGGTTATTACAGGACTGGCGGTTCCCTTTACGTTTATAAGGTGTATAATTGTTGCATCGCAAACAATGTTGTCATAACCTAGTTACTAGACAACACATGATCACATCCAATGTTGTCATAACCTAGTTACTAGAAAACACATGATCACATCCAATGTTGTCATAACCTAGTTACTAGACAACACATGATCACATCCAATGTTGTCATAACCTAGTTACTAGACAACACATGATCACATCCAATGTTGTCATAACATAGTTACTAGACAACACATGATCACATCCAATGTTGTCATAACCTAGTTATTAGACAACACATGATCACATCCAATGTTCTCATAACCTAGTTATTAGACAACACATGATCGCATCCAATGTTGTCATAACATAGTTAATGGATAAGACATGGTGTACTGTGGTGTTAATCATAGCAACATCTAATTTTCACGGAATGTACAATGGCATACCTTTGACTGCTTGACGAGTTACCGCTGCATGTTAAAACTGTACTCTGACCCTCCATAATGGGTCTGTGTAATTCAATATTGGAAACCATGCATATAGAGATAGCCACTATCATGAGCCACAGCAAGTCCTCCATTCTGTAGTAGTTATGTTTGCTTTATCTTACTTTCCTTGTTGTGTGACGTCATGGAGACATCTGTTGATACATTGTGACGTCATGGAGACATCTGTTGATACATTGTGACGTCATGGAGACATCTGTTGA
The DNA here is from genome assembly GCA_034231615.1 of Meghimatium bilineatum. NCBI lineage: Eukaryota > Metazoa > Mollusca > Gastropoda > Stylommatophora > Philomycidae > Meghimatium > Meghimatium bilineatum. Next base: position 25,047,242 of record CM067302.1, read on the forward strand.
TAAATTGAATAAGGGATTATCTAGTTCTTGATGTCTAGGTATTAACATGGATCTGTGTGTATATAGATCTGTGTGTACATGGATCTGTGTGTACATGGATGTATATACATGGATCTGTATGTACATGGATGTATGTACATGGATCTGTGTGTACATGGATGTATGTACATGGATCTGTGTGTACATGGATGTATGTACATGGATCTGTGTGTACATGGATATGTGAGCACTTGGATGTGTATACGTGGATGTAGTGTACATGGATGCGTACACATGGATATCTGTGTACTTGGTTGTGTATACGTGGATATGTGTGTACATGGATGTGTGTACTTGGTTGTGTGTACTTGGATGTGTACACGTGGATCTGTGTGTATTTGCTTGTTTATACTTGGATGTGTACACAGGGATCTGTGTGTACTTGGATGTGTGTACTTGGATGTGTGCATCGCCCCAGTAACAATCTACTCAATGTACCGCTCCGGTAACAATCTACTAAATATAGAGCCTATTTATATTGTCGTCAACATTACTTAAGAGGGAGGGGGTAGCAGCAGTCTGAAAAATGTAGGCAGTTGTTGACAGACGTTGGAGTTGTTGACAGAAGTTGACAGATGTTGATATCAGCAACAAATATTTCTATACAATTATGAAATAGTTGCAACTGGAATATATTTTTACAATTTTAAATGTATGAAACTTTATTTTTTTTTAAATTTGAAAATGTTTGAAATAGAAAATATTGGAAATAAAATATTTGAAAATGTTTGAAATAGAAAATATTGGAAATGAAATATTTGAAAATGTTTGAAATAGAAAATATTGGAAATGAAATATTTGAAAATGTTTGAAATAGAAAATATTGGAAATGAAATATTTGAAAATGTTTGAAATAGAAAATATTGGAAATGAAATATTTGAAAATGTTTGAAATAGAAAATATTGGAAATAAAATATTTGAAAATGTTTGAAATAGAAAATATTGGAAATGAAATATTTGAAAATGTTTGAAATAGAAAATATTGGAAATGAAATATTTGAAAATGTTTGAAATAGAAAATATTGTAAATGAAATATTTGAAAATGTTTGAAATAGAAAATATTGTAAATGAAATATTTGAAAATGTTTGAAATAGAAAATATTGGAAATAAAATATTTGAAAATGTTTGAAATAGAAAATATTGGAAATGAAATATTTGAAAATGTTTGAAATAGAAAATATTGGAAATGAAATATTTGAAAATGTTTGAAATAGAAAATATTGGAAATGACACAAATTTAGTTTATTCCTACTCTTCCAAATTTGTTTTTGGGAAGGGGGCGGGGAGGGGGGGGGGAGGTATTTAAAAAATATAATTAAAAAAGGGGGGGCGTGGTCCCTTGATTCTTCCAGTCTGTTAACAGGATGTGGGGTCCAAAATTGGCTAAAACTGTTGACATCATTTATGAACAACCTCATAGCCAAAAAAGTGCCGGGTTAATGGCTACCTCTTAAATAAGATATAATAACGCCAGCAGTGTCGGCAATATTTATATTCTTCGGCTGGAGGGAGGGGTGGTAGGTAAGAAATATGTATTGTGACTATCCAGCAGGGAACATCTAAACGAAAAGTTAGACAAACTGAAATCTATATATCAAAACTACTTACTTGAATTTGAAGTTTGACAAAATGTCTTGCAGATGATGTTCCGTACACGATTTATGTGAAACATCAGTGTGCAGTACTAACGGAGATATAGTCAATCGTGTGTTTTGATTCTGTACGTGTAAGCTGGTTAACAAGATCAGTTATAAACAGCAAACAGCAAAACGTTTCGACTTTACTGCAGTACATTAGCGATACAAGGTTGTCGAAAGCGTTCAGGATATAAATTAGATAATGAAACTGTTCACTACAAATATTTAAAGAATGTGAATGGATAGGAGACGTTAGGTAGTTTCCCGTCTGTGACACTTAGTCATACATGACAACAAGATAATATATTTATATCTTCCGTTTCTTGGAAAATAGTCAAAGCTAGGAAATGTTAAATAGGCTAAACCCTAACCCTAACCCTAACCCTTGATTAATAGTTCGTAGATGGCTAATTTGCTTTATTTGAGCTGTAAATGTCTTTGGACAGTGCGGGCATGGAATGACCACTGTACACGGATTTTGAAAATTACTTGCGCTAGGAATTTTGATTAAAGTGAGGAGTTGTGCACAACGTCGACCTCACTGTCCTATCAGATCATTTGCTTCCAGGGAGGTAGATCCATAATATATCCATGGATATAGTTACCAGGAAATCTAGCATGGATAGGGAGGTAAATCCATGATATATCCATGGGCATAGTTATCACGAAGTCCAACGTGAATGTGGAAGTAGAACAATAATTTATTCATGGGCATAGTTATCACGAGGTCAGTGGCGTAACGAGGGGGGCGGCGGAGGTGCATACCGCCCCGGGCGGCATCATCGGGAAGGCGGCAAATTTATTTTCGTCTAGTCTTTCACAATCACTGACATATCTTTTTAATGTCACAAGGGCGGAAAACTTTGATTCCGCTCCGGGCGCCATTGAACCACGCTACGCCACTGCACGACGTCTAGGTAAATGCATGCTATTCCAGGAACATAGTTACCACTTAACATTTTGAAAAAAGCTCAGTTGTGAAGTCAAAAAAGCACAGAAGAGCCCACCTTATATATATATATATATATATATATATATATATATATATATATATATATATATATATATATATATATAACACTGAAAAATGTTACTTGTAGGCGCAGATCCTGAAAATCGCTTGTTTTGTCAATGATCTATTTGTTACATCAACAAACGACATTTTACCTTGTGCGTTATTACCACTCCCACAACCCACCTCCCTCCCTGTAATTTGTGAATAAATATATCCCATCCACATACTAAGATACATCAAACAATGTCAACACACCATATACATAAGCTGAAATAATGTCAACACACCATATACATAAGCTGAAATAATGTCAACACACCATATACATAAGTTGAAATAATGTCAACACACCATATACATAAGTTGAAATAATGTCAACACACCATATACATAAGCTGAAATAATGTCAACACACCATATACATAAGCTGAAATAATGTCAACACACCATATACATAAGCTGAAATAATGTCAACACACCATATACATAAGCTGAAATAATGTCAACACACCATATACATAAGTTGAAATAATGTCAACACACCATATACAAATGTTGAAATAATGTGAACACACCATATACATATGTTGAAATAATGTGAACACCATATAATAATGTTGAAACAAATCTAAATTTAGCTGGGTAGTTGCCACTTTCGATTCATTCTTGAATTTAGCAACAATTTTATTTATTTCTCAAATTGTTCAGTTCACTCTCCGAAACAAAGCTGAAAATACCCCAGCAACTCGAATGAAGGAAATTACACGAATCTCAAATGATACACATAATACATAGTTCACCCGACACATTGTGCATGAATTGGTTATTGGTTGTTCGATAACATAATTGTACCATGACAGATCCATAGATGATGTCTCTCCCAGCAACATCATTGTACCATGACAGATCCATAGATTATGTTTATCCCGGAAACATATGCATTTCTCCTGTCTACAGATGCAAGTGTCCGTTACTTGTTACCGCATGTATGTCAATAAATATATGTGTTTCATTTCTGTCTAGGAATGCAAGTCTGTTTCTTGTTACCGCATGTATGTCAATAAATATATGTGTTTCAGTTCTGTCTAGGGATGCAAGTCTGCTTCTTGTTTTGTTTGTTTGTTTGTTTGTTAAGTAGTGGATTCGACTAGGCCATCTCGGGATGCCTAGTCACGTCACTTTCAACCTAGTCCTAAGAAGGACTTTTTGGTTATATCGTGACGCTGGGTGCTGACAGGGAACTGACGAAAAGTTCTTGAGCCTTGTAAAAGGCTGTCGAAAGTTTTGCTGAAGCTTGTCTACAATCTCGGGACGTACTGCGGATAAGAAGAGTCTTTCCTCTCTTGGAAGTTTCCAAGTCCACAGCAGGTTCCCCCTTCAGCTGGAGATCGTCCGATCCTTGCTACCTTAGCCAGATTTCTCTGTTGCCCAGGGTGCTCCGCGGGGAGGCGTAGCAAGGTCTAGACCAGTATGAGTCCTGGCGAGCGAAGCGAGCACAGGTACTCGCTCCAACGTCTCTGCACCCCTCTGCTTCTTGTTACTGCATGTATGTCAATAAATATGTTTCCTCTCTGTCTATAGCTGCAAGTCTGCTTCTTTTACCGCATGTATGTCAATAAATAAATATGTTTCCTCTCTGTCTATAGCTGCAAGTCTGTTTCTTGTTACCACATGAATGTCAATAAATATATGTGTTACCCACAAAATTGAAATTATATATCATTGGCATAGATCGTTTGACTCATATACACACTTGCAAACATTGACATAGCTCGTATTGACTCATATATATATATATATATATATATATACACTTGCAAACATTGGCATAGCTCGTATTGACTCATATTTACACATGCAAAAAGGCTGAAAGTCTGGCACAACAACCGTTTCAGTAAATACAGCCACATATAGACATTTTAGGCTGATTATAACGATCTCAAACTACCATGGACTAGTATTCTCTGCTAGGGTTTGTGAAATATTTATCAAAAATTAATGAAACATTCACCGATAGACATCTTCATTAAATCAAAAAGAATTAGACAGAAAAGCTTATATTCTTGGAGAATAACACAAAATCCTCATTATTAGATCAAAAAATCATAATCGGGGAATGCGCAGAAGTGTACGCTACAACGGAACATTCTTGAAGTATGTGCTGTGCAGAGGGAGTTGACCGCCCACTTCGTCGCTACATCAGACATTCTTGAAGTATGTGCTGCGCAGAGGGAGTTGACCGCCCATTTCGTCGCTACATCAGACATTCTTGAAGTATGTGCTGCGCAGAGGGAGTTGACCGCCCACTTCGTCGCTACATCAGACATTCTTGAAGTATGTGCTGCGCAGAGGGAGTTGACCGCCCACTTCGTCGCTACATCAGACATTCTTGAAGTATGTGCTGCGCAGAGGGAGTTGACCGCCCACTTCGTCGCTACATCAGACATTCTTGAAGTATGTGCTGCGCAGAGGGAGTTGACCGCCCACTTCGTCGCTACATCAGACATTCTTGAAGTATGTGCTGCGTAGAGGGAGTTGACCGCCCACTTCGTCGCTACATCAGACATTCTTGAAGTATGTGCTGCGCAGAGGGAGTTGACCGCCCACTTCGTCGCTACATCAGACATTCTTGAAGTATGTGCTGCGCAGAGGGAGTTGACCGCCCACTTCGTCGCTACATCAGACATTCTTGAAGTATGTGCTGCGCAGAGGGAGTTGACCGCCCACTTCGTCGCTACATCAGACATTCTTGAAGTATGTGCTGCGTAGAGGGAGTTGACCGCCCACTTCGTCGCTACATCAGACATTCTTGAAGTATGTGCTGCGCAGAGGGAGTTGACCGCCCACTTCGTCGCTACATCAGACATTCTTGAAGTATGTGCTGCGCAGAGGGAGTTGACCGCCCACTTCGTCGCTACATCAGACATTCTTGAAGTATGTGCTGCGCAGAGGGAGTTGACCGCCCACTTCGTCGCTACATCAGACATTCTTGAAGTATGTGCTGCGCAGAGGGAGTTGACCGCCCACTTCGTCGCTACATCAGACATTCTTGAAGTATGTGCTGCGCAGAGGGAGTTGACCGCCCACTTCGTCGCTACATCAGACATTCTTGAAGTATGTGCTGCGCAGAGGGAGTTGACCGCCCACTTCGTCGCTACAACGGAACATTCTTGAAGTATGTGTTCTGCAAGCTGAGTTGATCGCCCGCATGCATGCTACAACGGGAACATTCTTGAAATATGTTATCTGAAAACGGAATTCTTCTTCAGCATTCATTCTCAAACTCCCGCTGGATCTCCCTTGTAGCAGGACCATTGTCCTACTAAATTTCCAGCAGGATGTAGTCCAGTGAATGGAAATGCGTGGTGTCGCCGTTTTTATTTACGCCAATGGTCTGACACATTCGTCTTCGGCAGGGCAACCGTATTGACCACCCGCATCAACGCATGACAGGATTCCTAATTTTTTGCTGCATGTTTAAGTTAATTTTTGGACCAGCTTACAGATACGTTTATTTTTGTACTTGATACAGCACGTCAAGTGTGTTTTTGTACTTGATACAGTACGTCAAGTGTCTTGAATCATTGAAAGGGAAACAACGGTACAAGTGACAAAATAGGCCAAGGCTAAGCATGAATCACTTAGTGCGTCAGTGTTTCTGCTGGACTTTTTCTTATTATGAAACCTTCTTAGATTAACTTGTGTTTATCAACAGACTGCTGCAGGCATTCCAACAGAATTAATGACGCCTTCATTTGTTCCTCTTTTTTAAATTACTGTTATGTTTTCCGTAGGTCCCAAAAATAGTCAAGCCTACTCCAAGTATATAAATAGTAACCAATGGAAAACGTGACAATAATCAAAAACGTATCGAATGAAGGCTTGTTTGCGTTTATCAGTTAGGACTTCTACATCCGACGGTCACGGATGAAGCAGCGGTTACCATGCGTCCCTGTTTGACCGGGATTGTCCCGGTTTGACAGAGGTGTTCCGGTCGGTATGAGTTTGTTTCCTGTGTGTTTCAGTATTCAATAATTTTAAAAAAATAATGCCTCGAGCATGTTTGAAAACATGCACACAGCACAGCTATATTTGTGACATCATGAATACATGCACACAGCACAGCTATATTTGTGACATCATGAATACATGCACACATCACAGCTATATTTGTGACATCATGAATACATGCACACAGCACAGCTATATTTGTGACATCATGAATACATGCACACAGCACAGCTATATTTGTGACATCATGAATACATGCACACATCACAGCTATATTTGTGACATCATGAATACATGCACACAGCACAGCTATATTTGTGACATCATGAAAACATGCACACAGCACAGCTATATTTGTGACATCATGAATACATCCACACAGCACAGCTATATTTGTGACATCATGAATACATGCACACATCACAGCTATATTTGTGACATCATGAATACATCCACATAGCACAACTATATTTGTGACATCATGAATACATGCACACATCACAGCTATATTTGTGACATCATGAATACATCCACATAGCACAGCTATATTTGTGACATCATGAATACATGCACACAGCACAGCTATATTTGTGACATCATGAATACATGCACACAGCACAGCTATATTTGTGACATCATGAATACATGCACACAGCACAGCTATATTTGTGACATCATGAATACATGCACACAGCACAGCTATATTTGTGACATCATGAATACATGCACACAGCACAGCTATATTTGTGACATCATGAATACATGCACACAGCACAGCTATATTTGTGACATCATAATACATGCACACAGCACAGCTATATTTGTGACATCTTGAATACATGCACACAGCACAGCTATATTTGTGACATCATGATGGTGATGACATAATCCCTTCACGATCCAGGCAGAAAACTACAAGAGCAAGGAAGCGCGCACAATGAAGACTACATTCGGTGACCTAGCCAGTGCAAGACTGAAGAGAGATTGTTTTATTCACTGATGTAAATAAAAACTAAACAGAAAATACAAGAAGATGACCACCTCTTACGAGATTGACATAGTCAACCGAATTCTAAATTTTAATCCTTGCTCAACTAGGAAACTACATCATGGAGACTCGTTTTTGCATTGAAAGCAAAAGGGCGCTCTATCAAGATTGTTCATGGTTCGAAGCACAGACAATCCTGTCGTCCATATTGCACTGACATAGAGATTGAATGTATAGGCGGTACCTAAAAACTCAACACGTTGAGAAGGAATGTTTTACAAGGATAGAATTTAGGACAAACTGTATCAACCAACCAGGTCTATGAATAAGCAACAACCAAAGGGGAATCACTCCATTATATATATTGTTTAATTTTTGAGTTATACCCCTTTAAGCCTTGCACCGACTAGGGGTACTTAACATAACTCCCCACCCCCGAATGCGATGTCGTCAAGACATTCAAAATGTGTACTCAAGCCACTGAGAATAGAACAATCCAGACAAGGACTATTACAACAACTAACATCCCGTACAAGTATTGAAGTATCCTCAGGAACACAAACATAGAACATCCGTATTCGTACTTTAAGGATATATAGGCTTGCTTATAAACATAAATAACAGACACAGGATAGTGTTGCTTCAAATAATAGCTTATACACGTAAACTCAAGTAGGAAGCATGAGGATAAATTAAAATAATTATTAAAGTTGATGGGAATTGAACCATGTTCTTTCTAGCGGCATCTTCGAATCGTCTTGTATCGAATACAACATGTATGTTTGTATTCCTGAGGATATTTTACTACATGTATGGGATGTTTGTTGTTGTAATAGTCCTTGTCAAGATTGGACAACGATACACCGTAGCCCCCTGTATACATATCTTTTCCCCATGTCTCTACGATCTTCACGAGAATTCAAATTCTCGCAATCTTTCAATAACAGACATTGAACTCTGACATAATCAGGGTAAGATATCACCGTAAGTCTCTGCGGGTAAGAAATTCAAATATACTCATTCATTCATCTTTTTTTGTAATTCAATGAAGTCAATTACTAATCGATATACGTCAGTGTTTAGCCAAATCTCTGACTCGCCAAGGCTTTTTTACGGGCCTGCCAGGCGGATCTGAGAGCACTACATAATGGAGGGGATGATGTCAGGGAGACGAACATGAGGTAGACCAAGAAGAAGATGGACACAAGACATCAAAGACCACATGAACATGACAGTAACAGAAGCAGAAAGACTAGCTCAAGATCGACAGAAGTTTCGAAAAGCTGTGATGACTACTACATCCTGTTCAGGATATGCCACCTGATGATGATGACACCTAGATCTTCATGTTGTTTTGTTACATTTGGATTTCAGAAATTGTCACGCCCGTGTGTTGCCGAGGCCCGAAAGGGGAGCAAAGAATAGCAACACTATTTAACTTCCACGCATGTCGTAAAAGGCGACTAATGACGTTATGGGATGGAGTTGGCTGTTCCATACCATATAGGGTCAGTGACACAAAGCTATGCTGAAGTCAGATGTGTCAGGCCGAAAGGCGCAGATATCGAAGCAATGCTGTAAACCATGACACACCACATTCCGTTCTCCGGACTACATCCTGCTAATCTGCAGGAGTTTGAGAACGAACGCAGAAGAAGAAGAAGTTGTCATCCAGATGTCAATGTGCAAGGTTTCTGATTCAAGTTTGAATCAATGCAATAACAGTTTTCACAGCTGAAACACAAGATCTACAAGACAACGTTCAGAAACACAGTGTTCATGCCGATACTGTGCCACCATTGCCGGTCCTGGACACTGGCTGAGAAATTAGAACAAAAACTCGCCGTATGCGAAATGAAATGCCTGAGAACCGCAATGGGGGTAACAAAAACAAGATAGAATAAATACTACCAGCATAAGAAATATGATGAATACAATAGTGTGCAAAGACTATATATACACTAATAAAATTAAATAGTTCGGTCACCTGATCAGAATGGAACCAGATCGCATTCCATCGATAGCCTTCAATAGAAGATAATTTGAAAAGAGAACGAGGGCAAGACACAGACGAAGGTTGATGGATGACATCAGAGCAATACTAGAACACCAAGGCTGCAATATGTCAGTGGCATTGCAGTTATACCCTGTTCACTTTAAGAATGAAGTGGATCAGTGCTTCTGATTGGTTATTGAACGCATTACTCGATTATTAAGTGTCCAATATTATAGTTTGTAAACTTCGTTTTTAAATGTGTTTTTAAAATGTTTACATATTGTTTTTAAATAATATTATTTTTACATGTCATTAACTGTTTAAATATCACATTTTGTCGCGTAGTAATATTTGTTTCACTTAAAATCTAACATCATTTGTATTTTATGTGTTCGCGGTATTGGGAACAGTCTTGTTATTGCAGTATTTCTCCATGAATTTCTATGTTTAGCAATTGTTCCTCACAATTTTTGCAGATTATCATGATTTATTGTGATGCTAATCTGTAGTTCATATTCTCTATTTTTCGTTATATTCAGTCTTTGTTGGTCGTGCTGACTTTGTGTTATGAGGATTGTGTTACTTGCATATCGTAGATTGCTTATTATCTCCCTAATGGCCCAATTTCATTTATATTTAAACATTTTCTCTGTGTAGATGTCAAAAAAGGCTTTGTGAAACAATATATCATTATATTTTTCTTCTTTTTTTTTATTTCGGATGCTTATACAATGTTTTATATTTCTTTAGCAAGGGGACTTGGTGAGTCCTTCTAGTTCCATAACGGTAAGATTATTGCATTTACTTGCATAAGTAATTATGTGAAGCAAAATTGTACTGTTTATATATGTTATCCATGTTTACAAGAAGACATATCGGCCCTTGTAGAACGAATACGGATGTTATATGTTTCTTGCTAGAATACTTCAATACTTGTACTAGTTAGTTGTTGTTGTAATAGTCCTTGTCTCGATTGGTCCGTTCTAAGTAACTTGAGTACACATTTTGAATGTCTTGACAAAATCGCATCTGTTTTTTGGAGGTGAGGTTAGACGGAAATACCCGTTTACTTTAGTTGCCAGGCGATTTAGTGCCGTCAATCGTTTCCTCTCCCACGTAGTGAGATACCACGTTGGTCTCAAGAATTTTTAATTTATTCTCTCGCTTCCTACTTCAATCAATCAATAAACCCATAACCCTTCAGGGTCGTAGGGGTACCACATTGGATGCTTCAGCACACAGAGTCCTCCAGCGAATTCTATCCTCAGCGATGCGGATGAGTGTGAAAATATCTAGCCCTGTCCATTCCTTGATGTTGTCTGTCCATGTCTTTATTTGCCCTCCTCTGCTTCTTCCACCCTCGACAGTTCCCTGCAGTATTGTTTTTGACAAGGAATCGTGCCTGCATACATGTCCGAACCATGCTAGTTTTCGTCGTTTCACTATTGAAAGCAATGGCTCCTGGACACCTGCACACATCTCTACTTTATTTCTTACGTACACATTGGTCTTATGTTCCCTATAGGAAATTCGTAGAATTCTTCTGTAGCATTTATACTCGAAAGCCTGTAATCTTCTCTCCATGTCCGCAGTGAGTGTCCAACTCTCACAACCATACAACACAACAGAAAGCACCAGCGACCTATACAGTTTGATTTTCACTCCAACACTGATGTTGCTTTTCCAAATCACAGTTAGCCTTGACAATGACGCTAAAGCCATCTCCAGCCTTATTTTTAGTTCTGCTTTGCATTTACCATCACTGCATATACTGGATCCGAGGTATTTGAAGGTATTCACCTCTTCAAGCTTGTGTCCATTCATCATGATATTAGTCTGGTTTTCTGTGTCTCTGCTGTTTACCAAAATTTTGCTCTTATCTGAATTGATTTCCATTCCGTACTTGCTGGTGACTTTTTCTAACTTTGATGTTAATTCTTGCAATGATTGTTCTGACCCAGCTATAAGATCAATATCATCAGCGAAACGCAAGTTGCAAATAGGGCGACCTCCGATCGATATAGACGTGTTGTAGTCATGCAATGTCTCTTGTATGATGTGCTCTAAGTATATGTTAAAAAGTACTGGGGACATTATGCATCCCTGTCGAACTCCCACAGTTGTTTTGAAGAACTCTCCAATTGTATTGTGTGACAAGACAGCACTATTTGCATTTTCGTACAGAGCTTCAATAATGTCTATAATTGTGGTGTCAAAATTAAATTTCCTTAGTATGTGCCACAGACCATCATGCCAAACACGATCAAAGGCCTTTGTAAAGTCAATGAAGTTGTGGTATAAATCACGTTGGTGTTGAATATGTTTTTCGATTAGTGTTCGGATGTTAAATATTTGTTCAACGGTGCTTCTGTTTGCTCTGAAGCCAGCTTGTTCTTCTGCAATTATTTCTTCCGACTTGTGTTTTATTCTGTTAAGTAGTATTTTGAGCATCACTTTACTGGGGTGTGATTGACATACTTGTATTACCGCAAGCTACTTTTGGTAAGTCAAAATATATTTTTATAGCGTTATTTTTGTGTGTGTTCCCGTTATTTTATGTTTAAACAATTCACGTGTCAGTGCCAATTGTGTTGTATTTCAAGGAACGGATATTTCCCAGAAGTCTTTAATTATTTACAAGGAAGGATATTTATTTTGTATTTCATGCACCAAAATACATGGACGGAAATATGTCTGATCTAATAACAAATATATATAACAGGCATGCGCAGTTATAACTGTGCGCAGATGACGTAAGATGCTGGACGTCTTCAAGTACAACCATTTCCGTTAAGTCAAATTTCCGGTGAATAGAAGCGCTATTTTCATCATTAAACTGTTATAGTGTTACCTCTAAAAGGTAAGATGTTTGTTTGTTTAATGTACACGTAATTTTCAGGAATATATTCTACTGACATATGACAAATGCGGTAACGAATATTGAATCTTAGATAAAACTGCTTCCTCTCTTCTGTGCGCAGTTCCAAACAGGATGTTGAACGTGGGACTGCAAGGCCGGAAGTATTCTTCATAAACATCCGTTTTGTTTGTCTATTTCCTCTTCCTTTTATACCCCTTCATTTAGAATTCTAAAACGGCACCAGTTTGATATCAGACAACTTTCACCTTGTTCAGAAAATTCATAACGGTGCCCACATACTTCAATTCAAATATGAAGTCTCCGCCATGTTTGTTGAGGCGTTGTCCCACTTTCAAGTCCAATATGTCGGTCAGGGCCGCCACAAACCTCGAATCAAAAATTCACGAAAGCTGCTCAGTGCACAGCAATTTGAATAACACAAACATTTGTGTCACTGTGAGTAATAATAACAAAACAGAAATAGCAATGTGTATGAGTAGAGGAGTTTCTGTGTTGTTCACGTTACTGTGTCATTATCATTACGATAGCCAATTCTTGTATCTAACCATTTCAGTGAATTTCACAGGGACCTGTTAGTTCACAGTACTGAGACACCACAGACATGTCATGATTATGTGATGGAGTAATTCTATCATATATTTGATATATGATGTGTATATTATAAAATCATAATAATGTCATTAAATATTATTCAATTCTAGACTCCTAACTTTGATATTGTAACAGTAAATAATTATGTAAGTAGGGCCTAGCCTACTATAATAATTAAATGAATGCACCATATAAAGGACTATATTATAGTTATAGGCCTAGGATATGCTTATTTATTTAGGCTATAACTGTAGTAATAATCCAGGGCTATTCAACTATATTTACTCAGGGGCCAAAATGTGGATCACCACAGGCCAGATTTATAAAAAAAACACATTGAATGATTTTATACATTTAGTTTTTTTATAACTTTATTTCACTGTTTTAGCAATGACCTGCCGGTCACTTACTAGGCCTCTGCTGGCCGGATTTGGCCAGCGGACCGCTAGTTGTATAGCCCTGTAATAATATATTCTAAGGCCTACTCTAAAATGTAAAAACAATGAATATTGTTTAGTTGAGTATATTATTAACTAGTGTACAGTTTGATTGTATCTGATTCCGTACTCCATAGCCATGTCATTAACATCCAGCAGATGGTCAATTGTTGGTTTTTATATTAATAATATTAGGATGTCCGATGTGCAGGGCAGTAGATCATGACTTTGATCACGAGGGCTTACATAAAAATAGTAATTTCTTCATTTTTGTGGGTCATTCATTATGCTTTTGGTGATCATTTACTTCAGAAAATCCAAATTAGTAATAACCAACAAACTGTCAGATGGTATCCAACAAGTTGGAGAGTGCAGCAGTAACAAGCTGTCAGAGGATATCTGACAAGTTGGAGAATAAGGAAGAGTTGTTTGCCAGCTTGTTTTCCTGTTTCCTCTAGTACTATAAATCATATGTTCTGATTTCCTGAAAGGGAGGGTGTGTGTGATATTTGAACCCGAAATAATAGAATAAAATATTAAGATACCAATACTTCATGTTACAGCATATTCCCATACTTAGACCTTGTTATTATTCTAAACATAAATCGACAGATGTGCACATTTATATACATGGCAGTTGAAGTTTTGTGTTTCGAAATTAGGCTTCAGCTGTTCTATTCTTAAAAATAAATATAATTTTTTTAATATAATTATAATTATATAATTTTTTTTTAATGACATTTCTCACTTACTGCTATAACACCCTGGTTGTCAGAGCTCTGGTTTCTGCCCTGTTCACCGCATGCAGTGTTGAAGGAACATAGATAAACAGTCTTTCTGGTTTCTTCCCTGTGCACCATATTTAGTGTTGAAGGAACATAGATAAATAGTCTCTCTGATTTCTGCCCTGTGCACTATATGCAGCCCTGAAGGAACATAGATAAATAGTCTATACATTTCACATCATTATCTTTTGCTAGTCAAACAAACAAAATCAGGGAATACAAATATAGATATTTTTTCATTTAGTTTGTGTAATAATTTTAAGTTGGTGGGGTCTGAAGGGAACAAAGAGTAGTAATTCTGTAAATTTTCATGTATATCGTAGGACGTGTTCTGACTCCACGCTCAACTGACAACCTGTTAGGCAGTCATAAAGTGGGTGATGTCATGCTGAGACTGTCTAAAAAGTGTCTAACCATCTACATTTAAAGTCTGATATTTGGCGAATTTATACTTATGAGGCTATGATAGTTTATCGTCCTATTGGGTAATGTAGGCGAACTTCAGCAATGCAGTGTAGACCGCATCGGGCATGGTGAGACACATAGAAAACCATGGTCATCCACTGCATCGTACTTCACTTCCAGTCATCTTGATTCGCCTTGCTACTGGTTTCAAGTGAGGTGGACGCTTTGCACAACTCCTCCTCACTTTAATCAAAATCCCCAGTGCAAGTCATTTTCACATCCACAAAAATTCACCCAAGCATTTGAAATAGACCAAGACACATGGGAAGAACTTGCACAAAAAAGATCTACATGGCGCTGTGCAGTCAAAAAGAGTGAATAATCTTGTGAAAAGAGTAGAAATGCTGCAGCCCAACAATGGAGAGTAGCTAGAAAGTCACAGATAGACCAAAATCCGCCTACAGTGGTCATTCAATGTATGAACTGTCCAAGAACATTTACAGCTTGAATAGGGCTCATTAGCCATCTGTGTACTGTGCATGGTCATAATTCTAACTGAATTTTCAAACGTGGATGTAAAAATGGTCATCATAACTTATGATGGATGAACACACATATTGTAGGAGGTGAATAAGGATGAAGTTGATTTTCTCACTCCATATGTCAATGACGTAAAAGTTGACTTTCTCACTCCATATGTCAATGACCCAAAAGTTGGCTTTCTCACTCCATATGTCAATGACCCAAAAGTTGGCTTTCTCACTCCATATGTCAATGACCCAAAAGTTGGCTTTCTCACTCCATATGTCAATGACCCAAAAGTTGACTTTCTCACTCCATATGTCAATGATGTAAAAGTTGGCTTTCTCACTCCATATGTCAATGACTTAAAAGTTGGCTTTCTCACTCCATATGTCAATGATGTAAAAGTTGGCTTTCTCACTCCATATGTCAATGACTTAAAAGTTGGCTTTCTCACTCCATATGTCAATGACCCAAAAGTTGGTTTTCTCACTCCATATGTCAATGACCCAAAAGTTGGCTTTCTCACTCCATATGTCAATGACCCAAAAGTTGACTTTCTCACTCCATATGTCAATGACCCAAAAGTTGACTTTCTCACTCCATATGTCAATGACCCAAAAGTTGGCTTTCTCACTCCATATGTCAATGACGTAAAAGTTGGCTTTCTCACTCCATATGTCAATGACTTAAAAGTTGGCTTTCTCACTCCATATGTCAATAACGTAAAAGTTGGCTTTCTCACTCCATATGTCAATGACTTAAAAGTTGGCTTTCTCACTCCATATGTCAATGACCCAAAAGTTGACTTTCTCACTCCATATGTCAATGACTTAAAAGTTGGCTTTCTCACTCCATATGTCAATGACCCAAAAGTTGGCTTTCTCACTCCATATGTCAATGACCCAAAAGTTGGCTTTCTCACTCCATATGTCAATGACCCAAAAGTTGACTTTCTCACTCCATATGTCAATGACTTAAAAGTTGACTTTCTCACTCCATATGTCAATGACTTAAAAGTTGGCTTTCTCACTCCATATGTCAATGACCCAAAAGTTGGCTTTCTCACTCCATATGTTAATGACTTAAAAGTTGGCTTTCTCACTCCATATGTCAATAACGTAAAAGTTGGCTTTCTCATTCCATATGTCAATGACCCAAAAGTTGGCTTTCTCACTCCATATGTCAATGACCCAAAAGTTGGCTTTCTCACTCCATATGTCAATGACTTAAAAGTTGGCTTTCTCACTCCATATGTCAATGACCCAAAAGTTGGCTTTCTCACTCCATATGTCAGTGACCCAAAAGTTGGCTTTCTCACTCCTTATGTCAATGACCCAAAAGTTGGCTTTCTCACTCCATATGTCAATGACCCAAAAGTTGGCTTTCTCACTCCATATGTCAATGACGTAAAAGTTGGCTTTCTCACTTCGTATGTCAATGACTTAAAAGTTGGCTTTCTCACTCCATATGTCAATGACCCAAAAGTTGGCTTTCTCACTCCATATGTCAATGACTTAAAAGTTGGCTTTCTCACTCCATATGTCAATGACTTAAAAGTTGGCTTTCTCACTCCATATGTCAATGACCCAAAAGTTGGCTTTCTCACTCCATATGTCAATGACTTAAAAGTTGGCTTTCTCACTCCATATGTCAATGACCCAAAAGTTTGCTTTCTCACTCCATATGTCAATGACTTAAAAGTTGGCTTTCTCACTCCATATGTCAATGACCCAAAAGTTGGCTTTCTCACTCCATATGTCAATGACCCAAAAGTTGGCTTTCTCACTCCATATGTCAATGACCCAAAAGTTGGCTTTCTCACTCCATATGTCAGTGACCCAAAAGTTGGCTTTCTCACTCCATATGTCAATGACTTAAAAGTTGGCTTTCTCACTCCATATGTCAATGATCCAAAAGTTGGCTTTCTCACTCCATATGTCAATGACCCAAAAGTTGACTTTCTCACTCCATATGTCAATGACCCAAAAGTTGACTTTCTCACTCCATATGTCAATGACCCAAAAGTTGGCTTTCTCACTCCATATGTCAATGATGTAAAAGTTGGCTTTCTCACTCCATATGTCAATGACCCAAAAGTTGACTTTCTCACTCCATATGTCAATGACCCAAAAGTTGGCTTTCTCACTCCATATGTCAATGACCCAAAAGTTGGCTTTCTCACTCCATATGTCAATGACCCAAAAGTTGGCTTTCTCACTCCATATGTCAATGACCCAAAAGTTGGCTTTCTCACTCCATATGTCAATGACCCAAAAGTTGGCTTTCTCACTCCATATGTCAATGACCCAAAAGTTGGCTTTCTCACTCCATATGTCAATGACCCAAAAGTTGGCTTTCTCACTCCATATGTCAATGACCCAAAAGTTGGCTTTCTCACTCCATATGTCAATGACTTAAAAGACTTTCTGAAGTCAAATCAGGTTAAAATTCATAGATATTGCAGGAAATATTGAAATTATGAGAACATATATCATTCTATTCTTCTTTTTTTGTTCACTTGAAACGTCTATATTCTATCTTCTGAATAAAACTTACTGTCTTTTGTAGTTCATACAGTGTCCCATAGAGCTTTGATTCCAGTGTTGATTGCTCTGACCAATATGTCTGCCTCAGCATTTTATACTCAGAACACTCTTGAAGTACCGGTATATGCTTGGCACTCTGTGTTGCCTGTCCACATGTACACATGGGAGTATTGCCAATCTTCAATTTTGTGTACATGTGACTGTGGAGTTGATTGTGTCCCGTTCTGAGGTGTAGAATTAAAACTTATTCTGATCTCTTCATAATTGTGATTTCCACTGAGGAGAGTGAAATATGTTGTGCTGAAAATTCCACAGTTGAACTGTATTATTTGCGTCTTGGTTAGTTCACATTTGATCAGACATAATTGTGTAGAAACTACACCTCATGTGTCTAGACTTGTCTTTGATCAGACATAAATGTGTTGATACCATATCTGTGTCTAGACTTGTCTTTCATTTTCCTTTTGCACTGAGGTTAGCACATAAGGCAGAGGTCAGATCTCTCCAATTCTGTCTGTTCAAAGCTTAATCGTACAGTTCTTGAATAGTATGGATATTGATTGTTTTACTTTCTCTAAGTATTGTTCTTCTGAGTGTTTCTATTCAAGTGATTGGTGGTGTTTTCTGTTGATGTCTGCGCGTAGGACATGCCCGATGTAGGACCAACGGCGTTTTCTGATAACGTCTGTGATGAAATTTTGATGTGTCTCTTCTCTGATTTTATCATTCGATTTGAATTCACTCCAATGGGTGTTAGTTATCCTACTAAGACATTTGTTCTCGAAACTCAGTAATTTCTTTTCTGAAGATAAATAGCTTTTCCAGCTCTCACATCCATAAGGTAGCACCGGAATAACGCAGGAATTAACCCCACGACCTGGTATCTCGTGATTTCTCCGTTCAGCACCTACTGGCATAATTTTATGCATCCTGCGATTAACGCGGGCTCGCAATTATTTATGTTTCTTTGCATTACTTTTTCCGCGATTTCCCTGTTCAAGTTAGGCCTGCCGATTGATATAGTTTTTCAGTTTCCCGCCAGAAGTCACGTGTTGTCGCGTTTGAAAGGAAATCACGCGCAAAAGAGTGCTTTGTTCACTAGTAATAAGATATTTGGTTTACGTTATGTGTTGTATTCACTGCTGTGATAAATAACTAAGGTTCAATATATGTATTTAAAGTACTGATAATATTCAAAATTTTGCTTTGAGGTAAGAACAGAGTTGCTATATATGTATTTGAAGAACAGTAATGAAATTGAAGGGGAATCTGATGATGATAGCCATTACATGCCTGGCAATACGTGCCTGCCAATACATTTTTTAACAAAACTTCCTGGAAAAAAATACGCTGACAGAGGGTTAAATAAGCGCATTTTCGTGCATGTGCTGATTGACAGACTTGTCTTTGATCAGACATGAATGTGTTGATGTGTCTAGACCTTCTATTGTAATTCTGCATATGTTCTCATCAGTCCTTATTTCTGTGGCAGAATGAAGAGAGCAGCATCTCCGGTGCTCATGGAGGTCATCACAGAGGCGGTGAATCCTGCAGATGCTGAAGTGATTACAGAAATTGTCACTGAAATACCAATGCAAAACATCAAGAGACAGAAAACAGAGGAGGAAGTCTGCCTTGATGATGGGTAGGATGTGTCTTTGTTTTAGCCTGTGCCAACAATTTATATTTGTATTCTACATGTTGTCCAAAATGAGAACAAAGAATAGTATTACTGTCATCTGCCATACATGTTATAAGATATGATTGAGGAGTTTTTGGAAGTGTGGCTAACTGTCCGATTTTATAGGTCAAAGTAACCCAAAAATCACTAGTTGCACATGTCACATCAGCCTGACACTCATAGTTCACTAGTTGTACATGTCACATCAGCCTGACATTCATATTTCACTAGTTGTACATGTCATATCAGCCTGACATTCATAGTTCACTAGCTTATTAGTGAATTCACTACAATTAGGTTATTCACTACAATTATTCATTGTCCATGTTTCTGAGCCATAGATTAATATATAATAGATGTAGCATTTTCTAATTTTCATTTTTAGTTTGTAATTGGATATTTCCAATTTGGCAAGTTGTATATGTAGAGAAAGTTGTCTGTGTTTGATGGCAACTACTTCAACATTCTTTGATTTTTTATAAGATTTTAAAATAGTTAATAATGTAGAGGTCTCAAAATATTGCCAATAATTTTGTGCCTAGTGTGTGGATTGTGGTGTGTGCTCATTATGTTGTCCTGTGAAGTCTACAAATAAATAGCCAATCATTTTGTGTCTAGTGCTTGAATAGTATAATTTGCTTGTTATGTGTCCTACGTCCATTGTTTAACTAGGTATTTTGATCTTAAAGTGGATTTATTTTCTGATGAATACCACATTACTCCATGTTTTCCTGTTTCCCTTATTGGTTGACATTCTTGTTACAGATGCACGTATTACTAACTCAGTTGTTGTATTTTGTGAGCACAGAATTGTCTATGATGAGGAATTTGCTCAACAGCCTGCACCACAGTACCAGAACTTGATCATTCAGCACATGGATATAGCTGAGCCATTGTCCACTCTCAAGCGTTTGTTGGAGATCAGATTACAGTGCTCTTTAGCAGACCATCAGTTTTATTTGCAAGATTCTATTGAAGTAAGTCTCTTGTCTTTGAGACTTCAATGTTAATAACCAGGAACACAGAATCTCTTAGCTCTAGGCTCCCAACATTTGTCATATCATCTTTGTTAACTTATGACAGAAAATGTTCATCCTACTAGACTACACACGCATGTGGTTGTGTCTGTGGGTCTCACCAATGGCCTACTAGACAAACCACCAATGCAACAGAAAACCTTAGTGGATGACATGCCGTTATATTGAGGTTATCTTCTTAGAGAAGCTTCTTGGCACGTCATCTATACAATTGTGCATTAATTTTGTTGTTTAAATGTGTTTCATGTTTACCTGAATATATGTATGCACCCTCTGTGGTTGGGTGGGAACCAGAGATGTACTGTGCAGCACTGGGGAGAAGGAAACTAACAACACCGTTTTTTCCTATGGCTTAGACCCATCATAGAGGCACAGTGACTCAGGACGTGACAATCCTTTTGACATGAACATTTGGTTGCATGCCTGGAGCAGTAGAGAAATACGGCATAACCAGTAGTCAATTGGTGGCAGGGAATGAGCACAGTGAACCCTATCTTGGCTACAGTGGCTAGGAGCAGTGCATAGGCTGAAACCTACCTTCCTGGAGGTGTGATAGTTATTCTCTGGCTCTGTCCCAGGGTGGGCAGAAAATCCACAGACTTCCCAGCAATATAATGCCATTTAATGGCATTAGGTCAAAGGGCATGAGCCCATGGACCGCTGGATCAGCAACCAACCAACCAACCAACCATTAGACTACACAGTAGATCATCAGGTAATGTAGCCAAGAGTAATTCTCTGATCTCTATTAGTACCATATCATGTGACAAGTCAACCATACATGTATATTTATACCATATCATGTGACAAGTCAACCATACATGTATATTTATACCATATCATGTGACAAGTCAACCATACATGTATATTTGTACCATATCATGTGACAAGTCAACCATACATGTATATTTGTACCACATCATGTGACAAGTCAACCATACATGTATATTTGTGTTGTCAGTTGGACAGCAGTAAAAGTTTGGTTGACCAGTGCGTACAAGGGGAAGGAATGGTGCAGATCAACCTGGAGGTCAAATCACAACCTGGTGTCAGCCCGAAAATTAATATTTTAGATATTCTGAAAACAGCCGAGGATGAGATGGAGGAAAAGTACGGTAGGTGGCACACTGTTTCACTGTTACTTTTATGTTTGCCAATCTTTGGAGTGTACTTGATTTATTGATATCTTTATTGTTGGAGAGCTATCAATGTGCATATGTTTTATTTATGTCTATGAGTTGCTTCAAATTTACTTTGTCTGCTCAAGTGTTGCAGAGGCCCAAAATTGTAACAAAGAATAGCAGCCTCTGTTACCTGCCAGTAAGAGGAGACACTTCTAGACTTGACATTCTTAGCAGACATGTCTTCATTTTATACTTCTAGACTTGACATTCTTAGCAGACATGTCTTCATTTTGCACTTCTAGATTCAGCATACTTAGTAGATATGTTTTTTTAGTTGCAGAACAGTCCATGCAGTCAAGTCAAAGCCAGAACGCTAAGGTAGTGATACCTCTACCGGAAGAGTCTGAGAATGTAACCAGGTGGATTGTTGATCAGAGTTTCCGGCGAGATCAGGAAAGATTGAAAATTCCATTTGGTAAGCATGTATTATTAATTCAGTCATGTCATGTGACTTATTCCTTTCAGAATGTTGTCTTCCCAATGAACTCTCTGAACCTCTCTCTGTCTTGTGCATTTTACAGCGATGTATTCATGTTATCTTTAATGTAGTCAGTCCATAATTTTCTTGGACTGGCCTTTCTCCTCTACCTGGGTACTCTGTCCTCCATTATTTGTCTTTCTAAACAGTTCTGTCTCTATATGACCAAACAGGTGTAGTTTTCTTTTTGTTATTGTGTTCAGTAACCAACATTCTGGAATCTTCAATGTTTTTATAATATCTGAGTTTCTCTTTTTTTCCTTCCATGATATTCTAAGTTTTTTTTCTGTAGCATTTAATCTCGAAGGCATTTATCTTCTTTGCCGCTGTTTTACTTAGGGTCCATGTTTCACAGCCGTATGTTGCAACCAGAAAAATAAATGTTTGTAACATTAGCAATTTAGTTTCTATTTTATTTGTTTTGCCATATGTTTTTCAACCGTGTTATTTTACAATATGCCATTGCCAATCTCTTCCTTATTAATAATTCAGTGCTATCTATAATATAATAGCCTTGTTCTGTCAGATCTCTATAAATAGCGCATATGCGTCATGGAATTCCGTCGACATCCATTCAAAACGATTGGTGTCATAACGTTATTCAAAGCAGACGACATTTTTGTATACAAATGTTATTGATGCTGTTAACAAGTAAACTTCTGTATGGGCTTGTGGTTAAAGTGATCTAAAATACATTATATTTAAAATATACATATAATTTGCTTTAAATGATGAATGAAGATGATCCAATCGCAAGAAAGCGTAAAAAAACAAAAGAGTGGAAACCTAGATGGTTCTGTCGTTAAAGTCAAGAGTCACTCGCTTGAATTCATGCTGCATATGCTGCAGAGCAAAGACATTGAATTGAACGAGAGATACAAAGAATTGATCAAGAAAACCTTCAACAAAAACAAACATGACTTGCTATTGATGCTGATTTGCATTGGTGTTGGGCTAAGCTAGAATCACTAGCGCAAAGAGAAATTGACAAGCTATGAATAGAAAATACCAATGTCGTCACCCACAGCATAAAACTGAAGCAAACACAGAGATGCCGAGGCTCAATCATTGTCACAAATGCGTCGAAGTTGAACAATATCAAAGGAAGCAGCGAATTTTGCAGAGGATCATGTTGCTGCACATAACTGAAACTTTCAATATTATATATCAATTTTGTGACGCTAAAATGTGTTTGGATGAACACTGAGGACAAGTTTACACGTTGTTGCTGTAAGGGAGAGATCATGCTTCCACAGCCACAAGACAACCATGGTAATAAGCTGGAGTATCCCGTGTTCCTGCGCTTGATCTTCTCTGATAATACACACCATAATTACACACATTTTCACAAGAATATTTGCTCTTATAATAGCGCGCTTTCTTTTGCGTCAATGGGAGCAAAAATTACGGATTATCGAGGTCCATGTTTTAAAAGTTGATGGACAAACTTATCATTGTGCTTCTCATATACAACCGCCATACAACAAAATTCCACAGTTTGCTCATTTATATGTTTTGGACAGTACTCAAACAACAGAATTTTGACAAGCACATGCAGCAAATGCTACATGCAAAAGAGAAATTCTTGATAAAATTGATCTATTTTTTCATCAACACAATAGACAAGCACAGTCATATCAGTTAATTCGTTATATCAAAACAAGAGAGATTCAGAATGCTGCTCAAACTGGAAGAGAAATTCCAATAGTAAACATGGTCTTCAAGCATGATCATCAGTGAGATAAACATTGCTATTATGAACCAAGATCTATTGAGGTTGCAATGGTTTTCATCAACGATGACGGAGAACCACCTTTTAACCGCAAAATTTGCATTTACCCATTGAATCCAGATAAACCAACAAAGCAGTTCATTAATATCAATATACTTAACTTGAATATTGATCCAATGTCATACTCAATTTTGTTCCCATGTGGTCAGCCGGACTAGAATGTTGGACAGATATCATCTCTTTTATTTGCAACATGCCTTGAGATTGCAAGAAAATCATAGCAAAATAGCATTTTGTGTCATTACATTCATCAGTCATCTGGGACTTCCAAAATCAGTGGCACACATTTCCCATTAAAAATAATACTAGACACACAGGTTTGATATGTTAGTACATGAATGATAAAGTTGGTACTTCCTTGGAATTCTGTCATTGCATGCCCAATCAATCATAGAGAAATCAATAGATAATATCAAAATACATTTTGAACAAACATGGGTATACTAAACCATTTTGAATAAACATGGGTGTTCTAAAACCATTCAAATGAAAATGAAACTTCCCACCCTGACGCTTATCAGCAAATGTGGATCAGCAGTGTCACCATCCACTTGTGGTAAGACAATCGTTAGAAACAATCATCATCGATAATAATTATGATAGAAGTAGCACTTATTGACATGCAGCGTGTTGACATGGGCAAAAAATGGCAACATTTTACCTTCCATGCAAGTCGCAGAAAGAGTAAAAATGGGGTGAAATTGACTGTCCCATCCCATTAGGATCAAAGTGACCCAGAAGCCATATAGAAATCAAATGTGTCTGGCAGAAAGGTGGGGATATTGCAGCTAACCTGTGAACTATGACACATTGCATTCTGTTTTATAGACTACATCTTGCTAATCTGCATTAGTTTGAGAACGATGTAATTGTTAATGTTCTCGAGCACTTTTTAGTCTTGCATAATGCAAGAACATGTCCTTACAAGAACATTAACATGCTCGCTATCAACAGGTTGAGGACCCTTGATCTAGTTACAAGAACATTAACATGCTCGCTATCAACAGGTTGAGGACCCTTGATCTAGACCAGGGGTCAGGAACCTTTTTGTCTGAGAGAGCCATGGACACCACATATTTTGAAAAGTTATTCTGTTAGAGCCATACATTTTGTTTAAAACTAAAAATTCAATTAAATGTGTGCATTTTGTGTAATTTCAACACTAAAAGTACAATAATTATGTCTCTGAATTCTTTTTAATAACATTGTTATGCTGTTGCTAATCAGTAATGAGTATTTCTTACCATTAAAGCGACTTCTGATGCTGAGTTGCACTAGATTTTAACTCATTTGTAGAATGAAATATTGATATGCAATTAATATGTAGATCAAAGGAGTCTAAAGAAACATTTATTTTATAATCAAACATATGTCTGCGAGTCAGATGCAGCCATCAATAGAGCCACATCTGGCTCGCGAGCCATGGGTTCCCGACCCTGATCTAGACTGTCCAACTGTGCCTTTCCTTGTGGCTCGCTATCAACAGGTTGAGAACGCTTGATCTAGACTGTCTACTATGCCTTTCCTTGCTGTGCTGATTGGTTGATATTTATTTCAGATCCGGCACAATGGAGTGAGCTTCATGTTAAGCATTGGATCCAATGGGCTGTGAAGGAGTTTGGTTTACAAGGTGTCAATATTGATGCCTTTAACTTCAATGGAGAACAACTTTGTGCATTGACACACCCAGAGTTTGTACAACACATTCCTAATGATCCAGGTGATATATTCTGGACACACTTGGAGCTATTACGCAAATGCAAATTTGTTGGTGAGTTTGGAAAATTAATGTTGTGATACATTTATGAACAAGTTTAATTTTCATGATTTAGTATGTGCATACTATTAAATGTAATAATGTTAATAGGGGTAGGGAAAACAGAAAACTTACTGTCAAAATGAAACACCTGGTTTATCAGCACCTTCCTCTACTATGGCGAGTCATTATACGGCTATATGCAACAGGAGAGACAGCTTTTTGCATACAATGCTTATGTAGAATTTTTGGAGATAGAAGGCAGTCACTAACACTGATGTATGGCATAACAAAGTCACTAACGCTGATGTATGGCAGGACAAAGTCACTAACACTGATGTATGGCAGGACAAAGTCACTAACACTGATGTATGGCAGGACAAAGTCACTAACACTGATGTATGCCAGAACAAAGTCACTAACACTGATGTATGGCAGGACAAAGTCACTAACACTGATGTATGGCAGGACAAAGTCACTAACACTGATGTATGGCAGGACAAAGTCACTAACACTGATGTATTAGAAATAAGAAGCATTACCACAGTTTTTGTCTATGCTTAAATTGCATAGACTGGATGACTGGGACACAGTTGGAGGCTGGAAGATAGCAACAATTTGCATAGACTGGATGACTGGGACAAAGTTGGAGGCTGGAAGATAGCAACAATTTGCATAGACTGGATGACTGGGACACAGTTGGAGGCTGGAAGATAGCAACAATTTGCATAGACTGGATGGCTCGGACACAGTAGGAGGATGGAAGATGGCAGAATACTGAGCATCTCCTTGTTGGAGAATTACGTCTGGAAAAATATCTATAGGGGTTGACCTCTACTTCAGTACAACAGAATGTGTCATATACAGACATTGATATGTAGAAATAGAATATCTCATATACATACATTGATATGTAGAAACAATGTGTCATATACATACGTTGATATGTAGAAACAGTCATATACAGACATTGATATGTAGAAACAATGTGTCATATACATACGTTGATATGTAGAAACAGAATATCTCATATACAGACATTGATATAATAATAATTAGACCCATAACCCATAAGGATCTTAGTTGTGTCACAGGAAGACTTCTATATATCTAAGCGTCATGGAAGTAAGTTGGAGTTGTCTGTCTTGTGCTATTTGGGTCATGGCCAAGCTAGGTCTTGCTTAAGGTTTCTTTGATTGTCTCTACCATCTATTTCTTGGTTTTTCACATTCTCTGTAACCCAATCTTCTGTTGTATGCATGAAGGGCTATTTACATTGGTTGCATTCTCATGATGTCAGCAAACCACTTGGTTTGTTGTCTTTCAATGTAGTCTTGGCTTGAGATACTTTATTTCTTTCCCGATATCTTCATTTCTACGTTGGTTTCTTCTGGTGATATTTATAGCTTTCCTCAAATATCTCATACCACACACTGTAATCTTTCTCGCTAGTGTCTTTGTCATGGTCCATGTTTGACATTGGTAACACAGAGATTAGTGTACAAATACTGTTTATCAATTTTGGTTTTGTAGTCATGCAGATTTGATGGACATCAGCAAAACAACTCTACATACATCTCTATCCTCAGCCTTTTGGAGAAGTGTAGAAAAACATCCTCAGCCTTTTGGAGAAGTGTAGAAAAACATCCTCGGCCTTTTGGAGAAGTGTAGAAAAACATCCTCAGCCTTTTGGAGAAGTGTAGAAAAACATCCTCGGCCTTTTGGAGAAGTGTAGAAAAACATCCTCAGCCTTTTGGAGAAGTGTAGAAAAACATCCTCAGCCTTTTAGAGAAGTGTAGAAAAACATCCTCAGCCTTTTGGAGAAGTGTAGAAAAACATCCTCAGCCTTTTGGAGAAGTGTAAAAAAACATCCTCAGCCTTTTGGAGAAATGTAGAAAAACATCCTCTATTCTCAGCCTTTCGGAGAAGTGTAGAAAAATCATGCCCAGCCTGATCCTTGATGTTATCATTACAGGATTTTCTTTGTCCTTGTCTCCTTCCACCCTTGACTGTTCCTTCCACCCTTGACTGTACCTTCCACCCTTGACTGTACCTTCCACCCTTGACTGTACCTTCCACCCTTGACTGTACCTTCCACCCTTGACTGTACCTTCCACCCTTGACTGTACCTTCCACCCTTGACTGTACCTTCCACCCTTGACTGTTCCTTCCACCCTTGACTGTACCTTCCACCCTTGACTGTACCTTCCACCCTTGACTGTACCTTCCACCCTTGACTGTACCTTCCACCCTTGACTGTACCTTCCACCCTTGACTGTACCTTCCACCCTTGACTGTACCTTCCACCCTTGACTGTACCTTCCACCCTTGACTGTTCCTTCCACCCTTGACTGTACCTTCCACCCTTGACTGTACCTTCCACCCTTGACTGTACCTTCCACCCTTGACTGTACCTTCCACCCTTGACTGTTCCTTCCACCCTTGACTGTACCTTCCACCCTTGACTGTACCTTCCACCCTTGACTGTACCTTCCACCCTTGACTGTACCTTCCACCCTTGACTGTACCTTCCACCCTTGACTGTACCTTCCACCCTTGACTGTACCTTCCACCCTTGACTGTACCTTCCACCCTTGACTGTACCTTCCACCCTTGACTGTACCTTCCACCCTTGACTGTACCTTCCACCCTTGACTGTACCTTCCACCCTTGACTGTACCTTCCACCCTTGACTGTTCCTTCCACCCTTGACTGTACCTTCCACCCTTGACTGTACCTTCCACCCTTGACTGTACCTTCCACCCTTGACTGTACCTTCCACCCTTGACTGTACCTTCCACCCTTGACTGTACCTTCCACCCTTGACTGTACCTTCCACCCTTGACTGTACCTTCCACCCTTGACTGTACCTTCCACCCTTGACTGTACCTTCCACCCTTGACTGTACCTTCCACCCTTGACTGTTCCTTCCACCCTTGACTGTACCTTCCACCCTTGACTGTTCCTTCCACCCTTGACTGTTCCTTGCAAAATAATTTTAGAAAGTGAGCTGTGTCTTGTTACGTATCCAGGCCAAACAAGTTTACGCCGTTTCACCACTGCCAGAAGTAGTTCTTTATATCATGCAAGTTTGTTTATTTGCTGCAGGACACATATATTTGTCTTTTATTCTATATAGCTAATTCTTAACAGACGTTGTAGCACTTGTTATTAAAAGTCTGAATTCTTCTTTCTGTGTCTGCATTGAGTGTCCAACATTCACATTCGTATAAAAGTATACTTAGTAGTAGCAATCTGAATAGATTGATCTTGACTGTAATACTAATCTTACTTTTCCAAATCATATTCAACCTTGCCATGGCAGCCATCACCATTTCGAGTCTTATCTTATTTCCTGAGTTGCCATTATCACATATTTGGGACCGGATATATTTGAAGTTTGTAACTTCTTGAAGTTACATCCCTCCAAAGTGTGTGCTCTAGAAGTTTATCTAAGTGTGTCCTGGTTGTTACTTGTCATTCATTTGTACATGCCTGCCATGTTATTTGTGTGTCAAAAAGTTATCTGAACACTTTCTTGTTGCAGCTGTCATGCAGCAACCAACACCACATGCAGTCACAACAATTACAGTGTCTACTTCTGATGTCAGTAGCAAATATGGTGAGTTATATTTATAAACAGCAGTCATTTCATCATAAAGTCAAATCCTGTATATTTCCGTGTATAAGCCCAGGATGTGACTTTAATGTCTAAAATATGACAAAAGTTGAAAACTCTTGTATAGGCCAAGGTAAGAAAACAATAATACAGGTAATAGTACTGTGGAATCCTGTAATAATCAACGGACCAATTTCGCACATCGTCAAAATTGCACGCCTGAAATACAGATATAAACGTTGTTCACGAGTATTTACTATGAAAATATCAAGAGATTTCGAAGGTGCAATTGTATGATATAAAGAAAATTCAAGTAGGAAGCATGCGGATAAATTAAAAATTCTTGAGACTAATGGGAATTAAACAGGTCCGTTCTAGCGGCACCGAATCGCCTTGCAACTCAAGTAAACAGGATTTTCTGTACTTGATTACCCACACCCCCCCCCCCCCCCCCAAATGTGACCTTGTCAAGACATTCAAACTGTGTACTCAAGTCATTGGAATGGACCAATCGAGACAAGGACTATTTGCTGGTAGTTTGTTTTGAAATAATATGGTGCTTCACCTGTGGAGTCTTGTCAGATGGGTGCATACTATTTGATAGGGAATATCTTAGTAGAAGTGATATGTTGCTTCACCTGTGAAGTCCTGTCAGGTGGATGGAGTGCCATTTATTGGGAAATATTCTAGTAGACGGAGGTAGATGACTGACACCTTCAACTGAATATTTCCAGAGCTTGACATTATCTAAATGTAATTTCTCGAACTTGATGTTGTCTGCTAAAGTATAAATGTAGTTTCCAGAACTTGTCTGCTAAAGTATGAATGTAGTTTCCAGAACTTGTCTGCTAAAGTATGAATGTAGTTTCTAGAACTTGTCTGCTAAAGTATGAATGTAGTTTCCAGAACTTGTCTGCTAAAGTATGAATGTAGTTTTCAGAACTTGATATCGTCTGCTAAAGTGTAAATATAGTTTTCAGAACTTGATATTGTCTTCAGAAGTATGAATACCTATTAACTGTACTTTTCAACAATGTTCACATAATCTGTTTAGTTTGATTTGACAAAGAACAAATATAATTTATGTATGGAAGAAATTGGTTTAAAATTGGACAATTTCAGGTCGAGTGAGGTCAGTTGGAAAACACCGACCACGTTCACCTCGTATAACTGGGGAAGAGAGAATGTCTCCAGGTAATAGAACAGGTAAGTCCGACTGTTCTGGTACCCCTGGCCTGTGTGGTAGTCTCCAGTTGAAGACTTGCTTATCTTCACTGTCTACAGTTTTATTGCTGTCCATTATTCCCTCTCGTGTATTCTGCCACGTAAATCATTAGAAGTGACTGTTGACAAAAAGTACCACCAGCGCACACAAAGTACGAGCGAATGAGATTTTTTTTCATTAGAAACTTTCACATGAAAATATTTACTGCTCAGACATCTTGAGATTTGCCCGCAGTGAGAAGAAAATTAGAGGTATTGTTATTATTGCTGGTGTCTCTAGTGTTGAGTCTTTATTAGGATTTTCTGTTCTATCATACTTGAAGGTGATCATGTGATTGGATTTTTCCAGGAAACAGTCAACTGAACAGAATGCAACTTGTACATGTACAGTTTAACAGTCAACTGAACAGAATACAATTTGCACACATGTATATATATATATGTTATGTTATGTTCCTCCAGGGCCATAGGCGGCGCATAGGGCAGAAACCATAGCTTTCCATTTCTGTCTTTGTGTTGCCAGGTCTTTCAATTGTTGCGTGTTGTTTAGGTTCATTGACATGCCTTCTCTATTGATGGTTCTTCGTAGAGTTTCTCTAGGTCTCCCTCTTCTTCTTACTCCAGGTGGCACCCAATGTAGTGATTTCTGGGGAATTCTTAGGCTGTTCATTCTGAGAACATGGCCGATGTAAGTATATATATATATCAAGTGATATATTCTTGTCAGAACGCTGTCTTCGCCGTGGATACTCTGGAATGCCTCTCTGTCCCAGGCAAGCAGGCCTACATTGGTCCAGAGACATGTGCACACAGTCTTCGATGTCGCTGGCCCATCATCACCTTGGTCTTCCACCTCTTCTCGCACCTGGCACTCTGCCCCCCAGAATCAGCGTTTTGATACCATCATATGGTTTTAAGTGTCCAAAATACTGTAGCGCCCTTCTTATGATAGTATTTAGAAGCCAGCCTTCATTTAGTTTCAGTAATTTCAATGTTCTTCTT
Organism: Meghimatium bilineatum; assembly: GCA_034231615.1. Taxonomy (NCBI): domain Eukaryota; kingdom Metazoa; phylum Mollusca; class Gastropoda; order Stylommatophora; family Philomycidae; genus Meghimatium; species Meghimatium bilineatum. Next base: position 25,078,874 of record CM067302.1, read on the forward strand.
TTTCTCTGTCCATGATATTTGTATGATCTTTCTCTAGCACTTCATTTCAAATGAATTAATTCTTTTTGATATTGCCTTGTTTACAGTCCAAGTCTCGCATCCATATGTTGCCACTGAGAAAAACATGATCTTAAAAGTGTTACTTTAGTGTCGTTATTACTACTTTGCCATAGCTTTCTCATTTGTGTTAATTTGAGTGTTGCAATTGCGAGTCTTCTTCTAATCTCGACTGAACAATCTCTGAAACTGTTTATATTTGCTCCCAGATATTCAAATTTGTTTACACATTCTAGTTCTATATTGTCTATGTTGATTATCGGTTTGATTTGTTTTGTTTGTTGTTATAATTTTTATTTTCTGTTACACATGTACAGCTGAACAATCACCTGAAGGGAATACAACTTGAACACAACATGTACAACTGAACAATCACCTGAAGGGAATACAACTTGCACACAACATGTACAACTGAACAATCACCTGAAGGGAATACAACTTGCACACAACATGTACAACTGAACAAAATACAACTTGCACACAACATGTACAACTGAACAATCAACTGAACAGAATACAACTTGCACGCAACATGTACAACTGAACAATCAACTGAACAGAATACAACTTGCACGCAACATGTACAACTGAACAATCACCTGAAGGGAATACAACTTGCACACAACATGTACAACTGAACAATCACCTGAAGGGAATACAACATGTACAACTGAACAATCAACTGAACAGAATACAACTTGCACACAACATGTACAACTGAACAGAATACAACTTGCACACAACATGTACAACTGAACAGAATACAACTTGCACACAACATGTACAACTGAACAATCACCTGAAGGGAATACAACTTGCACACAACATGTACAACTGAACAGAATACAACTTGCACGCAACATGTACAACTGAACAATCACCTGAAGGGAATACAACTTGCACACAACATGTACAACTGAACAGAATACAACTTGCACACATGTACAACTGAACAGAATACAACTTGCACACAACATGTACAACTGAACAATCACCTGAAGGGAATACAACTTGCACACAACATGTACAACTGAACAGAATACAACTTGCACACAACATGTACAACTGAACAGAATACAACTTGCACGCAACATGTACAACTGAACAATCACCTGAAGGGAATACAACTTGCACACAACATGTACAACTGAACAATCAACTGAACAGAATACAACTTGCACACAACATGTACAACTGAACAGAATACAACTTGCACACAACATGTACAACTGAACAGAATACAACTTGCACACAACATGTACAACTGAACAATCAACTGAACAGAATACAACTTGCACACAACATGTACAACTGAACAATCACCTGAAGGGAATACAACTTGCACACAACATGTACAACTGAACAGAATACAACTTGCACGCAACATGTACAACTGAACAATCACCTGAAGGGAATACAACTTGCACAAAACATGTACAACTGAACAATCACCTGAAGGGAATACAACTTGCATACAACATGTACAACTGAACAGAATACAACTTGCACACATGTACAACTGAACAATCACCTGAAGGGAATACAACTTGCACACAACATGTACAACTGAACAATCAACTGAACAGAATACAACTTGCACACAACATGTACAACTGAACAATCACCTGAAGGCTATACAACTTGCATACAACATGTACAACTGAACAGAATACAACTTGCACCCAACATGTACAACTGAACAATCAACTGAACAGAATACAACTTGCACACAACATGTACAACTGAACAATCACCTGAAGGGAATACAACTTGCACACAACATGTACAACTGAACAGAATACAACTTGCACACAACATGTACAACTGAACAATCAACGGAACAGAATACAACTTGCACACAACATGTACAACTGAACAATCACCTGAAGGTAATACAACTTGCATACAACATGTACAACTGAACAGAATACAACTTGCACACAACATGTACAACTGAACAATCAACTGAACAGAATACAACTTGCACACAACATGTACAACTGAACAATCACCTGAAGGGAATACAACTTGCATACAACATGTACAACTGAACAGAATACAACTTGCATACAACATGTACAACTGAACAGAATACAACTTGCACACATGTACAACTGAACAGAATACAACTTGCACACAACATGTACAACTGAACAATCAACTGAACAGAATACAACTTGCACGCAACATGTACAACTGAACAATCAACTGAACAGAATACAACTTGCACACAACATGTACAACTGAACAATCACCTGAAGGGAATACAACTTGCACACAACATGTACAACTGAACAATCACCTGAAGGGAATACAACTTGCACACAACATGTACAACTGAACAATCACCTGAAGGGAATACAACTTGCACACAACATGTACAACTGAACAATCACCTGAAGGGAATACAACTTGCACACAACATGTACAACTGAACAAAATACAACTTGCACACAACATGTACAACTGAACAATCACCTGAAGGGAATACAACTTGCACACAACATGTACAACTGAACAATCACCTGAAGGGAATACAACTTGCATACAACATGTACAACTGAACAATCACCTGAAGGGAATACAACTTGCATACATGTACAACTGAACAGAATACAACTTGCACACAACATATACAACTGAACAATCAACTGAACAGAATACAACTTGCACGCAACATGTACAACTGAACAATCACCTGAAGGGAATACAACTTGCACACAACATGTACAACTGAACAATCACCTGAAGGGAATACAACTTGCATACAACATGTACAACTGAACAATCAACTGAACAGAATACAACTTGCACACAACATGTACAACTGAACAGAATACAACTTGCACACAACATGTACAACTGAACAGAATACAACTTGCACACAACATGTACAACTGAACAATCACCTGAAGGGAATACAACTTGCACACAACATGTACAACTGAACAGAATACAACTTGCACGCAACATGTACAACTGAACAATCACCTGAAGGGAATACAACTTGCACACAACATGTACAACTGAACAGAATACAACTTGCACACAACATGTACAACTGAACAGAATATAACTTGCACACAACATGTACAACTGAACAATCACCTGAAGGGAATACAACTTGCACACAACATGTACAACTGAACAGAATACAACTTGCACACAACATGTACAACTGAACAGAATACAACTTGCACACAACATGTACAACTGAACAATCAACTGAACAGAATACAACTTGCACACAACATGTACAACTGAACAGAATACAACTTGCACACAACATGTACAACTGAACAGAATACAACTTGCACACAACATGTACAACTGAACAATCACCTGAAGGGAATACAACTTGCACACAACATGTACAACTGAACAGAATACAACTTGCACGCAACATGTACAACTGAACAATCACCTGAAGGGAATACAACTTGCACAAAACATGTACAACTGAACAATCACCTGAAGGGAATACAACTTGCATACAACATGTACAACTGAACAGAATACAACTTGCACACATGTACAACTGAACAATCACCTGAAGGGAATACAACTTGCACACAACATGTACAACTGAACAATCAACTGAACAGAATACAACTTGCACACAACATGTACAACTGAACAATCACCTGAAGGGAATACAACTTGCATACAACATGTACAACTGAACAGAATACAACTTGCACACAACATGTACAACTGAACAATCAACTGAACAGAATACAACTTGCACACAACATGTACAACTGAACAATCACCTGAAGGGAATACAACTTGCACACAACATGTACAACTGAACAGAATACAACTTGCACACAACATGTACAACTGAACAATCAACTGAACAGAATACAACTTGCACACAACATGTACAACTGAACAATCACCTGAAGGGAATACAACTTGCATACAACATGTACAACTGAACAGAATACAACTTGCACACAACATGTACAACTGAACAATCAACTGAACAGAATACAACTTGCACACAACATGTACAACTGAACAATCACCTGAAGGGAATACAACTTGCATACAACATGTACAACTGAACAGAATACAACTTGCACACAACATGTACAACTGAACAATCACCTGAAGGGAATACAACTTGCATACAACATGTACAACTGAACAGAATACAACTTGCACACATGTACAACTGAACAGAATACAACTTGCACACAACATGTACAACTGAACAATCAACTGAACAGAATACAACTTGCACGCAACATGTACAACTGAACAATCAACTGAACAGAATACAACTTGCACACAACATGTACAACTGAACAATCACCTGAAGGGAATACAACTTGCACACAACATGTACAACTGAACAATCACCTGAAGGGAATACAACTTGCACACAACATGTACAACTGAACAATCACCTGAAGGGAATACAACTTGCACACAACATGTACAACTGAACAATCACCTGAAGGGAATACAACTTGCACACAACATGTACAACTGAACAGAATACAACTTGCACACAACATGTACAGCTGAACAGAATACAACTTGCACACAACATGTACAACTGAACAATCACCTGAAGGGAATACAACTTGCACACAACATGTACAACTGAACAGAATACAACTTGCACGCAACATGTACAACTGAACAATCACCTGAAGGGAATACAACTTGCACAAAACATGTACAACTGAACAATCACCTGAAGGGAATACAACTTGCATACAACATGTACAACTGAACAGAATACAACTTGCACACATGTACAACTGAACAATCACCTGAAGGGAATACAACTTGCACACAACATGTACAACTGAACAATCAACTGAACAGAATACAACTTGCACACAACATGTACAACTGAACAATCACCTGAAGGGAATACAACTTGCATACAACATGTACAACTGAACAGAATACAACTTGCACACAACATGTACAACTGAACAATCAACTGAACAGAATACAACTTGCACACAACATGTACAACTGAACAATCACCTGAAGGGAATACAACTTGCACACAACATGTACAACTGAACAGAATACAACTTGCACACAACATGTACAACTGAACAATCAACTGAACAGAATACAACTTGCACACAACATGTACAACTGAACAATCACCTGAAGGGAATACAACTTGCATACAACATGTACAACTGAACAGAATACAACTTGCACACAACATGTACAACTGAACAATCAACTGAACAGAATACAACTTGCACACAACATGTACAACTGAACAATCACCTGAAGGGAATACAACTTGCATACAACATGTACAACTGAACAGAATACAACTTGCACACAACATGTACAACTGAACAATCACCTGAAGGGAATACAACTTGCATACAACATGTACAACTGAACAGAATACAACTTGCACACATGTACAACTGAACAGAATACAACTTGCACACAACATGTACAACTGAACAATCAACTGAACAGAATACAACTTGCACGCAACATGTACAACTGAACAATCAACTGAACAGAATACAACTTGCACACAACATGTACAACTGAACAATCACCTGAAGGGAATACAACTTGCACACAACATGTACAACTGAACAATCACCTGAAGGGAATACAACTTGCACACAACATGTACAACTGAACAATCACCTGAAGGGAATACAACTTGCACACAACATGTACAACTGAACAATCACCTGAAGGGAATACAACTTGCACACAACATGTACAACTGAACAATCACCTGAAGGGAATACAACTTGCACACAACATGTACAACTGAACAATCACCTGAAGGGAATACAACTTGCACACAACATGTACAACTGAACAATCACCTGAAGGGAATACAACTTGCACACAACATGTACAACTGAACAATCACCTGAAGGGAATACAACTTGCACACAACATGTACAACTGAAGGGAATACAACCACACAGCACACTCCAGGGTGCTGGCTGTGCACTCATCTTTACAAAACTGTTGACCACCAACTTTTGAATGTCCAGCATTGGATGATAGAAGAATAATTCTCCTCCCTCCAGGACCAGATGAATGGAACATCATATGTAGATCAAAACAAATACATGCATATACTCAGTAATGGCATGGTGTCAATGAACATGAGACCACTGACTGCTAGATCAGCAACCAACCAGACTATGAGTGCAAATAGATCAGCAACCAACCAGACTATGAGTGCAAATAGATTGGCAACCAACCAGACTATGATTGCAAATAGATTGGCAACCAACCAGACTATGAGTGCAAATATCCAAAAGTTATTGTGAAATACTTTGATTCATATAAAAAAATACAGAACAAAGAGAATATTGAAATCATATATAACCCAGTTAGTGGACAGAGTCAACATTGACATAAATTGACATTATAATGAAGCTGTGCAGTAGCTAGAAAACCTATGGGATATAATAAAGCTGTGCAGTAGCTACAAAACCTATGCCCAACAGTTGAAATTAGTTTTGTCAGTGACATGTTCCAAAATTCTGTACAGACGCTGGAAATATTGAACGTTTCTAAGCAATGATTAACCTTTGATATAATTGTCAGAGAGTGAATGAAGTCTTAGGTTGGATATGATAGTTGTCAGAATAAATGAATATTCATTGGTTTTATTAGCATTGATTTCCAGTTTATGTTTCGTTGAGATTGGAGTGATTTTCTGGCGTAATGTGGTTGGGTTCTGCACGCTTTGCAAGACAAATTTGGTATTAGTCATGTTGTTCATCCTGGCTTCTGTAGGAAATTTATTCCAGGAGTAAAAGAGTTGCTTCTTTGATAGCTTCACAGCTTGAAAATGTGTGTAAATGAACGCATGGTTATTGATGTCTCATTGTTGATCCCTTTACCACATATATATATCTCACAGGTAACAATGGACAGATTCAACTATGGCAGTTTCTACTTGAACTCTTGACAGACAAGCTGTGTCGAGAGGTCATCACCTGGATTGGAGATGAGGGGGAGTTCAAATTGGTCAATCCAGAAGTTGTGGCTCAAATGTGGGGACAGCGCAAAAATAAACCAACCATGAACTATGAGAAATTATCACGTGCCTTGAGATACTACTACGATGGTGATATGATAGCAAAGGTGAGACAGTCAAGTTATATGTTCTCTTGTATTTGATGTTACTATGTGATATGATAGCAAAGGTGAGACAGATAACCTTTAGCATGCCATTGTCAAATTCATGCAACAATGGTTTCCCCGTTACAAACAACTGCTGCAAGTGTATTCAACCGTTGCGATGACCATATTTGGTATTGTTGTCTCACATAATCGTGAATGTCATGTGACTGGAATAAGCGAATCATAGTTAGCAGTAGCATTCTACCTCAGATATCAGTGTAGTGTATGATATCATACCATGTTCTGTGTATGAGTTGTGTATACCATGTGTACCATATTCTGTCTATGGGATACCACTATAGTGTATGAAAAATAAAAGAATGTAGGACAAGAAAATAGAAATCAATCGAGTCACAATGACCATCATTATGTATAATTGACATAAAATCATTATGAATTGTGATTCTGATGATAAGGAATTCTTGGGAATGACATTTGTTTTCAAAGTGGATATAGTAACATGTTGGTTTTGTTATGAAATAACATGGTACAAGTACAGACCTAGTGTAGTGATGGGATTAAGTACTGGGTCTAAGTCTAGAGAACAATGTTTTCAACTAGGTAAATTAAATCTACATGTTTTATCTGTTTTATTGATTTCCCCAGAGATGCTGTGTTAGTTTGGTAATATAAACAACATAAATACAACAGACTTAGGTATGTAACAAGTATGTTATCTGGGTTGCAACATCGACAATATTGGTAATTTATTAAGATATTTTTTCTTTAAAGTTTTATAAATTTCTCCCCCCCCCAATCTTTACAACATCCTTATGCCTCTTTTATCACACACGCACACACAAAAAATTACACTAATATATACAGTATTCAATGCTTTGATAACGTGCACCAATACATGCAGTATTCAATTATTTATTGACATGTGCACCAATAGATGCAGTGTTCAATTATTTATTGACATGTGCACCAATAGATGCAGTGTTCAATTATTTATTGACATGTGCACCAATACATGCAGTGTTCAATTATTTATTGACATGTGCACCAATGATTTGACATGTGCACCAATGATTTGACATGTACACCAATACATGCAGTATTCAATTATTTATTGATATGTGCACCAATACATGTAGTATTCAATTATTTATTGACATGTGCACCAATACATGCAGTATTCAATTATTTATTGACATGTGCACCAATGATTTGACATGTGCACCAATGATTTGACATGTGCACCAATACATGCAGTATTCAATTATTTATTGATATGTGCACCAATACATGTAGTATTCAATTATTTATTGACATGTGCACCAATACATGCAGTATTCAATTATTTATTGACATGTGCACCAATACATACAGTATTCAATTATTTATTGATATGTGCACCAATACATGTAGTATTCAATTATTTATTGACATGTGCATCAATACATGCAGTATTCAATTATTTATTGATATGTGCACCAATAGATGCAGTGTTCAATTATTTATTGACATGTGCACCAATACATACAGTATTCAATTATTTATTGACATGTGCACCAATACATACAGTATTCAATTATTTGATATGTGCACCAATACATGTAGTATTGAATTATTTATTGACATGTGCACCAATACATGCAGTATTCAATTATTTATTGATATGTGCACCAATACATGTAGTATTCAATTATTTATTGACATGTGCACCAATACATGCAGTATTCAATTATTTATTGACATGTGCACCAATGATTTGACATGTGCACCAATGATTTGACATGTGCACCAATACATGCAGTATTCAATTATTTATTGATATGTGCACCAATACATACAGTATTAAATTATTTATTGATATGTGCACCAATACATGTAGTATTGAATTATTTATTGACATGTGCATCAATACATGCAGTATTCAATTATTTATTGACATGTGCACCAATAGATGCAGTGTTCAATTATTTATTGACATGTGCACCAATGATTTGATATGTGCACCAATACATGCAGTATTTAATTATTTATTGACATGTGCACCAATACATGTATTCAATTATTTATTGACATGTGCACCGATGATTTGACATGTGCACCAATACATGTAGTATTCAATTATTTATTGACATGTGCACCAGTACATGTAGTATTCAATTATTTATTGACATGTGCACCAATGATTTGACATGTGCACCAATGATTTGACATGTGCACAAATTATTTATTGACATGTGCACCAATTATTTATTGACATGTGCACAAATGATTTATTGACATGTGCACCAATTATTTATTGACATGTGCACCAATGATTTGACATGTGCACCAATACATGCAGTGTTCAATTATTTATTGACATGTGCACCAATGATTTATTGACATGAGCACCAATGATTTGACATGTGCACAAATGATTTGACTTATGTAGATCTTGTTTTGATTGCAGGTTCATGGCAAAAGGTTTGTTTATAAATTCGTGTGTGACCTCAAGATGTTACTGGGCTACTCCGCAGCCGAACTCAGTCGACTTGTTGGCACATGTGAAGAAATCTCAGTGGTGGAAAGACGTCAACCTCAGCATGTTCGGTCACGGCCTACATTTATTGCAACCATTAAAAGTGATACCCATGCCGCGGCTGCAGCTGCTCGGCTAATTGAACAGCAGACAGCTACATCACGGATAATTGAACAAAGGACACAAGTTGTTCAGACGGTTGATTGACTATATGATCCTGTGTTATGATTCTGCTCAGGATAATATGATGAATGTAGAATGTTCTATAAGGTTGTGTATACCTAGTACATGAACCAAGGCTGAAATGTTCTATACGGTTATGTATGCCTTATACATGAGCCAAAAGAGAGTAGAATGTTCTAAAAAGTTGTGTATGCCTAATGCATGAGCAAAGACAGTGAAAAGTTCTATAAGAATATATGTCTTGTACATGAGGAGTGTAATGTTCTATAAGATTATGTCTGCCTTATACATGAACTAAGACAGAGTGGAATGCTCTATAAAAATATGTATGCCTTGTAAATGAGCAGAGACAGAATATGGAATATTCTTTACTGTTGCATTTGTCTGTACTTGTACTAAGATAAAATTATGAAAGTGGAATGTTCTATATTGTCATATATGCCTGTATTTGTTCTTGTACCAGGGTAACATCTTAGTTGGGTTGTAGAATGTTCTATCATGTGTGTCTGTACACGTACCAGGACATGTTGATTATAGAATGTTCTATTGATGTTTGTCTGTACATGTACCAGTACAACATGTTGATTATAGAATGTTCTATGATGTGTGTTTGTACATGTACTAAGACATCATGGTGATTATAGAATGTTCTATGATGTTTGTGTGTACATGGGCATTATGTTGAGATCAAATGTTCTATGATGTGCGTCTGTACATGTACCAGGATAACATGCTAGTTGGTTTGTAGAATGTTCTATGATGTGTGTACATGTACCAGGACAACATGCTGGTTAGGTTGTAGAATGTTCTATGATGTGTGTACATGTACCAGGACAACATGCTGGTTGGGTTGTAGAATGTTCTATGATGTTTGTGTGTACATGGGCATTATGTTGAGATAGAATGTTCTATGATGTGTGTCTGTACATGTACCAGGATAACATGCTAGTTGGGTTGTAGAATGTTCTATGATGTGTGTACATGTACCAGGACAACATGCTGGTTGGGTTGTAGAATGTTCTATGATGTCTGTACATGTACCAGGACAACATGCTGGTTGGGTTGTAGAATGTTCTATGATGTCTGTACATGTACCAGGACAACATGCTGGTTAGGTTGTAGAATGTTCTATGATGTGTGTACATGTACCAGGATAACATGCTGGTTGGGTTGTAGAATGTTCTATGATGTGTGTACATGTACCAGGACAACATGCTGGTTAGGTTGTAGAATGTTCTATGATGTGTGTACATGTACCAGGACAACATGCTGGTTGGGTTGTAGAATGTTCTATGATGTGTGTACATGTACCAGGACAACATGCTGGTTGGGTTGTAGAATGTTCTATGATGTGTGTACATGTACCAGGACAACATGCTGGTTGGGTTGTAGAATGTTCTATGATGTGTGTACATGTACCAGGACAACATGCTGGTTGGGTTGTAGAATGTTCTATGATGTGTGTACATGTACCAGGACAACATGCTGGTTGGGTTGTAGAATGTTCTATGATGTGTGTACATGTACCAGGACAACATGCTGGTTGGGTTGTAGAATGTTCTATGATGTGTGTACATGTACCAGGACAACATGCTGGTTGGGTTGTAGAATGTTCTATGATGTGTGTACATGTACCAGGACAACATGCTGGTTGGGTTGTAGAATGTTCTATGATGTGTGTACATGTACCAGGACAACATGCTGGTTGGGTTGTAGAATGTTCTATGATGTGTGTACATGTACCAGGACAACATGCTGGTTAGGTTGTAGAATGTTCTATGATGTGTGTACATGTACCAGGACAACATGCTGGTTGGGTTGTAGAATGTTCTATGATGTGTGTACATGTACCAGGACAACATGCTGGTTGGGTTGTAGAATGTTCTATGATGTGTGTACATGTACCAGGACAACATGCTGGTTGGGTTGTAGAATGTTCTATGATGTGTGTACATGTACCAGGACAACATGCTGGTTGGGTTGTAGAATGTTCTATGATGTGTGTACATGTACCAGGACAACATGCTGGTTGGGTTGTAGAATGTTCTATGATGTGTGTACATGTACCAGGACAACATGCTGGTTGGGTTGTAGAATGTTCTATGATGTGTGTACATGTACCAGGACAACATGCTGGTTGGGTTGTAGAATGTTCTATGATGTGTGTACATGTACCAGGACAACATGCTGGTTGGGTTGTAGAATGTTCTATGATGTGTGTACATGTACCAGGACAACATGCTGGTTGGGTTGTAGAATGTTCTATGATGTGTGTACATGTACCAGGACAAAGTGGGTGACTGGTTTATTCTTGAAGAATTTTGTTGCTGCTGCTCTATCTATCTATTCGCTAAAACCCTTTGTTGCCTTTCAACGTCAGGGGTAGAAGAGTTTTCTGGAGACGGCCTTCTTGTGTGCTGAGTATATCTATCTATCTATTCGCTAAAACCCTTTGTTGCCTTTCAACGTCAGGGGTAGAAGAGTTTTCTGGAGACGGCCTTCTTGTGTGCTGAGTATATCTATCTATCTATTCGCTAAAACCCTTTGTTGCCTTTCAACGTCAGGGGTAGAAGAGTTTTCTGGAGACGGCCTTCTTGTGTGCTGAGTATATCTATCTATCTATTCGCTAAAACCCTTTGTTGCCTTTCAACGTCAGGGGTAGAAGAGTTTTCTGGAGACGGCCCTCTTGTGTGCCGAGTATATTGTGGACTTTGTCTGTCGCCTTCTTTATTTCGGTGGTCCATAGTTTTTTCGCGGTCGGCCTCTAGGTCTGCCGTCGCTATATCTGTGTAGCATAGCTTGCTGTGGTATACTGTCTGATGATAGTCTGCAAACCATTTGATCTGTTGTCTATATTTCAAGATTGGGGTGGTGCCGGTTTTTCGTCGAATGTCCTCATTCCTTACACTGTCTCTTAGCGATATTCCTAGGATTCTGCATAAGCATTCCATTTTAGCTTCACAAGTTTGCATTTATCTTGTACTGTCGTTATCCATGTTTGGCATTGGTAGCACAGCGTTGGCATAATAATCGCTTTGAATAGTGTTATTTTGGTGTTTAACCTTATGCATGCTGTGTTTATAATCACGCAATTTCTCTTCTGCCACTGAGTGCCGCGGAATTGATTTATTTGGGAAATATTACGCAATCGTCGGTTGGCTGTTTTGAAATCGCGATAACTTTTTTGTTGTTACAGATATTTAAATAATATTTGACGTATATAAATAAAGAATTAAATTCTGCATATATTGGTATATACTGCATATAAAGTTATTTGTATGTGTATGATACGAGACGTATGAGAAAGTCATAAAGACAGATTTAGACATATCCAGATCTAGGCATACCGTATTTTTGATCGATCAACAGCTGTGAAATCTGTTGACTATTATATATTTTGCATAATGGAAACATTGTGGCATATTGTAAATAATGAATTTGAAGGAGACTTAACTCTCAAGTTTTCCGCTTTTCCAGCTGAATAAACGATGATTTCACTGAATATACTATTAACGAATAGTATAATAAACTTGATTCACTGCCATGTCGCTTCGCCACGATGCAGATGATTACAAATTGCTCGGATTTCCATTTACAATCACTTGATTCGTATCCCCGCCATCGTAACAAAATGGTGATAAATTTTCTTCTCAATGTTGCCAAAACATTCTGTCAAAAAATTACAGATCTCCATTTTTTTCTTCCAGGTTGTGGTGTAGTGAACTGGGCGGTGGATTTCACCTTTTGAAATCAAACATGACACAATTCCGGCGGAATACTCCGCCCGAATTGTAAACACAGCGTGCTAAAGGTTACAAATAACTGAACTAGAGATATCATTTTATTTTCTGTTTTATGACATTCCACATCCAAAATGGTTATGAGTCTAATAGTTCAAATCTCTTTCAACTTGACTGCGTCCACATCAACATGATCTTGACTTTATTTTCTCATACATTTAGGACAGAGGTGGGCTACATTAGCCTGCTGGCCAATTTCAGATTAGTTGTACTTGTATGGGGGCCACACCTTGATTATTAGATTAGTTGTACTTGTATGGGGGCCACACCTTGATTATTAGATTAGTTGTACCTGTATGGGGGGCCACACCTTGATTATTAGATTAGTTGTACTTGTATGGGGGCAACACCTTGATTATTAGATTAGTTGTACTTGTATGGGGGCCACACCTTGATTATTAGATTAGTTGTACCTGTATGGGGGGCCACACCTTGATTATTAGATTAGTTGTACTTGTATGGGGGCAACACCTTGATTATTAGATTAGTTGTACTTGTATGGGGGCCACACCTTGATTATTAGATTAGTTGTACTTGTATGGGGGCAACACCTTGATTATTAGATTAGTTGTACTTGTATGGGGGCCACACCTTGATTATTAGATTAGTTGTATGGGACCACACCTTGATTATTAGAGTAGTTGTACTTGTATGGGGGCCACACCTTGATTATTAGATTAGTTGTACTTGTATGGTGGGCCACACTTTGATTATTCTAACAGATTAGTTGTACTTGTATGGGGGGCCACACCTTGATTATTCTAACAGATTAGTTGTACTTGTATGGGGGCCACACCTTGAATATTCTAACAATTTCAGATTAGTTGTACTTTTATGGGGGCCACACCTTGAATATTCTAACAATTTCAGATTAGTTGTACTTTTATGGGAGCTACACCGTGAATAAATTTTTTTCTTAAAGAGTTTCTCAAATGTCACCCAGTGATCAGAGTACAAGCATTTCATGGCAATCATTCAAGGGAATTAGAGAGAGATTCTCTCACCAAGTCTACTTTCGTGTTCATTCTGAGCACGTGTTGCACTCTATGCAAGTACTATTGCAATGTCTCAGATTTTATGTCATTATTTTCTGGTTATCGCTGTTTAGCTTCATGGTTTACTTCTGCCTGCGATAGCATGTGATGTGATAGTGAGCACAGGGGCCAAGGCATGTAGTTGTTTTAAATCAGTCTGTTGATCAGCAAAAAATAGCTTGGTTTACCAGATGTGGCTCCCTCCACCTCCTCCCCCCCTTCCCCGTTAGGGAAGATGATCATTGCTCTCTATTCTTGGTTCTACATGCATAGAAGGTTAGCATATCCAGCTGTGTGTGTGATCTATGCAATAGCAAAATTGATTGTTGAAATATGGTCTTGTCTGAGTTGACGATTGAAATATGGTCTTGTCTGAGTTGATGATTGAAATATGGTCTTGTCTGAGTTGATGACAGAAGTTGATGATTGAAATATGGTCTTGTCTGAGTTGACGATTGAAATATGGTCTTGTCTGAGTTGATGACAGAAGTTGATGATTGAAATATGGTCTTGTCTGAGTTGATGATTGAAATATGGTCTTGTCGGAGTTGATGATTGAAATATGGTCTTGTCTGAGTTGATGACAGAAGTTGATGATTGAAATATGGTCTTGTCTGAGTTGATGATTGAAATATGGTCTTGTCGGAGTTGATGATTGAAATATGGTCATGTCTGAGTTGATGATTGAAATATGGTCATGTCTGAGTTGATGATTGAAATATGGTCTTGTCTGAGTTGATGATTGAAATATGGTCTTGTCTGAGTTGATGATTGAAATATGGTCTTGTCTGAGTTGACGATTGAAATATGGTCTTGTCTGAGTTGACGATTGAAATACTGTCTTGTCTGAGTTGATGATTGAAATATGGTCTTGTCTGAGTTGATGACAGAAGTTGATGATTGAAATATGGTCTTGTCTGAGTTGATGATTGAAATATGGTCTTGTCTGAGTTGATGATTGAAATATGGTCTTGTCTGAGTTGATGATTGAAATATGGTCTTGTCTGAGTTGATGATTGAAATATGGTCTTGTCTGAGTTGATGATTGAAATATGGTCTTGTCTGAGTTGACGATTGAAATATGGTCTTGTCTGAGTTGACGATTGAAATACCGTCTTTTCTGAGTTGATGATTGAAATATGGTCTTGTCTGAGTTGATGACAGAAGTTGATGATTGAAATATGGTCTGGTCTGAGTTGATGATTGAAATGTGGTCTGGTCTGAGTTGATGACAGAAGTTGATGATTGAAATATGGTCTTGTCTGAGTTGATGATTGAAATATGGTCTTGTCTGAGTTGATGATTGAAATATGGTCTTGTCTGAGTTGATGATTGAAATATAGTCTTGTCTGAGTTGATGATTGAAATATGGTCTTGTCTGAGTTGATGATTGAAATATGGTCTTGTCTGAGTTGACGATTGAAATATGGTCTTGTCTGAGTTGACGATTGAAATACCGTCTTTTCTGAGTTGATGATTGAAATATGGTCTTGTCTGAGTTGATGACAGAAGTTGATGATTGAAATATGGTCTGGTCTGAGTTGATGATTGAAATGTGGTCTGGTCTGAGTTGATGACAGAAGTTGATGATTGAAATATGGTCTTGTCTGAGTTGATGATTGAAATATGGTCTTGTCTGAGTTGATGATTGAAATATGGTCTTGTCTGAGTTGATGATTGAAATATAGTCTTGTCTGAGTTGATGATTAAAATATGGTCTTGTCTGAGTTGATGATTGAAATATGGTCTTGTCTGAGTTGATGATTGAAATATGGTCTTGTCTGAGTTGATGATTGAAATATGGTCTTGTCTGAGTTGATGATTGAAATATAGTCTTGTCTGAGTTGATGATTGAAATATGGTCTTGTCTGAGTTGATGATTGAAATATGGTCTTGTCTGAGTTGATGATTGAAATATGGTCTTGTCTGAGTTGATGATTGAAATATGGTCTTGTCTGAGTTGATGATTGAAATACCGTCTTTTCTGAGTTGATGATTGAAATATGGTCTTGTCTGAGTTGATGATTGAAATATAGTCTTGTCTGTGTTGATGATTGAAATATGGTCTTGTCTGAGTTGATGATTGAAATATAGTCTTGTCTGAGTTGATGATTGAAATATGGTCTTGTCTGAGTTGATGATTGAAATGTGGTCTTGTCTGAGTTGATGATTGAAATATGGTCTTGTCTGAGTTGATGATTGAAATATGGTCTTGTCTGAGTTGATGATTGAAATATGGTCTTGTCTGAGTTGATGATTGAAATATGGTCTTGTCTGAGTTGATGATTGAAATATGGTCTTGTCTGAGTTGATGATTGAAATATGGTCTTGTCTGAGTTGATGATTGAAATATAGTCTTGTCTGAGTTGATGATTGAAATATGGTCTTGTCTGAGTTGATGATTGAAATATAGTCTTGTCTGAGTTGATGATTGAAATATGGTCTTGTCTGAGTTGATGATTGAAATATAGTCTTGTCTGAGTTGATGATTGAAATATAGTCTTGTCTGAGTTGATGATTGAAATATGGTCTTGTCTGAGTTGATGATTGAAATATAGTCTTGTCTGAGTTGATGATTGAAATATGGTCTTGTCTGAGTTGATGACAGAATTTGATGATTGAAATATGGTCTTGTCTGAGTTGATGACATTATTTTATCATGATTGTATTGTGTTATTGTAGAATGCTTTCCCATTTTGTTTGAGTGAAAGTAGAACTATCTGTGATCTTGCTAGAGTATAGCTCACCCTGAGTGCATTTTCTATCATAACAATATTTGTTTGATGTTTGACATTTGGTGAGTCCCAAATATTTCTGGTACATTCCCTGAGATTATTAGTGAGAGTATGCTGGTCGTGTCAAGAATGTGGGCAGCACAGGACATAACATAGTCATGTCAAGTTATTGTAAACATGTACAAAAGACACACACAAAATAAACAACTATCTTATAAATATAGAAAAAGTAAACCACCTCATGGAATGGATACATTTATTTAGAAGTCATAATCTTTTAATATAGAAATGGAAAAGCAATATGTGAAAATATTTCAATGTCTTTTTTTTCACATCTCTGGAAAGATTGTATCTAAGCCACAGCTTTGATGTAGATGTTTTTTGCAAACTTTAATGAAGGCGTATAGATTCCACGATTCTTGTTTGGAACCCGTTTCTCCGTTCTTATTTTAGGATTAATCAATCTAAATATCAATAATTAATTTAAATATTCATTTATTTTAGAATTAGGGTTAGAGTTAGTTATGTTTTACATAACTATCCCTAACTCTAAATAAATTTATATTGAAATTAATAAATGATAAACTTGGACAAGGGAAATAATCAAATAGGGCGATACTAGTTGAAAACAAGAACCGATTCCACAATAGAATATATTTTACAAAATTCAGAAGTCAGTAGATGAGATTTGAATCAGATCCGTTCAGTTGGTCTCTATTCGCCTCGCCACTTGAGTCAACAATTTTTTAAAATTTGACCACACTGCATCTCTTCTCATAGAATATATTTACAGTGCCAGGAAAGACTTTAATATAAATTAGAACATCAGGTCAAACTACAGCAACACTAGGAACCAAACAAGGAAAAGTTACAAAGAAAGCATTGGGGAGAAATATTACGAATCATATAAAACATATCTGATGCTTGGACTAGAAGAACTTTATGAGCTGTATTATTGGACAGTGCTGTGTTTTTTAACAGTACTGTGTTCTTAGTTGGTCCTGTTACATCTGGTATGTTCACGATGAAGACTTTGTATAGTATTTTACATTAGTTAAATTTCATGACTCATTGTTTCTAGTTTTTGCTGAATTCATCTCAAAATAATGCAGAATTTTGATGTTTTGGTGCAAATAAAATGACGTCATAATTTCTGTTCTTTGGATTGTATCCTGATGGAAATCTAGTAGAAACATTGTCCTGTTGCAGAGATCCAGTGGGAGTTTAAGTATGAACGGAAAAATTTTCCCCCAAAATTGCTTCAAAAAAATATGACAAGAATGATTTTGGGAGAACATCAGTAAACATGGCAGGAAATGTTGGATTGTAAGAAAATATAACATCAGTAAACATGGCAGGAAATATTGGATTGTAAGAAAATATAACATCAGTAAACATGGCAAGAAATGTTGGATTGTAAGAAAATATAACATCAGTAAACATGGCAGGAAATGTTGGATTGTAAGAAAATATAACATCAGTAAACATGGCAGGAAATGTTGGATTGTAAGAAAATATAACATCAGTAAACATGGCAGGAAATGTTGGATTGTAAGAAAATATAACATCAGTAAACATGGCAGGAAATGTTGGATTGTAAGAAAATATAACATCAGTAAACATGGCAGGAAATTTCGATTGTAAAAAAAAAAACCCAATATGTTGAATGCTGTATCATGTGACAATATTATTGTCTGCTTGTTCTTGACAATATTTGTGTTTGAGGCTACACTCAGATTGTGATTTTATTGGTTACATTCAGCTAAAGTGTTACCTTTCCTCCATCCTCTCTTGAAATACTTCTTTTGCTCTGTGAATTGTTTGTGTTATTCTTTTATAAATATTTATAAATGAAATTGTATTTTGGTCTGATTACATCTTGAAGGTATCTTGAAAGAAGTTCAGAAAGAGAACTGCTGATCTGTATCAGAAGACAGTCCACTTTCTTTGGACATGTCATGGATAGAGGAAAGATGGACACATTGTGATAACAAGTTGAAGAACAAGAGAGAAGATGCTGGACATCTTGGTATTGTGGCATGGGGGAATATTGATATCGGAAATGATTGGCAGTACATGAGAACAGAAGTCTGTGGATGGACATAACCAGCACCCACATGACATAGACTATAAGAAATGATTGACAGTACATTAGAAGTCTGAATAGACACGATAACCAACGCAACGCAGCGTGGACTATGACAAGATGTCATTGTGAATTTTGTTATTGTTTAATCACGTGATGTGAATATTGTGTTGTTAGGTTACATGATGTGAATATTTTATTGTTAGGTTACATGATGTGAATATTTTGTTGTTTGATAACATGATGTGAATATTTTATTGTTAGATTACATGATTTGAATTGTTCAAATGTGGTTTAGATGAGTCTCCAGACAAGACACAGAGAGCTTTGTGTTGCATATTGTGTATGAGAATTGTATGAGATAGTGACAAGTTCTACGTAATACGTTGTTGTTTGTCCATCACATGATGATGATGATGACTATTTGTTACAGCCACTTTTTGAAATTCAGTTCAAATGTTTTCCTTGTATATGAGTTCATAGATGGCTAAAAAGTTATGTTGACCCCACAGAACCTTGGACATGTTGCTCGTCAGATCATCACTTTTAGATGGTGTTTGATCTGCCCGTGTCTTTCTATCTAATTTCTGCTGTTGAACTTTTGCATTTCTCCCATGTTTGCAAGAATTTGCTGTTCTTTTGATTGCAGGGCACCATATAGCTGCTTCTGGCAGCATCTTCCCATTTATCATGGTGTATTCTTGTAGCATCTTCCCATTTATCATGGTGTATTCTAAAGCCTTTCAGTTCAGCCTTTAATGAATCATTGTAGTGTTTATTTTCAATGTATCCATATCTCACCATAGAGTATATAAATATAACAGAAAATATAGTATGTTGTATAGTAATGGGTACCGGATTAATCCGGGAAGTAAAGACTGTGAGGGAGAGGAGATGGCTACCGTTCTCATAAGCAGAGCCACTGAAATGTGAGATCGCTAACATTTCACACCCCTACGACGTTAATAAATGCTATGGGTTAAAATACTTTTTTTAAAAACTGATCCAACAGTCCATGGGTTCATACCATTTTACCCAGTTATTTTTGACCAGATCAATGATTGCACAGTTAGCAGTTAATGGAGCAAGGGGTAGACCAAAAGAAACACTCAGAAGAACAATACTTAGAGAAAGTAAAACAACCAATATTCATACTATTCAAGAACTGCACAGAATAGCTTTGAACAGACAGAATTGGAGAGATCTGACCTCTGCCCTATGCGCTAACTTCTGCGCAAAAGGAAAATGAATGAATGAATGAGTTAACATTAGATACATCATAGACAAATGTTCTGGACACATGTGTTGCATACTGTATACACCACAAGTCTAGACATATGTGTTGCAGACTGTATACACCACAAGTCTAGACATATGTGTTGCAGACTGTATACACCACAAGTCTAGACATATGTGTTGCAGACTGTATACACCACAAGTCTAGACATATGTGTTCAAAGACTACTGACATGATCTTCCTGGTTGAATATGTCCAGTGATTCTTTACATGTGAAGTTGTGTTTCCCTACATGTGAAGTTGTGTTTCCCTACATGGGAAGTTGCATTTGCCTACATGTGAAGTTGCTTTTCCCTACATGTGAAGCTGCTTTTCCCTACATGTGAAGTTGTGTTTCCCTACATGTGAAGTTCTGATGGCTGTTATATGTCAATAAGAGTTAACATAAATCATTTTCTATTTTGATTGTTTTGATATGGCAGAATCTGTAGCATGTTTGAATACTCCTTGAACACGAACATTGAACCAACTCATTTCATAATATAAAA
Organism: Meghimatium bilineatum; assembly: GCA_034231615.1. Lineage (NCBI taxonomy): Eukaryota > Metazoa > Mollusca > Gastropoda > Stylommatophora > Philomycidae > Meghimatium > Meghimatium bilineatum. The sequence continues at coordinate 25,100,188 of CM067302.1, forward strand.
TGTCTTCTTTCATGGTACAATACATTCCATTCTCTGGACTGTTTCTTGCTAATCTGCAGGAGTTTGAGAATAGGATGGATGCAAAAGTGAAAAATGTATCCACAATTGAACAAAACAACACGAGTATCCACAATTGAGCAAACAACACACGTATCCATAATTGAGCAAACAACACAAGTATCCACAATTGAGCAAACAACACGAGTATCCACAATTGAGCAAACAACACGAGTATCCACAATTGAGCAAACAACATGAGTATCCACAATTGAGCAAACAACACGAGTATCCACAATTGAGCAAACAACACGAGTATCCACAATTGAACAAAACAACACGAGTATCCACAATTTAGCAAAACAAGTATGCACAATTGAACAAAACAACACGAGTATCCACAATTTAGCAAAACAACACGAGTATCCACAATTAAAACAACACGAGTATGCACACAAAAAGCAATATAATGCAGCATACATATATTTATATATTTACTGTATTTGTTTTGTATCTACAGATGTTGTTTGTCAGAATGTTGACTTTGTTGCAAGTTTATTTATTTGTACTGGAGGTTTGTACACAGGTGAGATGTATCTGATGTGTGTCTGAGCTGTCCGTAAGAGAGACAGCTGAAGCATGAGGTCACATCCACTAACATGCGTAGTCATGCAAAGGCAGCACTTGAAGTAACCATCTAATTTTCTTCATTGGAATCCATTTTTGTTGTGGAGATTCGATGCTGTTATAATGATCTCTTGTTTGGTGTGGACATATGAATTTGTTTCTCTGTTTCATTTGATTGTTGATTCATGTCATTCTAATTTGTGATATAAGTTGCATCAGTGGATCCCATCATTGCATCAATGGGTTTTATCATTGCATCCGTGGGGTTTCATCATCACATCAGTGGTGAGTTCAATCATGGCATCAGTGTGGTCCCATCATCATATCAGTGGGGATTTTATCACTGCATCAGATCACATCAGTGTGGTCCCATTTTAATTCCTTACTAAAAAACTCATCAGGAGACATCTCTGGTGTGTCAAGTAGAGTAACTCACTGGGAAATGTGTCTGGTGTGCCAAGTAGAGTAACTCACTGGGAGATGTGTCTGGTGTGTGTCAAGTAGAGTAACTCACTGGGAGATGTGTCTGGTGTGTGTCAAGTAGGATAACTCACTGGGAGATGTGTATGTCAAGTAGAATACCTCACTGGGATATGTGTCTGGTGTTTGTCTAGTAGAGTAACTCACTGGGAGATGTGTCTGGTGTGTGTCAAGTAGAGTAACTCACTGGGAGATGTGTCTGGTGTGTGTCAAGTAGAGTAACTCACTGGGAGATGTGTCTGGTGTTTGTCTAGTAGAATAACTCACTGTGAGATGTGTCTGGTGTGTGTCAAGTAGAGTAACTCACTGGGAGATGTGTCTGGTGTTTGTCTAGTAGAATAACTCACTGTGAGATGTGTCTGGTGTGTGTCAAGTAGAGTAACTCACTGGGAGATGTGTCTGGTGTTTGTCTAGTAGAGTAACTCACTGTGAGATGTGTCTGGTGTGTGTCAAGTAGAGTAACTCACTGGGAGATGTGTCTGGTGTGTCAAGTAGAGTAACTCACTGGGAGACGTGTCTGGTGTGTGTCAAGTAGAGTAACTCACTGGGAGATGTGTCTGGTGTGTGTCAAGTAGAGTAACTCACTGGGAGATGTGTCTGGTGTGTGTCAAGTAGAGTAACTCACTGGGAGATGTGTCTGGTGTGTGTCAAGTAGAGTAACTCACTGGGAGATGTGTCTGGTGTGTGTCAAGTAGAGTAACTCACTGGGAGATGTGTCTGGTGTGTGTCAAGTAGAGTAACTCACTGGGAGATGTGTCTGGTGTTTGTTTAGTAGAATAACTCACTGGGAGATGTGTCTGGTGTGTGTCAAGTAGAGTAACTCACTGGGAGATGTGTCTGGTGTGTGTCAAGTAGAGTAACTCACTGGGAGATGTGTCTGGTGTGTCAAGTAGAGTAACTCACTGGGAGACGTGTCTGGTGTGTGTCAAGTAGAGTAACTCACTGTGAGATGTGTCTGGTGTGTGTCAAGTAGAGTAACTCACTGTGAGATGTGTCTGGTGTGTCAAGTAGAGTAACTCACTGGGAGATGTGTCTGGTGTGTGTCAAGTAGAGTAACTCACTGGGAGATGTGTCTGGTGTGTGTCAAGTAGGATAACTCACTGGGAGATGTGTATGTCAAGTAGAGTAACTCACTGGGAGATGTGTCTGGTGTGTGTCAAGTAGAGTAACTCACTGGGAGATGTGTCTGGTGTTTGTCTAGTAGAATAACTCACTGGGAGATGTGTCTGGTGTGTGTCAAGTAGAGTAACTCACTGGGAGATGTGTCTGGTGTGTGTCAAGTAGAGTAACTCACTGGGAGATGTGTCTGGTGTGTGTCAAGTAGAATAACTCACTGTGAGATGTGTCTGGTGTGTGTCAAGTAGAGTAACTCACTGGGAGATGTGTCTGGTGTGTCAAGTAGAATAACTCACTGGGAGATGTGTCTGGTGTGTGTCAAGTAGAGTAACTCACTGTGAGATGTGTCTGGTGTATGTCAAGTAGAATAACTCACTGTGAGATGTGTCTGGTATGAAAAGTAGAGTAACTCACTGTGAGATGTGTCTGGTATGAAAAGTAGAGTAACTCACTGGGAGATGTGTCTGGTGTGTGTCAAGTAGAGTAACTCACTGTGAGATGTGTCTGGTGTGTGTCAAGTAGGATAACTCACTGGGAGATGTGTGTGTCAAGTAGAATAACTCACTGGGAGATGTGTCTGGTGTGTGTCAAGTAGGATAACTCACTGGGAGATGTGTATGTCAAGTAGAGTAACTCACTGTGAGATGTGTCTGGTGTGTCAAGTAGAATAACTCACTGGGAGACGTGTCTGGTGTGTGTCAAGTAGAGTAACTCACTGTGAGATGTGTCTTGTGTGTCAAGTAGAGTAACTCACTGTGAGATGTGTCTGGTGTGTGTCAAGTAGAGTAACTCACTGGGATATGTGTCTGGTGTTTGTCAAGTAGAATAACTCACTGGGAGACGTGTCTGGTGTGTGTCAAGTAGAGTAACTCACTGGGAGATGTATCTGGTGTGTCAAGTAGAATAACTCACTGGGAGATGTGTCTGGTGTGTCAAGTAGAGTAACTCACTGGGAGACGTGTCTGGTGTGTGTCAAGTAGAGTAACTCACTGGGAGATGTGTCTGGTGTGTCAAGTAGAATAACTCACTGGGAGATGTGTCTGGTGTGTCAAGTAGAGTAACTCACTGGGAGATGTGTCTGGTGTGTGTCAAGTAGAATAACTCACTGGGAGATGTGTCTGGTGTGTCAAGTAGAGTAACTCACTGGGAGACGTGTCTGGTGTGTGTCAAGTAGAGTAACTCACTGGGAGACGTGTCTGGTGTTTGTCTAGTAGAGTAACTCACTGGGAGATGTGTCTGGTGTGTGTCAAGTAGAATAACTCACTGGGATATGTGTCTGGTGTTTGTCAAGTAGAGTAACTCACTGGGAGATGTGTCTGGTGTGTGTCAAGTAGAATATGTTTAAGAGAAGAATTTCAGATCAACATTTTTTGATCAAATGTTAGATACTTTTTGAACAGACCTCAATAACTAGCAGCAGAACAAGATATCATAGGTCACTCAATAACTAGCAGTATAACAGATATATCTCAAGATATACTAGGTCACTCAATAACTAGCAGCATAACAAGATATATCTCAAGATATACTAGGTTACTCAATAACTAGCAGCATAACAAGATATATCTCAAGATATACTAGGTCACTCAATAACTAGCAGCAGAACAAGATATCATAGGTTACTCAATAACTAGCAGCAGAACAAGATATCATAGGTCACTCAATAACTAGCAAATCAAAGGCGGCCCTCCCACCACTGTTTTAGAGGCATTGGTTTGGGATAATATCCCACAATATGAAACAAGATGCATTGGTATAGAAAAAACATCTTAAATTTCAGCCATAACTAGCCAGAGAAGGGAAAAGATGACAGTTAGTGGGGGATTTTAGAGAAGAGACTAGTTGGGTAGAGCTTACAGAGATGGTCGGATAGTATTGTCTGCTACATGTAAGACACCACTCACATGTATGTATATATATATAATCTTATACAAGATTTCAGTTGAATTTTTATCTATTGCTTCCATAGTACAAATAAATATGGGGTGGGCCACTTAAAAATAGCCCCAGTGTAACTTGTGAATTGTCTCCGTGTAGACATTAAAGTCACATCATGTCTGAAGTAGTTGGGGAAATGTGGTTCTATGACAGCTAACTTGCTAGCCCCCACATGATATCTTTATTGTTATATTCTAAGTAGCTCACCCTGTACAATCATGTATATGGAAGATTGTAGTAATGTTAATTGTCAGGAATGCAGTAATGTTAATATGGAAGATTGTAGTAATGTTAATTGTCAGGAATGCAGTAATGTTAATATGGAAGATTGTAGTAATGTTAATTGTCAGGAATGCAGTAATGTTAATATGGAAGATTGTAGTAATGTTAATTGTGAGGAATGCAGTAATGTTAATATGGAAATTTGTAGTAATGTTAATTGTGAGGAATGCAGTAATGTTAATATGGAAGTTTGTAGTAATGTTAATTGTCAGGAATGCAGTAATGTTAATATGGAAGTTTGTAGTAATACTACTATTTATGGTTGTATTAATGTTACTATTGAAGTTTGTAGTAATGTTAATAATAGTGAAGATTGTAGTAATACTACTATTTATGGTTGTAGTAATGTTACTATTGAAGATTGTAGTAATGTTAATATTGAAGATTGTAGTAATGTTACTATTGAAGATTGTAGTAATGTTAATATTGAAGATTGTAGTAATACTACTATTTATGGTTGTAGTAATGTTACTATTAAAGGTTATAGTAATATTACTATTCAATTTTGTAGTAATGTTACTATTGAAGGTTATGGTAATATTACTGTGTAGTAATATTGCTATTGAAGATTGTAGTTATGTTACTATTCATATTTTTGAGTAAGCTGAATCAGCAGGATAATGATATTTGTTGACAGAATGGGTGTGTCAAAATTTCCTGTTTTGTTGACAGAATAGGTGTGTCAAAATTTCCTGTTTTGTTGACAGAATGGGTGTGTCGATATTTCCTGCATTTATGTGTCTTTGTCTACAGTGCCTCTTTTGTCAAGGAGATTGGTTGCTATATTGACAGTTGTTGCCTCTCAGTGCAACATTTAGACCCTCTACAACATCACAGTGTATGTGTTACTGCGTGAGACATGTCTACATACTCCCTTTCTTCTCCATTAATTCTCAGGCTCCTGCTGGCTAGCAAGATGTAGTCCAGAGAACAAAAATCACTGTATTACAGTTTACAGATTGACTGATATTTGCACCTTTCCATCTCACACATCTGATTTCAGCATGACTTTCTATGTGATACGATAACCAACTCCAACGCTATACCTCCTTAGTTCCCTATTAGCATACATGGCAGTCACTATATTGCCATTCTTTGGTCTCTCTTCAGACAATAGCAACACATGAGAGTAGATTCTTGCAACCTGTCTACTTTTCTAACAGTGCTGCAGCTTATGTCCACATTATATTATTTACCTCATTGAATTATCTATCTCATAAAACCAGTGTCTTACCTTACTAATTCATAAATGTATCATCAGATAGTGCAGATGTCTTGAGATGATAACGTTTCCTCAGTGTACACCATCAGCCCACATCAGATAGTGCAGACTTCTTGATTTCCCTTGACTCTCAAGTTGTATTTTTCTTGTAACAATTTGATGCCTTACCATTGTCCATGTACAGCAAACACTTGATCATGTTTTTATGCTGATTCCTTGACTTTGTACATAGTAATCAAATAATAAGAATATATTTAATTTGAACTTTGCAAATATTCTGTGTGTTGATTTTGTTGTTGTATACACGTGGAACTTTTAGTGAAAAATGTTTATGCAATTATCTTGGAGTTCCACAACAAGCTTTCATATGGACACCAGACGGGAAAAAAAAACAGGGAAGACCAAAAACAATGCTCAGAACTTTTATGAAGTAATTAAAATCAACAGGCATATATGCACAAGACCTACAATCCCTAGCACCTGGCCGACAGGCATGGAGAACTATGACATCTGTCCTCTGTGCCAAACTTGACAAAAGAGGAACTGATTGACTGAATTTGAAGAATCTAGTGAAAACTTGAAAAGTCTAATGAAAAGTCTAATAGTCATGTCATTGTCCTGTAACCTATCAATATTGTTGTGAAGGATATCAAGTGTATCCTGCACGTGCCTTCTTGGTGCAGACAAACCGGATGTAATGAAGGATAGTTTAAAGATGGCTGTCCCAAAGGGGAGCAGAATTCCATTATTTATTTCTTGATCAGAGAACGGGTGAAACCTATAGAACTTTACCAGGGATGAAGGTAATATATGCCCGTCAGTCCACTCAAGTGGAATCCAGTGTGGTGATAAAATCTTGTCAGCACACTCCAGTGGAGCCCAGTCTTGTAATATATGCCTGTCAGTCCACTCAAGTGGAACCCACTGTGGTAATATATGCCCATCAGTCCACTCAAGTGGAACCAAGTGTGGTAATATATGCCTGTCAGTCCACTCAAGTGGAACCCACTGTGGTAATATATGCCCATCAGTCCACTCAAGTGGAACCCAGTGTGGTAACATATGCCTGTCAGTCCACTCAAGTGGAACCAAGTGTGGTAATATATGCCTGTCAGTCCACTCAAGTGGAACCAAGTGTGGTAACATATGCCTGTCAGTCCACTCAAGTGGAATCTAGTGTGGTAATATATGCCCATTATTCCACTCAAGTGGAACCCAGTGTGGTGATAAAATCTTGTCAGCACACTCCAGTGGAGCCCATTGTGGTGATAAATGTCTGTCAGTCCACTAAGTGGAGTCCAGTGTGGTGATATATGTCTGTCAGTTCACTAAGTGGAGTAAGTTTCAATACAGCATATGTTCTGTGACAGACAATTTCTGACCAGGTCAAACCTGTAGAGTACTAATCTTAGAGTGGATTCCAGCCATTGAATGTTATATGCAGGAGATGAGAGAATTAATTGTGAATGTTAATGTAGTATACGGAGACAACAACATCATCAATGATGTGCTACAGTATCACAAAGTATCTGCAAGATGCATGCCACGACAGACTGAATTTCAAATTTGACGACACAGAGATTGAATACAGATATGACATTAGCATGAGGTATGGAATGGATAAGTGTGCCTGTAGATTGCCAGAACTTCTTCTAAAGTAATTGTAGCTATCAGTAGACAATGAAAAGAATGGTGCCCTTTCGATGTAGAGTCAGAAGTACAGACATTGAAGAATGGTGCCCTGTCGATGTAAATGCCATTGATCTGTTAGAATTCCAGAGACAGGGATATGATTATATACACAGCTGATTCCATTGTTAGACATGTGCTTGTGGCTTCACAGCTCAGTCTGTAGGGAAGGTACAGATGGTTGGGTTGTTAGACATGTGCTTGGTTGTAGGGAAGGTACAGATGGTTGGGTTGTTAGACATGTGCTTGGTTATAGGGAAGATACAGATGGTTGGGTTGTTAGACATGTGCTTGGTTATAGGGAAGATACAGATGGTTGGGTTGTTAAACATGTGCTTGGTTATAGGGAAGGTACAGATGGTTGGGTTGTTAGACATGTGCTTGATGCTTGGTTATAGGGAAGATACAGATGGTTGGGTTGTTAGACATGTGCTTGATGCTTGGTTATAGGGAAGATACAGATGGTTGGGTTGTTAGACATGTGCTTGGTTGTAGGGAAGGTACAGATGGTTGGGTTGTTAGACATGTTCTTGGTTGTAGGGAAGGTACAGATGGTTGGGTTGTTAGACATGTTCTTGGTGCTTGGTTGTAGGGAAGGTACAGATGGTTGGGTTGTTAGACATGTGCTTGATGCTTGGTTATAGGGAAGATACAGATGGTTGGGTTGTTAGACATGTGCTTGATGCTTGGTTATAGGGAAGATACAGATGGTTGGGTTGTTAGACATGTGCTTGGTTGTAGGGAAGGTACAGATGGTTGGGTTGTTAGACATGTTCTTGGTGCTTGGTTGTAGGGAAGGTACAGATGGTTGGGTTGTTAGACATGTGCTTGATGCTTGGTTATAGGGAAGATACAGATGGTTGGGTTGTTAGACATGTGCTTGGTTGTAGGGAAGGTACAGATGGTTGGGTTGTTAGACATGTTCTTGGTGCTTGGTTGTAGGGAAGGTACAGATGGTTGGGTTGTTAGACATGTGCTTGGTTATAGGGAAGGTACAGATGGTTGGGTTGTTAGACATGTGCTTGGTTGTAGGGAAGGTACAGATGGTTGGGTTGTTAGACATGTTCTTGGTGCTTGGTTGTAGGGAAGGTACAGATGGTTGGGTTGTTAGACATGTGCTTGATGCTTGGTTATAGAGAAGGTACAGATGGTTGGGTTGTTAGACATGTACTTGGTGATTGGTTGTAGGGAAGGTACAGATGGTTGAGTTGTTAGACATGTACTTGGTGATTGGTTTTAGGGAAGGTACAGATGGTTGGGTTGTTAGACATGTGCTTGGTTGTAGGGAAGGTACAAATGGTTGGGTTGTTAGACATGTGGTTGGTTGTAGGGAAGGTACAGATGGTTGGGTTGTTAGACATGTGCTTGGTGCTTGGTTGTAGGGAAGGTACAGATGGTTGGGTTGTTAGACATGTGCTTGATGCTTGGTTATAGGGAAGGTACAGATGGTTGGGTTGTTAGACATGTGCTTGGTGCTTGGTTGTAGGGAAGGTACAGATGGTTGGGTTGTTAGACATGTGCTTGGTTATAGGGAAGGTACAGATGGTTGGGTTGTTAGACATGTGCTTGGTTGTAGGGAAGATACAGATGGTTGGGTTGTTAGACATGTTCTTGGTGCTTGGTTGTAGGGAAGGTACAGATGGTTGGGTTGTTAGACATGTGCTTGATGCTTGGTTATAGAGAAGGTACAGATGGTTGGGTTGTTAGACATGTACTTGGTGATTGGTTGTAGGGAAGGTACAGATGGTTGAGTTGTTAGACATGTACATGGTGATTGGTTGTAGGGAAGGTACAGATGGTTGGGTTGTTAGACATGTGCTTGGTTGTAGGGAAGGTACAAATGGTTGGGTTGTTAGACATGTGGTTGGTTGTAGGGAAGGTACAAATGGTTGGGTTGTTAGACATGTGCTTGGTGCTTGGTTGTAGGGAAGGTACAGATGGTTGGGTTGTTAGACATGTGCTTGATGCTTGGTTATAGGGAAGGTACAGATGGTTGGGTTGTTAGACATGTGCTTGGTGCTTGGTTGTAGGGAAGGTACAGATGGTTGGGTTGTTAGACATGTGCTTGGTTATAGGGAAGATACAGATGGTTGGGTTGTTAGACATGTGCTTGGTTATAGGGAAGATACAGATGGTTGGGTTGTTAGACATGTGCTTGATGCTTGGTTATAGGGAAGGTACAGATGGTTGGGTTGTTAGACATGTGCTTGGTTATAGGGAAGATACAGATGGTTGGGTTGTTAGACATGTGCTTGGTTATAGGGAAGATACAGATGGTTGGGTTGTTAGACATGTGCTTGATGCTTGGTTATAGGGAAGATACAGATGGTTGGGTTGTTAGACATGTGCTTGATGCTTGGTTATAGGGAAGGTACAGATGGTTGGGTTGTTAGACATGTGCTTGATGCTTGGTTATAGGGAAGGTACAGATGGTTGGGTTGTTAGACATGTGCTTGGTTGTAGGGAAGGTACAGATGGTTGGGTTGTTAGACATGTGCTTGGTTGTAGGGAAGGTACAGATGGTTGGGTTGTTAGACATGTGCTTGGTGCTTGGTTGTAGGGAAGATACAGATGGTTGGGTTGTTAGACATGTGCTTGGTGCTTGGTTATAGGGAAGGTACAGATGGTTGGGTTGTTAGACATGTGCTTGGTGCTTGGTTATAGGGGAGATCAGGCAAATAAAATATTTTGAACACATTAAAAAACATGACACATTATTGAGAACCTTATTTGAGGGTAAAGTCAAAGGGAAGCGAGCAAGAGATAGGCAGAGATACAAGTGGGAAAGTAACATCACACGGTGGACAGGTTTCAGTCTAGCAGAGTGCACCACCAAGACAAGAGACAGGATGCCGGAGATCCGTTGCAGCCATCCTTCATTGCGGAGATGGCAATTGATGATGATGTAGGGAAGATACTGATGGTTGGGTTGTTACTCGTTAAAAGGACCTCATTCAAGGTCTTTGAAGTAAACCATGCTACATGGGGAGATGGATGAAATAGAGTAGCTACATGGGGAGATGGATGAAATAGAGTAGCTACATGGGGAGATGGATGAAATAGAGTAGCTACATGGGGAGATGGATGAAATAGAGCAGCTACATAAGGATATGGATGACATAGAGCAGCTACATAAGGATATGGATGAAATAGAGCAGCTACATGGGGAGATGGATGAAATAGAGCAGCTACATGGGGAGATGGATAAATAGAGTAGCTACATAGGGAGATGGATGAAATAGAGTAGCTACATGGGGAGATGGATGAAATAGAGTAGCTACATGGGGAGATGGATGAAATAGAGTAGCTACATGGGGAGATGGATGAAATAGAGTAGCTACATGTGGGAATGGATGAAATAGAGCAGCTACATGGGGAGATGGATGAAATAGAGCAGCTACATGGGGAAATGGATGAAATAGAGCAGCTACATAAGGATATGGATGAAATAGAGCAGCTACATGGAGCAGCTCTGCAGTCAAAAAATATGCAACATGCTGTGAAAGGAGAAATGCAGCAGCTCAACAGCGGAGAATAGTTAGAGAGTCATGAATATATAAAACACCGCCTACATTGGTCATTCTATGCCGAAATTGTTCAATGATCTTTGCGGTCAGTATAGAGCTTATAATAATAATAATAGTAATAATAATAGCAGTAGTAGTAGTAGTAGCAGCTGCAGGTAGAGGATGAGAAGTGGCGGCAGAAGGAGGAGGAGCAAGAGCGGCGGCGTTGGTAATAATAATAATAATAAAGGATCCATAACCTGTCAGCATCTTTGGAGTGTGTGTCACAATGAGATTTTTGGTGCAACAAGATGTCCATGCGTCTTTGGAGTGTGTGTCACAATGAGATATTTGGTGCAGCAAGATGTCCATGCATCTCTATACCACCCTGATGAGTTTGGAAACCTCACAGCCTGTTCATTCCCTGTTTTGTGGCCTCCTCGTCATCTTCTTGAAGAACATCTCTTGTCATCGAGGAATGTCTTATCACGTGCCTATACCACCGGACTGTACGAAGTTTATGATTGTTAAACATGGTTTCACCGTCGAAGACAGCTGTGTCTTGCCATTGGCGCAAATAAATCGGCGCCACAACGCATTTCCATTTTCTGGACTACATCCTGCTGGAAATCTAGTTAGACCATTGTCATGCTACAAGAGAGATCTAGTGGGAGTTTGAGAATGAACGCTGAAGAAGAAGAAGAAGAAACAAAGTTTCCTGAGAGCTTATTAACCATCTACGAACTCATAGTCAGGGATGTAAATCTAAGTAACAAATGTCCATCACTTGTGATGGACAAACAACAACAGAAGGCTTCTCAAATTATTTTTCAGAATTAGTGTCTTCTGAGTACGAAATAAAGTTTAGAAGAAACCCCATCACACTAAAGGATACACTAGCTTTATTGGTCCGTTTATTCTATGATCAATGACAGTGTGTACACTCTGATATTCTTCATGTATAATGGAATAATTAAATTCATTTGAAAACAAATGTCTCAGAAAACTCGTAAGTCAAGTCAAGCAAGTAAGAGAAGACAAAAATAGAAATATGTTTCTACAACAATAGGAAGAAAACGGTGGAGTTAAACAACATAGAATGAATGAAAACAGATTACCACTACCAGTATTAAAATGGGTACCAGATGGAATAAGAGGAAGACCAAGAGAGATTTCGCAGAACACCAAAGAGGGTAGGGCATGACAATGGGTCTCAACATCATGCAAGAATTACACACAGTAGTGACACATTACTAAACACAATAGCAAAAAGAAACCCCTGTTTGGACATATAAAGAGACGCAACTGTTTAAGAAGACAAATAATGGAGGGCAGAACACCTGTGGGAGGAGAAAGGGCAGACCAAGAAGACGATGGACTGACATTAAAGATAACCTGAATACATCGCTAGAAAATGCAGACCGCATGGTCCACGAAAGAGAAGGTATCAGTAAGTTCATTGGGAAGACAATGTTCTGGAGAGCATCACATGAGACATCATCATATCGTTCGTGCTGGAGAACTCTGGTTTCTGTTCTATGCACCGTAGTCGGCGCTGACAGAACATAGATAGATACAGCAGTTTCAAACAAGCTTGCACTCTTGAGCCATGATTAATCCAGACAAGATTGCACTCTTGAGCCATGATTCATCCAGACAAGCTTGAACTCTTGAGAAATAATTCATCCAGAGAAGCTTGCACTCTTGAGCCATGATTCATCCAGACAAGCTTGCACTCTTGAGCCATGATTCAGGCGAAACGTTTAACTTCTTCCAGCAATCGAGACATAGATATTTAGCAGCGTACACACACGCCGTTATACGGAGGTTATGTAAGTAAGCTTCACATCAATCCTCATTAGGTGTCCTTTACTTACATGCGTGACAAATAACAATAGCAACACTGACATTCTTTGTTGCTTGTCTAAAACACTGACATTCTTTGTTGCTTGTCTGAAACACTGACATTCTTTGTTGCTTGTCTGAAACAGGGTGAATGGGTAATAAAAGAGCGTCTTATGCACTAGTTGTACAATTTGTTTTTAAATTGTCGCTATCCAATCGTTGTCGAGTATTTCTACTCATAGAAGGCAAGACTCTGTAATGCGCGAAGTTAACACTAACAGAAAATAGTTTATTTTGTAAAATAAAATAATTATAATTTAAGTACGATGTAGCTTGTATGAAGGCATGTAACGTAGCAACGAGAAGAAACTCTGTGCGTAAATATTTCCAATTAGAGAGGTAACCATGACAACAGTGTATCCTGCAATTATCGAACAGTTGTGGAGCCGTTAATCTAAATTAACTTTCAACTCATGCTTTGTGCCACTATTTAACTCTAGTTAATTCAATGTCCTCCATTGATGGTTACCTTAATTAATGAAATGTCTACGTTTATAAGTGCATTACTCAGCTTATCGATCTACTGACGTTGCTGTGCCAGAAATGATCTTATTGATCGAAAAATGCTAGGCTTCTGGCACGGCATTTGCTCACGAAGCTACCACCCGGCGCATGCGCGTAGCGTGATCAGACGAGTTCTTCATGTATGAAACCCCTTTGGACTCATCGCATCAACCTTCAGATGTGACGATATTGATTTTTTCGTAAATTTCATTGGTTGACGGCACAAAGTGTACTCAGAGTGACCAATGAAAATCAAGAAAGAAATACAATAGTGTCATTTCAAGATGACATCGATATTGCACAGGACTGGATAATTACTAGGGACTGAATCAGACAGACACCAATAGCAGACTCCGACGACATTCTCAGTTCAACAAGAAGGCAAAGATGCTAGAAGACTGGTAATGGATCGGCGATTTTCTGTATTCATCATGTCGCTTCTCTTCACGCTGTGTTTGTTTATTGCTGGCTGTACTGGTGAGTATTTACTTCAAATATTGTATTATTTCTGTTGAACGTTGACTATTCTGTTTTGTCGTTGTATCATAGCGAGTGGAGTACCGTGTCATTTCTCAGACTCGCAACTTACAGCTTTCATTATCTCATCTGTCCGAGTCGAGAAGCGGTTTTAATTTAAAAATCTGGTTTCAGTAACAGAAAAAAAGAATGTACAAATCTCTCGAATATCTTTCTTGTAATCCACACATTTCAACTAGGTTGACAGAATATTAATTTAGTATTTTTGTCATCTTCTATTTTTGTTTTTCAGTCGACATTAAAGTCATTTGATGACATATATAATTATAATATAATGGAAATCTCTCCGATCCGTTCATGTAATTCATTCACGCCTATAACTTGAACTAACAATGCAAATACACCCATGTAAGCGGCCAGCTGCAAATCTTTCATATCATATATCATTTAAAAAGTGTATTAACAATAAAATCAGATCAGCGACTCAGTGAAGCGTTATTTATGCAATGTCCACATCTGTTCTCTGTCCGTCTATTCTAATCTTAGAGATACCACATGACTTGACAGTTCCGACATATTGTCTAAGAAATGACACATGACTTGACAGTTCCGACAAATTGTCTAAGAAATGACACATGATTTGACAGTTCCGACAAATTGTCTAAGAAATTACACATGACTTGACAGTTTAGACAAACTGAGATTGTAAAAGAGAATATTTGTGTGTGCCAGTGAGTGCACTGATGTTGATTTGTGTGTGCCAGTGAGTGCACTGATGTTTATTTCTAGTTTATTCTCTAGTTTTTATTGAATACAATGTTTCATGAATATCACAAAAGTGAGATGTTAAAAATAAATCATTATCTAGCATGGTGCCATACCAAGTTAAAAATAAATCATTTTCTAGCATGGTGCCACACCAAGTTAAAAATAAATCATTTTCTAGCATGGTGCCACACCAAGTTAAAAATAAATCATTATCTATCATGGTGCCACACCAAGTTAAAAATAAATCATTATCTAGCATGGTGCCACACCAAGTTAAAAATAAATCATTAACTAGCATGGTGCCACACCAAGTTAAAAATAAATCATTAACTAGCATGGTGCCACACCAAGTTAAAAATAAATCATTAACTAGCATGGTGTCATACCAAGTTAAGCCTCTTTAAATAATACCGTGAACTCATATTTTATTGGGGGTATCCTGTGAGCGCCATATTTTTCTGTCAATGCTAGAAGTCTGTTCAACATTACAGAAACCACATTTACCATCCAAGATTTCATCTGGAGTCCAATTTTAAAGGTTTGGTCGGAGCATAACCTATTTTAGATCTATAAATGTCTATACTCACTGTATCCTGTGCTTATTTGCTTTTTTATAGGACAACTTAAATGTGACCACAATCCCCACAAACTGTTACCACACTCTCCACAAACTGTGACCACACACTCCACAAACTGTGACCACAGTCTCCACAAACTGACCACACACTCCACAAACTGTGACCACACTCTCCACAAACTGTGACCACACTCTCCACAAACTGACCACACTCTCCACAAACTGTGACCACACTCTCCACAAACTGACCACACTCTCCACAAACTGTGACCACTCTCCACAAACTGTGACCACACTCTCCACAAACTGTGACCACACTCTCCACAAACTGTGACCACACTCTCCACAAACTGTGACCACACTCTCCACAAACTGTGACCACACTCTTCACAAACTGTGACCACAATCTCCACAAACTTTGACCACACTCTCCACAAACTGTGACCACACTCTCCACAAACTGTTACCTGATTATATTAATTGAAAATGTATTTTTAGCTTATTGTTGTGACTCGTGGATAAGATGTTAGAGTGTTGCTCTCACATTTGTGAGGTGCAGAGTTCGAAATGGAGAGATTAACAATGTACAAGAGGGAATGTGATGGTTTAACTTATAGGGAATGTGCTGATTTAACTGTTAGTGAATGTGCTGGTTTAACGTGTAGGGAATGTACTGGTTTAACTGAATGTGCTGGTTTAACTGTTAGTGAATGTGCTGGTTTAACGTGTAGGGAATGTACTGGTTTAACTTTTAGTGAATGTGCTGGTTTAACTGTTAGTGAATGTGCTGGTTTAACGTGTAGGGAATGTACTGGTTTAACTGAATGTGCTGGTTTAACTGATAGGGAATGTACTGGTTTAACTGTTAGTGAATGTGCTGGTTTAACTGTTAGTGAATGTGCTGGTTTAACTGATAAGGAATGTGCTGGTTTAACTGTTAGTGAATGTGCTGGTTTAACTGTTAGTGAATGTGCTGGTTTAACTGTTAGTGAATGTGCTGGTTTAACTGTTAGTGAATGTGCTGGTTTAACTGTTAGTGAATGTGCTGGTTTAACTGTTAGTGAATGTGCTGGTTTAACTGTTAGTGAATGTGCTGGTTTAACTGTTAGTGAATGTGCTGGTTTAACTGTTAGTGAATGTGCTGGTTTAACTGTTAGTGAATGTGCTGGTTTAACTGTTAGTGAATGTGCTGGTTTAACTGTTAGTTAATTTGCTGGTTTAACTGTTAGTGAATGTGCTGGTTTAACTGTTAGTGAATGTGCTGGTTTAACTGTTAGTTAATTTGCTGGTTTAACTGAATGTGTTGGTGTAACTGAATGTGCTGGTTTAACTGAATATGCTGGTTTAACTGAATGTGCTGGTTTAACTGAATGTGCTGGTTTAACTGAATGTGCTGGTTCAACTGAATGTGCTGGTTCAACTGAATGTGCTGGTGTAACTGATAGTAAATGTGCTGGTTTATGAGGGCACCGAGACATATTTGATATTTGGGGGTGGGGGGGGGGGGGTTGAATATTAAACATGCGACTAGTAGAACTGGATGTAGTAAGGTCAATACAAGAAATATACAAGAGTAAATCGTATGAGAAAAATATCAACATCTGAACAAATTACAAGCAAGCTAAATAGGATAATTAGAAAATGCTACATCTATTCTATATTAATGTAGACATATGGCTCAGAAACATGGACAATAAATAAACAATTAGAAGACAGAATTGATGCCTTTGAGATGTGGGTATATAGAAGAATAGGGAGAACATCATTGAAAGAGAAAGAAATCTGGTGAAAACACAAATGAATGTCTGGCACCTTGTTTTTGTATACTGTCATTTCTGTCATAAAGATACTAATGTTGGAATTAATACAAAAACTTACTTGTGTAGTCAAAGGTTGAGTAGAAAGTGCTACCTCCGGGGATAGTGAATAATTGTGGTAACCTAGGAACTATTGGTATAACCACGCTGTCCTAGTCAGCTTGTACAGACTAAGCATCTAAGGGTCCACCATGACGACTGTATTGCCTATTCTATTAATCGATAACTGAACAGATACCACTAGGGAGTGTCAGGTGAATATTTTACCTCTTCCTGTCATTCTAATTATCTGTGGCTCCACCCGTTGCCACGGTATCACAGTCAACACATTCAAAGTTCCGTTGATAGATGATGTCTCTGTTAGTTTATGTGTTACTGTCTGCCCATATTTGTGTCTTCCCCTGTCAAACTGTGTTTGTCCCTATCAAACTGTGTTTGTCCCTATCAAACTGTGTTTGTCCCTGTCAAACTGTGTTTGTTCCTGTCAAACTGTGTTTGCCCCTGTCAAACTGTGTTTGCCCCTGTCAAACTGTGTTTGTCCCTGTCAAACTGTGTTTGTTCCTGTCAAACTGTGTTTGTTCCTGTCAAACTGTGTTTGTTCCTATCAAACTGTGTTTGCCCCTGTCAAACTGTGTTTGTCCCTGTCAAACTGTGTTTGTCCCTGTCAAACTGTGTTTGTTCCTGTCAAACTGTGTTTGTCCCTGTCAAACTGTGTTTGTCCCTGTCAAACTGTGTTTGTTCCTGTCAAACTGTGTTTGTCCCTGTCAAACTGTGTTTGTTCCTGTCAAACTGTGTTTGCCCCTGTCAAACTGTGTTTGTCCCTGTCAAACTGTGTTTGTTCCTGTCAAACTGTGTTTGTTCCTATCAAACTGTGTTTGCCCCTGTCAAACTGTGTTTGTCCCTGTCAAACTGTGTTTGTTCCTATCAAACTGTGTTTGTTCCTATCAAACTGTGTTTGTTCCTATCAAACTGTGTTTGTTCCTGTCAAACTGTGTTTGTCCCTATCAAACTGTGTTTGTTCCTGTCAAACTGTGTTTGTTCCTATCAAACTGTGTTTGTTCCTGTCAAACTGTGTTTGTCCCTATCAAACTGTGTTTGTTCCTGTCAAACTGTGTTTGTTCCTGTCAAACTGTGTTTGCCCCTGTCAAACTGTGTTTGTTCCTGTCAAACTGGATAATCTTCTTCTTCTATTCTGTGTTCTGTCTTTCAGCCTCAGGTCACAGAAAGACAGAATATTTACACATCTTTTAGTTATGTGCTTTATGTTCGGTGGGCATTCACTGCTTCATCTGTTCCACTAATCCATCGTGTGCTGCAGCAACATTTAGCTGTGTTTTCATCGCATTAAAAAAACATAGACCTCATTATGAATACTAAAAGGCCTTGGAAAGTTGTAGAGGACTGACTTTAATCTAACTAGGTTACACGTATGTATTCATTCCCTGTCCACGAAGCGGTACGCCGTAAAGCATGTTCTGTTATCTTTCATATTTGATTGATTGTGTTCATGGAAATATATTTCTATCAATTTTAATGCAAGAATAAGTTATCCAATAACATAGAAAACTACGAGTAGAAAGTTATGACTATCTCGGACACATAATAAGTTAAACAATTAGAATTATATAATGCTATATTCGTTCTATATTCGTTCTATATTCATGTATTGCTCAGATACATGGACAATGAATAAATAACTGGAAGACAGAATTGATGCCTGTGATATATGTGGATATATAGAAGAATAGACAGAACATCATGGAAATTGAAGAAAACACAGAGGTTCTCAAACACTGTGTATGAAAAAAGAACTCAAGAGATATAAAGATCAAACAAAAAAGTATGTTAGAAATATTAAGAGACCTAGCTAAAGACCTTATTAAGAGACCTAGCTAAAGACCTTATTAGAGGTTAATGTCGAGGGGGGGGGAGCGAGCAAGAGGTAGGAAGAGATACAAATGGGAGAGAAACATCACGAAATGGACAGATTACAGTCTAGCACAGTGCGCCACCGAGTCCATTCCGTTGTGCATGGAATGTCACTTATTTCAACACCATCCTCCTCCCCCTTGTCAGCGACTCACAGTTTTTCAGATCTCCCTTCCCCACCATCTCCCACCCGATAATTGGTGATGTAATCTTTGAAACGACCCCCCCCCCCCCCCACTTGTGAGTTTTAGCCGTCGGTAAACTGACAGATTTGAGAATGTTGTTTGTGTGTGGGTTGTTAGTTAGTTAGTTAGTTAGTCGTCGGATCATCATCACTGCAAACTGGACACATCCATAGTTGCTCCGATCTCTCCTTGAGTGTATCCGCCATCACACTTCTGCTGACAGTACCGGTCCTATGCTGGTTGACCATCATTCTTCTGCGCCCTCCAAAATGTTCACCTCTAGCAACACCGCATCTCAATCCCTGATCTTTAATCCTAGCCATTGAAAAGGAATCATCATCCACATTCGTCTCACTCTCGCGTGTTATATCTCTTAAGGAGTTCAAAACGTCAGCGCGATCCATTGCCCCATCGCCCTTTGCCACAATCGCACACGATGCCAGTTGATCCGCTCTTTCATTGCCTCGAACGCCCACATGTCCCGGCGCGAAAATAAATGTAACCGCTTTCAAGCTCGCATTTCTCAAGGCCTCAATCCACTGTTCGCGAACGAGACCCACTTGTACCTTCTTAATCATACTCATAGAGTCACTCAAGATGCAGACCTGCGTTACTTTCTGTGTGCGTAGCCACTCAAATGCCTTGGTCACCGCCATAGTCTCCATGGTCATACTACTCGTAGTGACCGCAAAGGCACCACTTTCCTCCTTGATCGTTTTACCTGCGCACTGAGCTGTAAAGGCCCAAGCACTGCGAACATGCCTAATTACAGATCCATCAGTGTATATAATCACATCCCCCTCTTTGGTATTCTCACTGATTAAAGCCTGCACTTCTTTCTCCACAGCTGTGGGACACCATTCTCTGCATTCCCTGCTAAGTGATATTACTACTCTCAAACAAGTTTCGAAATCTGTGGGTTGTATCTCTTGTTATGATGAGTTACAACTTGGGTTAGGAATGTATTACAGATTTACAACCATAACACTCCCCCCCCCCCCCAACAAATGGTGGCTGGTAACCTAGTCACTTCTAGATTACACTGTAACGTATTCATCTACCAACAAATGGTGGCTGGTAACCTAGTCACTTGTAGATTACACTGTGTTAACGTGTTCATCTACCAACAAATGGTGGCTGGTAACCTAGTCACTTGTAGATTACACTGTAACGTATTCATCTACCAACAAATGGTGGCTGTTAACCTAGTCACTTGTAGATTACACTGTAACGTATTCATCTACAAACAAATGGTGGCTGTTAACCTAGTCACTTGTAGATTACACTGTGTTAACGTATTCATCTACCAACAAATGGTGGCTGGTAACCTAGTCACTTGTAGATTACACTGTAACGTATTCATCTACCAACAAATGGTGGCTGGTAACCTAGTCACTTCTAGATTACACTGTAACGTATTCATCTACCAACAAATGGTGGCTGGTAACCTAGTCACTTGTAGATTACACTGTAACGTATTCATCTACCAACAAATGGTGGCTGGTAACCTAGTCACTTGTAGATTACACTGTGTTAACGTATTCATCTACAAACAAATGGTGGCTGGTAACCTAGTCACTTGTAGATTACACTGTGTTAACGTATTCATCTACCAACAAATGGTGGCTGGTAACCTAGTCACTTGTAGATTACACTGTAACGTATTCATCTACCAACAAATGGTGGCTGGTAACCCAGTCACTTCTAGATTACACTGTAACGTATTCATCTACCAACAAATGGTGGCTGGTAACCTAGTCACTTGTAGATTACACTGTGTTAACGTATTCATCTACCAACAAATGGTGGCTGGTAACCTAGTCACTTGTAGATTACACTGTGTTAACGTATTCATCTACCAACAAATGGTGGCTGGTAACCTAGTCACTTGTAGATTACACTGTGTTAACGTATTCATCTACAAACAAATGGTGGCTGGTAACCTAGTCACTTGTAGATTACACTGTGTTAACGTATTCATCTACCAACAAATGGTGGCTGGTAACCTAGTCACTTGTAGATTACACTGTAACGTATTCATCTACAAACAAATGGTGGCTGGTAACCTAGTCACTTGTAGATTACACTGTGTTAACGTATTCATCTACCAACAAATGGTGGCTGGTAACCTAGTCACTTCTAGATTACACTGTAACGTATTCATCTACCAACAAATGGTGGCTGGTAACCTAGTCACTTCTAGATTACACTGTAACGTATTCATCTACAAACAAATGGTGGCTGGTAACCTAGTCACTTCTAGATTACACTGTAACGTATTCATCTACAAACAAATGGTGGCTGGTAACCTAGTCACTTGTAGATTACACTGTGTTAACGTATTCATCTACCAACAAATGGTGGCTGGTAACCTAGTCACTTCTAGATTATACTGTGTTAACGTATTCATCTACCAACAAATGGTGGCTGGTAACCTAGTCACTTCTAGATTACACTGTAACGTATTTATCTACCAACAAATGGTGGCTGGTAACCTAGTCACTTGTAGATTACACTGTAACGTATTCATCTACCAACAAATGGTGGCTGGTAACCTAGTCACTTCTAGATTACACTGTAACGTATTCATCTACCAACAAATGGTGGCTGGTAACCTAGTCGCTTCTAGATTACACTGTAACGTATTCATCTACCAACAAATGGTGGCTGGTAACCTAGTCACTTGTAGATTACACTGTGTTAACGTATTCATCTACCAACAAATGGTGGCTGGTAACCTAGTCGCTTCTAGATTACACTGTAACGTATTCATCTACCAACAAATGGTGGCTGTTAACCTAGTCACTTGTAGATTACACTGTGTTAACGTATTCATCTACCAACAAATGGTGGCTGGTAACCTAGTCACTTGTAGATTACACTGTGTTAACGTATTCATCTACCAACAAATGGTGGCTGGTAACCTAGTCACTTGTAGATTACACTGTGTTAACGTATTCATCTACCAACAAATGGTGGCTGGTAACCTAGTCACTTGTAGATTACACTGTGTTAACGTATTCATCTACCAACAAATGGTGGCTGGTAACCTAGTCACTTGTAGATTACACTGTGTTAACGTATTCATCTACCAACAAATGGTGGCTGGTAACCTAGTCACTTGTAGATTACACTGTGTTAACGTATTTATCTACCAACAAATGGTGGCTGGTAACCTAGTCACTTGTAGATTACACTGTGTTAACGTATTCATCTACCAACAAATGGTGGCTGGTAACCTAGTCACTTGTAGATTACACTGTGTTAACGTATTCATCTACCAACAATATAATATAAATATCTATATACTTGAAAATGACTGCAATTTTTACGACCCCCCCCCCCCAGCTTGTGCACGGATCTTTTCTTACACAGAACTGGAGCAGGTGAAGTGCATATATTGATTTGTAGAGTGCTGGGCATTTATAAGAACAGCATCGATTGAAAATCTGCATAGTGCAGGCGCACACGGGCAGGTATGAGAGTTTCCGTGGTTTTGTAAGAAAGTATCCAGAGAAATGATGAACTGTCATTACAGCGCGCATTTTTGTGTATCTTAGAAAAATAACTAGAAAGTGCCTACGGCGGAGATGTCTGTTTTCTACAAACAAAATATAGAAAAAAGCCGTTTCTACAATGGGAGAAGAAACGTAGGAAGGAGATGAAGTTAGTACATAGACAGTATATCTGTACGAAATCAATGCCGACAACTATGTCAACGCAAGCAACAACATAATCATGACATCTTTCATGACATTCTTCTTTTATCAGCGTTCATTCTCAAACTCCCACTGCAACTCTCTTGTAGCAGGACATATTCTCAAACTCCCACTGCAACTCTCTTGTAGCAGGACATATTCTCAAACTCCCACTGCATCTCTCTTGTAGCAGGACATATTCTCAAACTCCCACTGCATCTCTCTTGTAGCAGGACAATGTCATCAAACTCCCACTGCATCTCTCTTGTAGCAGGACAATGTCATCAAACTCCCACTGCATCTCTCTTGTAGCAGGACAATGTCCTCAAACTCCCACTGCATCACTCTTGTAGCATGACAATGTCCTCAAACTCCCACTGCATCTCTCTTGTAGCAGGACAATGTCCTCAAACTCCCACTGCATCTCTTGTAGCAGGACAATGTCCTCAAACTCCCACTGCATCTCTCTTGTAGCAGGACAATGTCCTCAAACTCCCACTG
Organism: Meghimatium bilineatum; assembly: GCA_034231615.1. Lineage (NCBI taxonomy): Eukaryota > Metazoa > Mollusca > Gastropoda > Stylommatophora > Philomycidae > Meghimatium > Meghimatium bilineatum. The sequence continues at coordinate 25,123,406 of CM067302.1, forward strand.
CATCTCTTGTAGCAGGACAATGTCCTCAAACTTCCACTGCATGTCTCTTGTAGCAGGACAATGTCCTCAAACTCCCACTGCATCTCTCTTGTAGCAGGACAATGTCCTCAAACTCCCACTGCATCTCTCTTGTAGCAGGACAATGTCCTCAAACTCCCACTGCATCTCTCTTGTAGCAGGACACTGTCCTCAAACTCCCACTGCATCTCTCTTGTAGCAGGACAATGTCCTCAAACTCCCACTGCATCTCTCTTGTAGCAGGACAATGTCCTCAAACTCCCACTGCATCTCTCTTGTAGCAGGACAATGTCCTCAAACTCCCACTGCATCTCTCTTGTAGCAGGACAACGATCGTGCTAGATTTCCAGCAGGATTTAATCCAGACAATAAAAATGTCTGTTTAACCTCTTATCACCATTTTATGTGTAGGAATGACCAGATAAATCCGTCTTCGACGTTTTCCATGACATTTAGTCGTCAGATCATATCTTGGCACTTCGGACACGGCCATAGACGCTTTGATCTCACATGTAGCATGTCTTTCAGCATGTGGTCAGCTTTCGGACATGACAACCCGACACTCCAGGCCAACCGTTCTCTTATAGTTGTAGGGGGGGGGGGGTGGGGTGGGTCGAGGTGTAGGGCTTGTTTTCTTGCAGTATTGGTGAGAATTGTCTGAAGGACGTTTTGCCCAGTTTTCAAATGTCAAATAATACAATTAAATTATATATATATATATATATATATATATATATATATATATATATATATATATATATGTGTGTGTGTGTGTGTGTGTGTGTGTGTGTGTGTGAGAGAGACAGACAGAGAGAGAGAGAGAGAAAGAGAGAAAACTTATGGTACTGTATAGGGTAATTACTGTTAGTGATTTTTGAAACAACCAACTGTTCTAGTGACGTGGCAAATCTTCAAGTCTATCCTTCTATCTAGAGATTCAAAGATGGTCGCATATAGGTTAAAGGGTTAAATTACTCCCACCCCCGTCCCCGTTTAAGGAAAATAGCACATGCCATTTAGTATAAATAAACATATAAATCAGGGGGCAATCTCCCTTCCGCCATACTTGAACAGTTTTTCCAACTATCACCGTCACACTATATACATGATGTTTAGCCAGTAAACCTTGATACAACTCGTTTCTAATTAGAATAAAAAATTAAACCTCTAGCGTATACCGTCAATAGTAGCACTAGAATGTAAGCTCAACACTTAGACAATAGTAGTACTAGAATGTAAGCTCAACACTTAGACAATAGTAGTACTAGAATGTAAGCTCAACACTTAGACAATAGTAGTACTAGAATGTAAGCTCAACACTTAGACAATAGTAGTACTAGAATGTAAGCTCAACACTTAGACAATAGTAGTACTAGAATGTAAGCTCAACACTTAGACAATAGTAGTACTAGAATGTAAGCTCAACATTTAGACAATAGTAGTACTAGAATGTAAGCTCAACACTTAGAGAGACAATAGTAGTACTAGAATGTAAGCTCAACACTTAGACAATAGTAGTACTAGAATGTAAGCTCAACACTTAGAGAGACAATAGTAGTACTAGAATGTAAGCTCAACACTTAGAGAGACAATAGTAGTACTAGAATGTAAGCTCAACACTTAGAGAGACAATAGTAGTACTAGAATGTAAGCTCAACACTTAGAGATACAATAGTAGTACTAGAATGTAAGCTCAACACTTAGAGAGACAATAGTAGTACTAGAATGTAAGCTCAACACTTAGAGAGACAATAGTAGTACTAGAATGTAAGCTCAACACTTAGAGAGACAATAGTAGTACTAGAATGTAAGCTCAACACTTAGACAATAGTAGTACTAGAATGTAAGCTCAACACTTAGAGATACAATAGTAGTACTGGAATGTAAGCTCAACACTTAGAGAGACAATAGTAGTACTAGAATGTAAGCTCAACACTTAGAGAGACAATAGTAGTACTAGAATGTAAGCTCAACACTTAGACAATAGTAGTACTAGAATGTAAGCTCAACACTTAGAGAGACAATAGTAGTACTAGAATGTAAGCTCAACACTTAGACAATAGTAGTACTAGAATGTAAGCTCAACACTTAGAGAGACAATTACTGGAACAACTAGCTGGAGTGCCTGTAGCATGTGCTAACAATGTAATTATAGGTTATTGCTGCAACTGACTGAGGGGACATTGCTGAAGCAGATCAATAACGTCTGACTAATCGTTACTTCTAGCACTCGGCGGCCATATTTGATGCTTTGTTTATCTTTTGTTACGATATTCATGCTTCAAGAAATACACTAGCAACTATTTATATTAGATGTTCTCATACATTTTATATCTCCCATGACCCCCGTGTGAAAGTTGCACCACATCCAACTCAGAAGTACTGTTTTAGTTGGTGGAAAACAGATGCTTGCACATACCCACGTATATGTCACACAGCGTGTTCTGTCACGTAGTCACATATTCAGTTTGTTCTTTACCGCAGTCAGTCTATTGTTCTGTCACGTAGTCACATATTCACGATGTTCTTTCACGTAGTCACATATTCACGTTGTTCTGTCACATAGTCACATGTTCACGTTGTTCTGTCACATAGTCACATATTCACGTTGTTCTGTCACGTAGTCAAATATTCACGTTGTTCTGTCACGTAGTCACATATTCACGTTGTTCTGCCACGAAGTCACATATTCACGTTATTCTGTCACATAGTCACATATTCACGTTGTTCTGTCACGTAGTCACATATTCACGTTGTTCTGATTATTTGGTTACAGTAAATTGAATCTCTTGTGGTGAGGTACGCTTCACTCAACCGTGTATGGCAATCCACAATTTAGTTATGTCAGAGCCTTCAACAAACAGACGACTGGTTCTGGCAATTCACAATTTAGTTATGCCAGAGCCTTCAACAAACAGACGACTGGTTCTGGCAATTCACAATTTAGTTATGTCAGAGCTTTCAACAAACAGACGACTGGTTCTGGTAATCCATAATTTAGATATGTCAGAGCCTTCAACAAACAGACGACTGGTTCTGGTAATCCAGTTACCAACACGACATCCGAGTTATGGATATTATTTTATTCCCATAGGCAGCCTATCTCGTATTTAGTCTATATTAATCAGAATTTGAACCAAAGCTTCAATATTTAGAGAAAGTTGTTCAGTAGAGAGTATATGTGTTTTATTAATTTTAGGAGAAAAACCCTTTAAAGTCAGCCTGTGGTATTTATCACTTAAAGTGATCTTGTGGTATTCATGTCATAAAGTCAGCCTGTGGTATTCATGTCATAAAGTCATCTTGTGGTATTCATCACTTAAAGTCAGCCTGTGGTATTCATCTCTTAAAGTCAGCCTGTGGTATTCATCTCTTAAAGTCATCTTGTGGCATTCATCTCATAAAGTCAGCCTGTGGCATTCATCTCATAAAGTCAGCCTGTGGCATTCATCTCATAAAGTCAGCCTGTGGTATTCATCTCTTAAAGTCATCTTGTGGCATTCATCTCATAAAGTCAGCCTGTGGTATTCATCTCTTAAAGTCAGCCTGTGGTATTCATCACTTAAAGTCATCTTGTGGTATTCATCTCTTAAAGTCAGCCTGTGGTATTCATCACTTAAAGTCATCTTGTGGTATTCATCTCATAAAGTCAGCCTGTGGCATTCATCTCATAAAGTCAGCCTGTGGCATTCATCTCATAAAGTCAGCCTGTGGTATTCATCTCTTAAAGTCAGCCTGTGGTATTCATCACTTAAAGTCATCTTGTGGTATTCATCTCTTAAAGTCAGCCTGTGGTATTCATCTCTTAAAGTCAGCCTGTGGTATTCATCTCATAAAGTCAGCCTGTCGTATTCATCACTTAAAGTCATCTTGTGGTATTCATCTCATAAAGTCATCCTGTGGCATTTATCTCTTAAAGTCAGCCTGTGGCTTCATTTCAATGGTTTTTTAAAAATCGTATGTACTTTAATCCTGTTGTGATTTTCTAAATAATATTACGTTTAGTAGTTCGCCATTGTTGTTTGGCCCAATTGCCTGCGGTTTAACTGGAACAATTTATCTCGATCTTGTGAACGGCGCTGACTAGTCCCATATTTCTCATTCACAAAACTGAACATATGAAATTACCAAGAAAACTATTAGCGTGACTTTGTTCTGTCTAGAAAATGATAGCCTTATCATAACCTGGAAAACTGATGGTTGGTATAATTCTAAATTTGATCTTTTTGGTGACCATGTTCCCACTTTGATCTTGTGTGGCGGTCACGTTCCCACTTTGATCTTGTGTGGTGGTCACGTTCCCACTTTGATCTTGTGTGGTGGTCACGTTCCCACTTTGATCTTGTGTGGCGGTAACGTTCCCACTTTGATCTTGTGTGGCGGTCACGTTCCCACTTTGATCTTGTGTGGTGGTCACGTTCCCACTTTGATCTTGTGTGGCGGTCATGTTCCCACTTTGACCTTGTGTGGCCGCCATGTTCCCACTTTGATCTTGTGTGGCCGCCATGTTCCCACTTTGATTTGAGGGTGACTTTAATTGTTATTTTTACTATTTTCTATATAGTTCCTAAGACATTCTCGTACAAAGTGTCACCTTTTTTGCGAACTTGTCTGCTGCTTTATTTCCTAAGATGTTGCAATATGCTAGCATCTATAGAATGATGGTCTTCTTAAAGCACTGGAACAACTTTTCAACTAAAAGCGTAGTACTACCAGCGACCTGTTAATAAGTTTAAAAAAAAAGTTAGTTTACCTTATTCACGCGCAAGGAATAGGTGTCGCAAACCAGGAACCCGACTCGAAAATACCGAGATTCCGGACTAAAAACAGATGCATCAAAATACCGGGATTGGATTTATGAAAACCGTGATTGTCGGTATTGAGTTCCACAAATATAAATTGTTTTTCTTAGTTTCCAATGTGCTAACATTCACACCACGCGTCTCTTGTTAAACACGACCGACGGACTAGATCTGTGTTATTTGCGCGATCGTCAAAGAAGTATGGGTTGCAATTAGTTTTGTTTTTATACTGTGCGTGTGTAGTGTGTAAGTGTCGACTGACATGTAGAAATTGCGTATGATAGCTGAAGGTCTATTCCTCCGACCGGTGTGGAGTCTGAGCGGATGTTCTTGTCATTGGGTTATATTTGTAACCATTTGCGTTCACAATGTAGAGATCAAACATTAGACACGTTGTAATATTTACAATTTAATTATTTACGTTGACCAAACATTCAGAAAAGCACAAATTATTTTAATTTGTAATTAAATAATCTATTTAAATGAAAAAGTTATAATATGATTTTTGTTCCTTTGATTCAAGCATGTAGTTGGACATGTGTGTTATTGTTTGATTAAAGCATGTAGTTAGACATGTGTGTTATTGTTTGTTTCAAGCATGTAGACATGTGTGTTATTGTTTGATTAAAGCATGTAGTTAGACATGTGTGTTATTGTTTGATTAAAGCATGTAGTTAGACATGTGTGTTATTGTTTGATTCAAGAATGTAGTTAGACATGTGTGTTATCGTTTGTTTCAAGCATGTAGTTAGACATGTGTGTTATCGTTTGTTTCAAGCATGTAGTTAGACATGTGTGTTATCGTTTGTTTCAAGCATGTAGTTAGACATGTGTGTTATTGTTTGTTTCAAGCATGTAGTTAGACATGTGTGTTATTGTTTGTTTCAAGCATGTAGTTAGACATGTGTGTTATTGTTTGTTTCAAGCATGTAGTTAGACATGTGTGTTATCGTTTGTTTCAAGCATGTAGTTAGGACATGTGCTCGTTTATTGTTTGTTTCAAGCATGTAGTTAGACATGTGTGCTATCGTTTCAAGCATGTAGTTAGACATGTGTGTTATTGTTTGATTCAAGCATATAGTTAGACATGTGTGTTATCGTTTGTTTCAAGCATGTAGTTAGACATGTGTGTTATTGTTTGTTTCAAGCATGTAGTTAGACATGTGTGTTATTGTTTGATTAAAGCATGTAGTTAGACATGGGTGTTATTGTTTGATTAAAGCATGTAGTTAGACATGTGTGTTATTGTTTGATTAAAGCATGTAGTTAGACATGTGTGTTATTGTTTGATTAAAGCATGTAGTTAGACATGTGTGTTATTGTTTGTTTCAAGCATGTAGTTAGACATGTGTGTTATTGTTTGATTAAAGCATGTAGTTAGACATGTGTGTTATTGTTTGATTAAAGCATGTAGTTAGACATGTGTGTTATTGTTTGTTTCAAGCATGTAGTTAGACATGTGTGTTATCGTTTGTTTCAAGCATGTAGTTAGACATGCGTGTTATTATTTGATTAAAGCATGTAGTTAGACATTTGTGTTATTGTTTGATTAAAGCATGTAGTTAGACATGTGTGTTATCGTTTGTTTCAAGCATGTAGTTAGACATGTGTGTTATCGTTTGTTTCAAGCATGTAGTTAGACATGTGTGTTATTGTTTGTTTCAAGCATGCAGTTAGACATGTGTGTTATCGTTTGTTTCAAGCATGTAGTTAGACATGTATGTTATTGTTTGATTAAAGCATGTAGTTAGACATGTGTGTTATTGTTTGATTAAAGCATGTAGTTAGACATGTGTGTTATCGTTTGTTTCAAGCATGTAGTTAGACATGTGTGTTATCATTTGTTTCAAGCATGTAGTTAGACATGTGTGTTATCGTTTGTTTCAAGCATGTAGTTAGACATGTGTGTTATTGTTTGTTTCAAGCATGTAGTTAGACATGTTTGTTATTGTTTGTTTCAAGCATGTAGTTAGACATGTGTGTTATTGTTTGTTTCAAGCATGTAGTTAGACATGTGTGTTATCGTTTGTTTCAAGCATGTAGTTAGACATGTGTGTTATTGTTTGTTTCAAGCATGTAGTTAGACATGTGTGTTATCGTTTGTTTCAAGCATGTAGTTAGACATGTGTGTTATTGTTTGATTAAAGCATGTAGTTAGACATGTGTGTTATTGTTTGATTAAAGCATGTAGTTAGACATGTGTGTTATTGTTTGTTTCAAGCATGTAGTTAGACATGTGTGTTATCGTTTGTTTCAAGCATGTAGTTAGACATGTGTGTTATCGTTTGTTTCAAGCATGTAGTTAGACATGTGTGTTATCGTTTGTTTCAAGCATGTAGTTAGACATGTGTGTTATTGTTTGTTTCAAGCATGTAGTTAGACATGTGTGTTATCGTTTGTTTCAAGCATGTAGTTAGACATGTGTGTTATTGTTCAACGATTATTAAAGTGCGATGTTGTCTTCATGTTTTTTTTTCCAGTGATAAATGGTCACCACTAATCTCGACCACAACTTCTCTAAATATCAATGAGAAACTCTGCATTAGTTTTCTTGGCTGTCCATTGTATTTTCATCTCTAAATATAGAAAATATCGAAATACCGGTACTCGTAAACTTCGATATTGCAAATACCGGTTTCGGTAAAAAGGTCCGGATTGCGACCCCCTGCACGGATGTCGTTTCGGAGAATACCGTGTTAGATCAAACAAAAATGCATAACTCTGTTGCAAGCTGTGCCTGTATTAGATGTGCAAGCTGTGCCTGTGTTAGATGTGCAAGCTGTGCCTGTGTTAGATGTGCAAGCTGTGCATGTGTTAGATGTGCAAGCTGTGCCTGTGTTAGATGTGCAAGCTGTGCATGTGTTAGATGTGCAAGCTGTGCCTGTGTTGTGTGCGTATATTTCATTGATGACGGTGTTCCCGGCGTCTGAATATTCCACGAAGATCGGTGGAATTTCATTAGGCTGGGTCTAATTTGCGACAGTTGATGTTTTTAAAATACTTCCCGTTGAACTGGGAATTAAACCTTATATCACCGGACTAGGAAGCTTATGACATGACGTCATATCTGTAATTTAGTATATGAAAATAATATACGTATGACTAGTTGATCCTACCATTGGCTGGCAACAACAATACTGACCCCTTACTGGTAGACTCCTCTCTGTAAGGCTAGCAAGTACAACAATACTGATCCCTTACTGGTAGACTCCTCACTGTAAGGCTAGCAAGTACAACAATACTGATCCCTTACTGGTAGACTCCTCACTGTCTGTAAGGCTAGCAAGTACAACAATACTGATCCCTTACTGGTAGACTCCTCACTGTCTGTAAGGCTAGCAAGTATATATGAATAGTAGCATGAGATTTGTATTAGTTATTACATTTACCAGAAGCGACGTTGAGAGATCAATAGAATTGGGGAAACGTTGCGCCAGTGCTACGTGATCAGACTAGGTCAGTTTGAGAACTGTGGTCGGAAAGGTTTGTCAGATATGTATATACCACTGAGTGGGGGGGGGCGCTTCATATAATCACACACTCATTGTATGAGCGTCGATTCATAATACACTCCCCGCCCAACTCTATTTATATCTAATAATAACCAGTGCTTGCAATAATACTAATTGTTTCATGCCACCTTCCATCACACACATTTCCATAATTTTATCATTTAAAATTCTGCACTTATTGTCATCTGAGATCGGTAAATTCCTTTGGTCTGTTTGCAATAATTTATTCACCAGGAATGCCATTTATTGTAACTGAATTATTGCATGGCACTTTTGAACTGTTACATGAGATGTCCATATGCAAACACACAAGAAGTATTGCGTAAATAATATGCGTCGTGTTCAATTGTCCAGATATGTGAAGAAACCAAATGTACGTGAACAACTTGAAAATACTGTAAATGTACTCATATTGAGAATATGTTTCTTTTTTACTTTATGTAGGGTATGTCTAGAAATGAGGACAACACTATTTGTGACACCTTCCACAACTGTCAAGAGTTTATGCACATTGTTTATTTATGTCACTCATTATTAACGCCCCCCCCTTCCCCATATACTTTTTTTTATCATAAAAATCAAGAAAAAAAGAGTACATAATTTATTTCAGAATAAACAACAACAGTCTTGTTCACGTCACAACTGGTTATATTGAATGTATCTACATACATATTGCTTGCAGAATGGCAGATGAAGATATAGTTGACAAACTTGCTATGACAATACTACACCTGATTGCTTGGCAGCATTATACCCGCATGCATGCATGACAAAACACGGGTGTTCTGGTTACATGTACCATGACGTGAAACACCTCTCTATCATGATATTTCTGTGTCATACTGTTGTTTTTAATTGCTTGATACCGGGGGTCCTCAGCTTACCTTGATTTGTATGTGTGGGTCTCGACTAGCAACCATATTTTTCAATGGCATATATATATATATATAGTTTCATATTCTTTCCAGAACGTTGTCTTCATCATGGATACTCTGATCGTATCTCTTGTCCCAGGCAAGCAGGCCAACATTGGCCAGAGACATATGCATACAGTCTTCGATGTCGCTGGTTTGTCGTCATCTTGGTCTTCCACTTCTCTCTCCCGGCACTCTGTCCTCTAGAATCAGCTTTCGATACCATCATGTCGCTTTAAGTGTCCAAAATACTGTAGCTTCCTTCTTATGGTGGTATTTAGAAGCCAGCCTTCATTTAGTTGCAGTAATTTCACAATTTCAATGTTCTTTTTCTCTGTCCATGATATTCGTAGGATCTTTCTGTAGCACTTCATTTCAAATAAGTTTATTGTTTTGTATATTGTCTTGTTTAAATTTCACGTCTCACATCCATATGTTGTCACTGGGAAAACACATGATCTTAAAAGTGTTACTTTAGTGTCGTTATTACTACTTTGCCACAACTTTCTTATTGTTGTGAATGTTGCCATTGCGAGTGTTCTTCTTTTCTCGACTGAACAATCTCTGAAACTGTTTATATTTGCTCGCAGATATTCGAATAACATAGCTTCTCACTAACCGTACCTGTCTTGTATTACAGGTGTACGCTCCACCTGCACTTCTCACTAACAGCACCTGTCTTGTATTACAGGTGTACGCTCCACCTGCACTTCTCACTAACAGCATCTGTCTTGTATTACAGGTGTACGCTCCACCTGCACTTCTCACTAACAGCACCTGTCTTGTATTACAGGTGTACGCTCCACCTGCACTTCTCACTAACAGCACCTGTCTTGTATTACAGGTGTACGCTCCACCTGCACTTCTCACTAACCGCACCTGTCTTGTATTACAGGTGTACGCTCCACCTGCACTTCTCACTAACCGCACCTGTCTTGTATTACAGGTGTACGCTCCACCTGCACTTCTCACTAACCGCACCTATCTTGTATTACAGGTGTACGCTCCACCTGTACTTCTATTCTACTACATCTCTTTTACCTGAACCTTATACAGCTCATCCATCCCCCCTCCCTTGCAGTTGTGCTCTCAACTGATTCCAAGTGTTTACCGAACGAGTTATCGATACAGGTGGCTAGTAGGTGTTATCCTTGTGTGTCAAATCAATGTCCACGCCCCCGTGCATGATCTCTTCCCGACATCAGCTTATGCGCTCCTCGTTTTTCTTGTCATTCTCTTGTTGAATAACATTTTTTTCCCCTTTCAGAATCAGCATATATACAGTTGTTGGTCATGTAGGCCTACGCCTCCTCGTTTCAGAATCAGCATATAAACAGTTGTTGGTCATGTAGGCCTACCCCTCCTCGTTTCAAGTGTAGACTGTTTCTTATCTTCTCAAGTCTAGACCTATATATATATATATATATATATATATATATATATATATATATATATATATATATATATATATATATATATATATATATATATATATATATATACTCTAGAAGGAATACCCGGCGTTGCACGGGGTTGAGAATAAGAAAAAGAGAGTACTGTTTCAACCATGAATGTTATGAATAGTAGTTATGTTGACTACTGGAAAACTGACGCTGTAGATATTCTTTTTTTTCTTTTCAAAAGCATACTCATAAAATTAGTCAGAAAGTAGACACGAAAAGCAATGTGGGACTCTTGAAAAAAAAGAAAACATCATTGGCAGGCATACTTATTCATAAATAAAAGTGAAATTCATGGAGATAACAGAATACTGTATACTTCATTAATAATAAATAAAATCAGAAATAAAATAATTAAAATTAGAAATATATTCATATCACAGGGGCAAATCATGCTGAATTGTGTGATCAAATGTAGGAAATAATTGTAGTAGAAATACTCAGACCGTCGGGACATGTCAGTGAATCAATGTTTGACCAAGTAGTCGTGGACATGTCAGTGAATCAATGTTTGACCAAGTAGTCGTGGACATGTCAGTGAATCAATGTTTGACCAAGTAGTCATTTATAATTTTCTGTTGCGTGTAAATGTGATTAAGAGATCAGGTCAAAAAGCAACAAATATAGTTCATTGAAACAGTTTTCTTTCATGCATGTAAGGTAGAGCTCTAGTAAAACTGGATAGAAGAATGCAAACTTGATCAAAATCAGCACTTCATAAAATCCATTTTTAACGCACAACTCAAGTTCTAGGATTCTCTTCTCCCCTTTGTTGCCTTTCGGCGTCAGGAGTAGAAGAGTTTTCTGGAGACGGTCCTCTTGTGTGCTGAGTATATTGTGGAATTTATCATCTCTTTTATTTCAGTGGTCCATCGTTTTCGTGGTCTGCCTCTAGGTCTGCCTTCACTGTATCTGTGTAGCATAGCTTGCTGTAGTATATTTTCTGATGGTAGTCTGCTGATGTATGCAAACCATTTGATTTGTTGTCTCTTGATGTATTCTAAGATTGGGGTGGTACCGATGTTTTTGTTGGATATCCTCATTTCTCACTCACCCTGTCTCTTAACGATATTCCTAGGATTCTGTGTAAGCATGCCATTTAAGCTGTTACAAGTTTATGTTTGTCTTGCGCTGTCGTTGTCAATATTTGCCATTGGTAGCACAGCATTGGCATAATAATCGTTTTGAATAGTGCTAATTTGGTGTTTAAATCTACGTAATTGTTTCTGAATATTGGTGTCATTTGCCCTAGGGTATGCATTATTACATCTATTGTGTATTTCTTTACTGCTCTTGCCGTCTGTTGTTATATTACTTCCTAGGTATGTGAATTCTGTCACTTGGTTAAGTCTGTTGTTTTCAATATATATATATATATATATATATATATCGGTTTTTCTTTCTGTTCTTCATATCTTCATTACTTCAGTCTTTTCTATATTTATCTTATGTTAAAGGTATGTCAACATGGCATATATCATAGATATCTGTCAGCATGTCATATAGCATAGATATCTGTCAACATGGCATATAGCATAGATATCTGTCAACATGGCATATAGCATAGATATCTGTCAACATGGCATATAGCATAGATATCTGTCAGCATGTCATATAGCATAGATATCTGTCAACATGGCATATAACATAGATATCTGTCAACATGGCATATAGCATAGATATCTGTCAACATGGCATATAGCATAGATATCTGTCAACATGGCATATAGCATAGATATCTGTCAACATGGCATGTAGCATAGATATCTGTCAACATGGCATATAGCATAGATATCTGTCAGCATGTCATATAGCATAGATATCTGTCAACATGGCATATAACATAGATATCTGTCAACATGGCATATAGCATAGACATCTGTCAACATGGCATATAACGTAGATATCTGTCAACATGGCATATAGCATAGATGTTGCACTTCTTCTAGTACATCTTATGGTGAAGCCAGGCGTTACCACAATTAGGTTGTATCAGAGCTTGACAACAATGGTAGTATATCATATTCAGGATGTTGCTATCAGACCATCATTTTATAGATGTAGATATTTTCTAGACAATATAAATACGACAAGTATTTTGCCATTGCTTTCTCAACGGTCCGGATGCGCAATTACCCGTGGCTGGATTGGCAACCTGTGCCTTGACCATCACAGACGAACTCTGTACCACGCTGAGACGGACCTTCCAAAGATAGTGGAGATTTAAGTAATCCAGTACACCAAGATTCCAGAAATGAGCTCTATAAACACACGTATTAGATATGAGCCGATATATATATATATATACATACATCACCGTATGTCAAATAAATAAAGCCAAGCAACGATTAACATAACATCATCACATAACATAACCGCACATAACCGCACATTTATAATTCACGCACATAACACGTATAATTGTAGGCGCGTTTGTGAGACCAGAAAATACATGGAATCGATAGCTACAAAAATATCACATATAAACATCGACACAGGATTAGACTGTTTGTATCTTGCAACTAGATATACATGACATGGACTTGTGTCCAGGTGATGTGTTGAAACACGGACACCCGTTTCCGTGACGTGGAATACTTACACAAAAAGCATACTAATAAGACACAGATCCCGTTAGTGACGTACTAGTAAATAGAAAAAGCAAATGTAAAAACAGAAATAACAATAGACAATGGAGCACGGACTATTTTACGTAATATTCAAACAGAAATAACAATAGACAATGGAACACGGACTTTTTTTACGTGACATTCAAACAGAAATAACAATAGACAATGGAGCACGGACTTTTTTACGTTACATTCAAACAGAAATAACAAGAGACAATGGAGCACGGACTTTTTTACGTAACATTCAAACAGAAATAACAATAGACAATGGAACACGGACTTTTTTACGTAACATTCAAACAAAAATAACAATAGACAATGGAGCACGGATTTTTTTACGTTACATTCAAACAGAAATAACAATAGACAATGGAGCACGGACTTTTTTACGTAACATTCAAACAGAAATAACAATAGACAATGGAACACGGACTTTCTTACGTTACATTCAAACATAAATAACAAGAGACAATGGAACACGGACTTTTTACGTTACATGCAAACAGAAATAACAATAGACAATGGAACACGGACTTTTTTACGTTACCGTCAAACATAAATAACAATAGACAATGGAACACGGACTTTTTACGTTACATTCAAACAGAAATAACAAGAGACAATGGAACACGGACTTTTTACGTTACATTCAATCAGAAATAATAGACAATGGAGCACGGACTTTTTTACGTTACGGTCAAACAGAAATAACAATAGACAATGGAACTCGGACTTTTTTACGTTACATTCAAACAGAAATGACAATAGACAATGGAATACGGACTTTTTTACGTTACATTCAAACATAAATAACAAGAGACAATGGAGCACGGACTTTTTTACGTTACGGTCAAAAGGGGACCTTTTTCAAGAAACGAATACAAACGGGAAAGAAAAACACAAAATTATTGAATGATTTAAAATACAAGACTCATGTCTAACTCATTTCTGATGCTCAAATTAGTGTTGGTAAGACTTTCTCTGTGCATTTGAAATATTTCAATAATTTTGTGTTTTTGTTTTCCGTGTGTATTTGTTTTCTTGATAAAGGTTTCTTGTGGACCGAACATTGAAAATGTACTTGTATCTTTCTTTATTGTTATTTCTTGTTCACATTGGTATTACCATTTGGTAGTTAGATTATATAGCAACAATATCACATTCATATAGTATTGACTACGTTTAAATCTGACGTCAACTAGGAAACCCGTAGACCACTTTTAAATCTGACCTCAATTAGTAAACCCTTAGACTACGTTTAATGCTGTCTTCAGTTAGTAAATCCATAGACCACATTTAATGCTGACGTCAGTTAGTAAATCCATAGACCACATTTAATGTTGACGTCAGTTAGTAAACCCATAGACCACATTTAATGCTGACGTAAGTTAGTAAACCCATAGACCACATTTAATGCTGACGTCAGTTAGTAAAACCTTAGACTAGGTTTATCCTGCCATCGATGTCTCATTTTTCAAGTAAAACCAAACATCCCAGACGCCATGATTAAGCTGATAACCAAAACAAGCTGTAGAAAATTATGCGGAATATTCGCATGACTCGAGGCGAAACAGAGCCAAACTCTACATACCAGTAGTTGCATTGTCCTGGCATTTTCTGTCAACAAATCTTTCACGAGCTAATTTTTCCTTGTTGGCTAGCTCGCCGTTTGGTGTGTCAAGAAGAGCTGTTAATGGAATTTACAACTGGAGGCTAAATAACGTTACAGTATGGTTGAATAATGGAGCTTTCAACATATTCTACCCGATCACAAATCTTGTTTCGTGTGGACAACAGACCGCCTCACATTCACGTGTAAGCCACCTCATCATAACTTAGTGGTTGAACAATGGTGCTTTCAACATATTCTACCCGATCACAAATCTTGTTTCGTGTGGACAACAGACCGCCTCACATTCACGTGCAAGCCACCTCATCATAACTTAGTGGTTGAACAATGGTGCTTTCAACATATTCTACCCGATCACAAATCTTGTTTCGTGTGGACAACAGACCGCCTCACATTCACGTGTAAGCCACTTCATCATAACTTATGAGGATTATTTCTTCTTCTTCTTAGCGTTGTAAGCCATACAGATTTTATGTTGTAAGCCATGAAGACTCTATGTTGTAAGCCATGAAGACTTTATGTTGCAGATACAATTTCTTTCTACCCATATCTGCCCATGGACTGTGTTCTTCAATTGCTTCATCTTCTAGTGCTATCTCTGCATTGTTCATCAATATTCTTCTAGGTCTTTCTCTGGTTCTTGTTTATTTTAACTTGATTTACATGGATGTCTTTAGCTATTCTGGTATCGATTTTGTATTTCTACATGCCACAATCATGTCACAATCCTATGTGAGTCTGTCGGTGTACACTATGATTCTGATGTCACAATCCTATATGCCCTATGTGAATTTGTCGGTGTACAATGTGAATCTGATAGATGGTCGTTTATATAAGTATACGTTTATGTAAGTATACGTTTATGTAAGTATACGTTTCTTTCTTGTCTCCGTGCTCTCGTGTTGAAATATTTGCATATTGAAATATTCGCTAAATTCGGCTTGTGTAAATATTCGTACAAATGACAGGTAAACAATACGTCTCATATGCTCGTACAAATCATAGTTAAACAATACCTGTAGCGTGTTCACATAAGTGATAGTTAAACAATACCTGTAGCGTGTTCACATACATGATAGTTAAACAATACCTGTAGTATGTTCACAATAATGATAGTTAAACAATACCTGTAGTATGTTCACATAAATGATAGTTAAACAATACCTGTAGCGTGTGCACATAAATGATAGGTACGTAATACCTGTAGTATTATCACATAAATGATAGGTACGTAATACCTGTAGTATTATCTCATAAATGATAGTTAAACAATACATGTAGTATATTTATACAAAAGAAAGATAAACAATACCCGAAGCGTGGTTACACAAATGAAGGTTGAACAATACCCTTTGTAGCGCGCAGACAAAGGAAAGATAAACAATACATGCAGGTTGTTGACACAAAGAAAAGGTAACAATACCTGTAGTGTGTTCACATGAACAGAAGATAGAAACACTTGGATGCCTTGACATGCAGGAGAGAGATTTAGACTGAATGTAATAGAGACTTAACATGATCTGACGTTTGTGTAGTTCGTAATCAATGTGAGTACAGAAATGGGGGGGGGGGGTAATGAAGCTAGAAAATATATCGCCCGTGTTCATGAATGAGTTGTATAAATGATTGATGGCTTGCCAATACTACATATGTCATTGTAACCTGCATCAGACTATCCGGAATATACTGCCACAATCAAGCGCCATCCATTAGCCTTGCTCATACAAGTAGCTGTTTGATGTCGACACGTCATTCATAGATTGAACCGGATATGAACGTTTAATTACCGGGTCAACACCGTGAACCTATTGACGTGCTTATTCACGACTGCCAGGGTGATATAGAATATGATTCTTTGTTCTGTTACCCTTTCAGCGCTGCTGGCGGACACAATGGTGTTCTAAGACAGAATAGTGTAGTGGTGTGTGCGCAGCCAATTCTACTATGTGGTAATGCATGATAAGATATTCAAGATTTATTATCTTGTGCCATAGTTTGCTGTGAGACTGCGACATCTGCACATTTTACTGCTCTTATATATTATTAATCTCTCTCTCTCTCTCTCTCTCTCTCTCTCTCTCTCTCTCGGATATCTACCCACTAAGCCAGGTCAGTTGATGAGGTCAACCATCTGAACTTCCATTAAGCGATAGATATTCGTCTCTGCAGGAACATAGATATATTCCGCGCTACAGGAACAGAGAACTATTCGACGCTGCAGAAACAGAGAACTATTCAAGCTGCAGAAACATAGATATACCCGACGCTCCGGGAACAGAGATAGATATTCACATAAAAGCCTCCCAGCATATCTTAAAGATGTGTCCTCATACTTGTCTATTAGTCTCATTTATTTTGGCGATTTGTCTCGGAGTATCTGTTATCGATTGAAGCAGGCGTATTTTGTCATTATATTCCGCGTACCCCCCCCCCCCCCCCCCCCTCCGAATCTTACTGTGTGAACTAGTTTCTGAACTAAACAAATTTCTAGTCAGGAACCGAAACTGTTGTCGACATGGCTATCAATGGTTACTGGTCATTTAGAAATGGGAAATTAATGCAGGGGGCCACCTTGAATATGATCGGTGATATAAATACTGTATCATTTCTTCACATCTGCTTGCTAATGGTTTCACGGTTTAGTGCCGTTGTCTCTCGCTTATTTGTTCTTTTCTGATACAAGTTTATTCGCTGTTCGGTTTATAATTGTTTCTTATGATTGTCACCAGCCATTATTTATTGTTCACAAAGTTCTATACCAGTTCTAATGTATGGAAGTGAATCTGCAGAATAGGAAAAAATTCTATTGAGGCGGCAGAGATGTGCTTTTATAGAAGAATATTGAGAACACAGAGAACAGATAATGAAGATAAACGTAATGACGATATCTTGAAAGAAGCTCATTCAGAAAGACAACAGCTTACAGACATCAGCAAGACAGCAGCTTACAGACATCAGAAAGACAACAACTTACCGACATCAGAAAGACAGCAGTCCAAATTGTATTGAACACATTATGAGAAGAGGAAAGATGGAACACATCGTGACAACAGGCATGTTGAAGAACAAGAGAGGTTAGGGAAAGATCAAGAGAGAATATGCTTGACAATCTAACATTGTGGCATGGGAGAACATCGAGATAGGAAATGATTAACAGCACACGAAATATAAGGCCGTGGAAAGACATAATAACCAACGCCCACAAGGCATGGAACATAAGAAGAAATGATTGACACAAGATACAAGATGGGCACAATATGTCGCAACACCTGTCTGTCTTTCTGCATTTCTAGTCTGTCTGCCTGCCTGCCTAGTTTGCCTCCCTGTCTGTAAGTATTTCTCGTTTACCTTGCGGCATCAAGGCGTCCGATTGCTACATACTTTCCAGGTTCTGGTAGCCAATGATTTCTTTGAAAATGAGATGTTACAGACAACATAATATAGAGAATAACATGGACAAATTAAAAACAACCTAAATTTATGAAGTTCTTTTTTTTTGCCATATAAAGAGAAAATAACATTATGGTAACATGATTAATGAAAACAATAAATTCAGGTAAACGAGGGGGGGGGGGGACGATCTAAGCGATTGTGGATCAAAGACATGAGTATTTGAACATATACTTGGTGACCGCAGGTCAACTTTCCTAGAATCGCGAGGAGTCAGTCCATCCAGAAGTTCATCAAGAAAGAATACGTTATGGAACAAATATGTCTTGTTTGAAAAATCCACTATATGGTCTTCTCTGATTTTTCTTTTAGTACAAAGGCGTCGCAGGAATGAATGACAATCGGTTTTCGGGCTGTAGCAAGTTTTGTCGTTTTATATGCAGTAATATCTTAGTCTCAGAACGTTTGTAACTCCTTTTCTCCATCGTTGTCTTGGACTTCCCTTGCCTTTTACTTATTCCAGTTTCATGTTGTATGCTCTTGTTGCTGGTCAATATGGGTTCATTTTCAAGTGGCCGAATCAATCTGTTTTTCAATTTATTTGATCAGACTTGTTCCAAAATCTTGCAATCTCTTTATTCCTCATATCAGCTCTACTTTTTCTGTTTGCTGCTTTTCTTTCTAGACATCTCATTCCACACGTAGTAAGTTTTCTATATTGCTCTTAGTTTGTCTCCATGTCTGATATTGGTTCGTACGAACATTGAATTTACAATTTCACTTTTGGTTTCCATATAGGTAGATTTGCTTTTCAAAATTGCTGAAAGTTCATAATTTTTAGTTCAATTTTTAAACAACTATATCATCTAAAATATTGAACGAATATATTTCTTAACAGGTGATACACGGTAATATCTGACAGATTCCTCCTACCTTTCTTATTTTAACCAAGCGTAAATATCTGACAGATCCCCCCTACTTGTCTTATTGTAAGCAGAAACCGACCGAGTCAACTGACGCATAGATGTGTGTCATTGAAGGTTGGGGGGGGGGGGGATTATCGACTTTCTATTCCCTCATTAGAGCTGGCTATATTCCTCGCCAATCAATACACGACTTCAGTATCATCAAAGTCTCTGAGAGCACTTTTCTAAAACAGGTAGCAGCTTAGAAGAGAGATCGATACAGCTCACCTGGTCTGTCAGTCATGAGGAATACTTCCAGCGCTGTCCTATCTGCGCACTTTCTACTCGTAATGTGTTCCTGGTATGTTGAATTAGCCCTGGAGTCAAACATTCATCACACTTTATACACACGCGCACGCACCCACACACCCACACACCCACACGCACGCACTCACACACTTACACGCGCACGCACACACAAAACTTGTTGGAAATCAGGTCATGATTTTTAGTACTAGGAAAATCTCCCCCCCCCTCCCCAAACCATTATTCAAATAAA
Source organism: Meghimatium bilineatum (assembly GCA_034231615.1). Lineage (NCBI taxonomy): Eukaryota > Metazoa > Mollusca > Gastropoda > Stylommatophora > Philomycidae > Meghimatium > Meghimatium bilineatum. Next base: position 25,143,226 of record CM067302.1, read on the forward strand.
GGTTTCCAAAAATTGCACTAATGTGAAGGAAGAATGCACAAAATGGACGAATGAGCTATCTTTTTATGTAACCACTTAAGAAGTATCTACGACCCTGGCTGTTTGCTTTGATCCTCAGAAAATATGAACCTCTTGTTTCCTTTTCTCCTTGATACCATTTTATGTTATGAATGTTCGCAACTGTTCCACCGCCATCACCAAGGTTGGCTGTAACGGAACTCCAATACTATCTGCCTCTTACCTAGACTGTAATCTGTCCATCATTTGATGTTTGCCTCGCACTGTCTAGCTCTTGCTGGCCTGCCTTCAACTTTACCCCCAAGTAATGTTGTATCATGCCGTTTAATATGTCCAAATTATGTTAATAATTTGATTGTTATTTTCTGTAATATTTGTTTTGTTATACAGTGCTGTTGGAACATCTTTGTTCATTTTCAAATCCCTTTTTACAAAATTAACAACCGACTCTTTGAGTGACATTTTACAAGCTCGTTTCTTATTATCCGTATGTATACCTAGATGTCCATGGTTATACTCAAGTCCACGTTTCGTTATAGGGCCTATTACTAATGCATTTTATTGTCAAGGTATAGAGAACAATGGGTAGGATGAATTCTTCTAGATACATGTGGATTCCTGTGTTCTTCAACACTCGCTGTGATCTCTCGTGTAGCAGGATCATGGACCGAGTATTTCCAGCAGCATGTAGTCCTAGAGATACGCTGTGTTGAAGTTTTATTTGCGTTCACGGCCCGACACATTCCAGTGCCACGACCTCCAGTATTTTTTGATGCAAAACAGATCTGATATAACAATTTGGACTAAAGTCGATGGTTGAAATGTGTGTGTACCTCACTATAGGAGATATTTTTATTGAACAGAACTAAAATAATCAGAAGTCAAGCAATAATTCTGTTGTGAGAAATAAATTAGAATTCAAGCTATTATTCTGTTGTGAGAAATAAAATAGAATTCAAGCAATGATTCTGTTATGAGAAATAAAATAGAATTCAAGCAATGATTCTGTTGTGAGAAATAAAATAGAATTCAAGCAATGATTCTGTTGTGAGAAATAAAATAGAATTCAAGCAATGATTCTGTTGTGAGAAATAAAATAGAATTCAAGCAATGATTCTGTTATGAGAAATAAAATAGAATTCAAGCAATGATTCTGTTGTGAGAAATAAAATAGAATTCAAGCAATGATTCTGTTGTGAGAAATAAAATAGAATTCAAGCAATGATTCTGTTGTGAGAAATAAAATAGAATTCAAGCAATGATTGGATTGTGAGAAGCATGAGTAGACGTGATTAAAGGTCTAGCTTTGATTGGTGGAGCTGAAACATAGACGACAATAACACTGCATACAAGATGACAAGAATTATGTTTGTAAAAATGCCAAAAATAAGCTGATAAATGGATGGCATAATCACTTGAAATGTCTGCATATATATTTGAGAGATAACACGATATGTTAAAGTATAATTGTTGAGTCATTCTCGATGACGTACGCACCCCCTCCTTTTCCCCTCCCGTGTGATCCCAGAACTAGGAAATGGGAGCAAGGAATAAAAGCATTGTTACATGCCCTAGACGTGACATGACTGGACATTGTTGCTTGCTTCAGACATGACATGACTGGACATTGTTACTTTCCCCAGACATGCCATGACTGGACATTGTTACTTGTCCCAGACATGACATGACTGGACATTGTTGCTTGCCCCAGACACGACATGACTGGACATTGTTACTTGCACCAGATATGACATGACTGGACATTGTTACTTTCCCCAGACATGACATAACTGGACATTGTTACTTTCCCCAGACATGACATAACTGGACATTGTTACTTTCCCCAGACATGACATAACTGGACATTGTTACTTGTCCCAGACATGACATGACAATGGTGACATTGTTACTTGCCCATACAATATATGCGTGGATACTGTTACTTGCTCCAGACATGACATGACTGGACATTTTTACTTGCCCTAGACATGACATGACTGGACATTGTTATTGGCCCTAGACATGACATGACTGGACATTGTTATTGGCCCTAGACATGACATGACTGGACACCGTTACCTGTCCCAGACGTGACACGACTGAACACCGTTACTTGTCCCAGACGTGACACGACTGAACACCGTTACTTGTCCCAGACGTGACATGACTGGACACAGTTACTTATCCCAGACGTGACATGACTGGACACTGTTACGTGCCCGAGAAATGTCGTTAGTTACGACTATAAAAACGAGATGCTATTCTGAAGACGAATGTGTCATGCAGAATGCGCATATATCGCAGCTAAACTGTAAACCATGATACAACGAATTCCATTATATACACTACATCCTGTTAATGTGCAGACCTTTTTTAAGGAGAGTATACGAAGAAGTAGATGAAATAGAGGCTTATTAAGTTGATTTTTTTGGGTGGGCGAGGCTTGTATGTAGATCTCTATAATCTGTAAACCCTAACCCGTCACATGGTGGTAGGGGTACCACATTGTATGCATCAGAGTCAGGGTCGTACATGTACCCTATTGGATGCATCAGAGTCAGGGTCGTACAGGTACCACATTGAAAGCATGAAGACAAGAAATTCTTCAGCGATTTCTACTTTCAACGATGCGAACCAGTAGCCATCTCTCCATATCGGCAGTGAGCTTCCAACTCTCACTTCCATACAGCACAGTAGAAAAGCGAGTTATCAAACTTGATATTCACTCTAACACTGCTGTTGCTTATGGCCTTTTCTTATCTCCAGCCTTATCTTTCATTCAACATGGCCTTTTCTTATCTCTGCACATGCACATATTGTCATGTAGATAGCAAACAGTTGGTCACGACTTCAGCCAGGGTAACATGTAATCCATGATGTGCATGTGTCACATGATTAACATCGACACATGTTGAAGTTGATCAGGTTTAGCAAAGCTGCGATTACAAGGATCGTAAGTACGACAACGTAGAATCGATACCCTCCAGTGAGTGCTGTTTGGTGTTTGTAGGTGTATGTCTGATTTATATTTGCGTGTTTGTACAGTGTAGGTATGATTTATATTTGCGTGTTTATACGGTGTAGGTATAATTTATATTCTTCTTTTTCTGCATTCAATCTCAAATTCCTACTACTGAGCCGGATGTAGCCCAGACAACGTAATACGGTATGTTATGGTTTATAGTTTGACTGAGATATCTATAGATTTCGGCATGACAGAACCGACTTCAGTGTGCATTTAAGGTGACTTTGACTTACGGGGAAGCCAACTCGACATATAAATTTCCTTAGTCTTGCACTTTGACTTATATGGCACGCCACATTGTTGCTATATGTTGCTCGACAATACACAAAAGTGTGATTGATATAAAATAAATTTTCCTCTTGTTCATTTCTTGTTCGTAACATTTGATGTGACTTGTCCGAGGCATCCATCAATCATTATGTAGACCCCACATTTGTAAACCCTCGGGTATACTGACTCCAAGATTAGTGTTGGGTGTCTATTGAAAGACTGATAGATTACCCGAGTTAGTAAGCCTTTCAACCTCGACATAAAACTCTAACTAAGCAAACATCTAACGGTTATACCGAACGCGACAATGTCTGCTAGAAGACTTAGGTCTTACGTGAAGTCCCGGAAAGTGCGGTTTTGGAAGCTCTTGAAATTCTACTTGACTACTATTACAGGATAAATAATTCGTGATATTCACACATTTTTATTCATAGCCAAACATGTAAATAAAAAAATACAAGACACCATCAGAAGTAGAATAAATTGGTGACTAACAATAAACACAACAGGAGTAAGTCTAAATATATCAAGTATATGTACAAGGTGTTGTATTGTCCAGAAAAAAGATAGCTTCAATATACACTATAATCGTGTATGCAGCAGCATTGTTAGAATAGATTTATCTTCTCCTTCTGTGTTTGTCTGTTTGTTGGTTAGCAGATTGTAGAACAGGGAACAAAATGCGTTGTATACTTGTTTACAGATTGACTGCGATATTTGCACCTCTCGGCCTGACCCACCCGACTTCTACATGGTGATCGACTGTGACCCATAAGAAGGATAGCCAGTTCTCCTTCCCCTTCCCCTACCCAAACCTCCTTAGTCGACTTCTGTGGTAGGTCTCAGTGTTTCTATTTTTGCCACCATTTCGGAACCAATCAACGCAAGGACCGCAAGTCTTTCATACACTTACCACCTGTGATACAGTGACCGTCATGTCGATGACAAAGGTAAAGGTAGGTCCCATGGCCAGGAACCTGCCGTCGGGGATGAAGTTAACTCTTGATGTACGAAACCACAGCAACTATTATGTGGATTGTGGTTTTCTTGTTTCACAACTCATGCCCCAGGTATCTACTTACAGCTGAACCGACTGGAGGGAGCTGTGTGTCAGGCAAGAAATCACGGCTCCAAGTTTGGATTAAAACATCAAGAATAGCTAGGTATTTATACTACGAGTACTAGACCCACCGAAAACACATATTCGCTTTTTGGCGAAGTAAGCCTATCTTGTACCATATTCGTTCTTGTACTGTTCATGTTGATTTTTACTTCTTATCTTGTACTTATCTTCTCGTTATTGTGTTGTTCATGTTGATTTTTACTTCTTATCTTGTAATCTTCTCGTTATTGTGTTGTTCATGTTGATTTTTACTTCTTATCTTGTACTTATCTTCTCGTTATTGTGTTGTTCATGTTGATTTTTACTTCTTATCTTGTACTTATCTTCTCGTTATTGTGTTGTTCATGTTGATTTTTACTTCTTATCTTGTAATCTTCTCGTTATTGTGTTGTTCATGTTGATTTTTACTTCTTATCTTTGTACTTGTCTTCCACCTTTTTCTTATTTTTATCCTCTCTCATTTATGATCAACTTTTGCTCCTCTCTTCCTATCATATTTTTTTGTCTCTTGTGTAAAAATTATTTTGCTGTTGTTTATTTTTGTCCCGATTAAGATTCTTTAGTGGACATGTCTGTGTTGTTGAGGTTGTCGTTAATGTGTTGCGTACTTTGATGTTGACATATTTGAAAAATCATAATGCGGCACACGTGATTTGAAACAGGTCAGCTCAGATGGCACTTACTCGCCTCCGAAACATGTCAGCTCAGATGGCACCTGCTCGCCTCCAAAAATAGAAAAAGTGGTTGACTCAAGTTGCAAGTCGAGTAGGTAACATTTTAGCGGACCTGGTTCAAATTTCGTTTGATGCATTAGAATTTTTCTTTAATAATAAACTGGCAATGCTTCTATTTGATATTATCCTGACCTATTTCGCTTTTTTTCCCTGTTGTCCTTTTTGTCTTAGCTTCATATCAAGAGGGTACGGAGTTGTATCCCGAGATCTCTCTCTCTCTCTCTCTCTCTTTCTTTCTCTCATATTATTTGTAGTATGATGACGCATGCGATTTCGTCTGTGAGTCTCACCAATGTCCCACTAGACACACCACCAATGTCCCACTAGACAAAACACCAATGTCCCACTAGACAAAACACCAATGTCCCACTAGACAAACCACCAATGTCCCACTAGACAAACCACCAATGTCCCACTAGACAAACCACTAATGTCCCACTAGACAAACCACCATTGTCCCACTAGACAAAACACCAATGTCCCACTAGACAAAACACCCATGTCCCACTAGACACACCACCAATGTCCCACTAGACAAACCACCATTGTCCCACTAGACAAAACACCATTGTCCCACTAGACAAAACACCAATGTCCCACTAGACAAAACACCCATGTCCCACTAGACAAAATACAATGTCCCACTAGACAAAATACCAATGTCCCACTAGACAAAACACCAATGTCCCACTAGACAAAACACCATTGTCCCACTAGACAAAATACCAATGTCCCACTAGACAAACCACCATTGTCCCACTAGACAAAACACCAATGTCCCACTAGACAAACCACCAATGTTCCACTAGACAAACCACCAATGTCCCACTAGACAAAACACCCATGTCCCACTAGACAAAACACCCATGCAACAGAAAACCTTAGTAGATGACATGCCGTTATATTGAGGTTATCTTATGCAAGCTTTGTAGCATGTCATCTATACAATTATAGACCGCCCCCCCACTTCTGAGTACAAGGCTCCTTCAATAGACATTGCACTAAGCCGAAAGCTGGTTTCCTTGGTATGAAAGAAAGTTCAGAAAAACCACCCACACTGCATATAGGAAGTAAGAGCTAATCGCTCACAATTTCTGGGGTTCTCAAACAATCATACATCAGAGACCATCAAGAGAGACAATCAAAGGGAAGAGATAAAACAAGAGAGACAATCAGGGGGTGGGAGAATCAAGCAAGAGAGACAGTCAGGTGGAAAGTTATCAAACATGACAGACACTCAGGGGAAGATGTCAAACATGACAGAACCAAGGGGAAAAGATCAAACAAGAGAGACACTCAGGGGGGAAAAGATAAAGAGACAATCAGGGAGATTGTACTAGGCCCCCAGAGAAGAACGTCGACTGTGAAGAGTACCACGGATCGCACGTAATTCTCTAGTTTCAATAGCCCAACAGCAGAACGTCACCTGTCAAGAGTACCACTGACAGCACGTAACTATCTAGTTCAAACGAAGGTCTATGGACCTCCGAAAAATGAAATCAGCCCTTGTAAACAAGAGCTTGGAATCGAGCATGATATCTCGTGAACATAAGGCACATAGCTTAGCCAGTACATGAAATTGTGATCATAAGGCAAATAGCTTAGCCAGTACATGAAATTGTAAAGCAAGTTCTCTTACCACTTGACTACATCAACACTCCCACTCTGACAGAATTCTCTAACCACTTGACTACATCCCACTCTGAAAGAATTATACATGCGATCTAGTCTTGATAAAAGCATATTTAACATATGACTATCATCTAGTTGTGAATGTCCACAAATGATGAACAACCCCGCAGGGATATTCAGACATTCTCACTAAAAGCATTCCAGATTACTGACTGCGTTCTTGACCATAAGGTAAGACGACCGGGAGAAACTATTATGTGGGGTGATTAAAGGGGATAGACTGCATTTTCAGTCCCCTGGCGTCTCCTATTGTCTGAGTATATATCATTACGGGCGGTTTAATGTCTCTCTCGCACACCCCCCCCTTAGTCCAGTTGAAGTGCTTTCCCAACTTAATTTGGCGCACGATCTGGCGCCAGAGGTCTTCTCGCAATACATTTACGTGTTTTCTGCCGTTTTGTGTAGGATGCAAAGTAAGATTTTCTACCAATACGTGTACTTGTTCTTTACCGTCTAATGTATGATGCAAGTTTTCTCCGAATACATGGACGTGTTCTCAGCCGTCTGGTGTAGGAGACAGGCCTTCTCCCAATACATGTACTTGTTCTCTTCCGTCTGGTGTAGGAGACATGTCTTCTCAATATATGTACGTGTTCTCTGCCACATTGTGTAGTATGCAATTCGTCTCCCAATACATGTACTTGTTCTCTTCCTGGAACAGGAAAAGAGTGTACATCTACTTGGATAGAAGGATGTTTTTGACAAGCAATTGTTATTCTTGTACACTGGCAACAAATTATATGTGATATAGAGTTCATCAGTTTGAAAATCTGATCATAGATGTATAGCCAACAAGACGACGGTGCTCACTGGCAAAGTTATGGAGGGAGTGATTGAGAGGTTGAAACCATCATTTCCTTTAGGAAAATAGAACACAACGTGAGATTTAGTACTAAGAAAATAGAACACAACATGAGATTTAGTACTAAGAAAATAGAACACAACATGAGATTTAGTACTAAGAAAATAGAACACAACATGAGATTTAGTACTAAGAAAATAGAACACAACATGAGATTTAGTACTAAGAAAATAGAACACAACATGAGATTTAGTACTAAGAAAATAGAACACAACATGAGATTTAGTACTAAGAAAATAGAACACAACGTGAGATTTAGTACTAAGAAAAAAGAACAAAACATGAGATTTAGTACTAAAAAAATAGAACACAACGTGAGATTTAGTACTAAGAAAATAGAACACAACATGAGATTTAGTACTAAGAAAAAAGAACACAACGTGAGATTTAGTACTAAGAAAATAGAACACAACGTGAGATTTAGTACTAAGAAAAAAGAACAAAACATGAGATTTAGTACTAAGAAAATAGAACACAACGTGAGATTTAGTACTAAGAAAATAGAACACAACATGAGATTTAGTACTAAGAAAATAGAACACAACGTGAGATTTAGTACTAAGAAAAAAGAACAAAACATGAGATTTAGTACTAAGAAAATAGAACACAACATGAGATTTAGTACTAAGAAAATAGAACACAACATGAGATTTAGTACTAAGAAAAAAGAACAAAACATGAGATGTGGTACTACGAAAATAGAACACAACATGAGAATTGGTACTAAGAATATAAAAAACAAAATGAGATTTGGTACATTTAGTACTAAGAAAGTAGAACACAACGTGAGATTTAGTACTAAGAAAATAGAACACAACGTGAGATTTAGTACTAAGAAAATAGAACACAACGTGAGATTTAGTACTAAGAAAATAGAACATAACATAAGATTTAGTACTACGAAATAGTATCATAATTAGGTAATTCAATTCCACCCCCCTGTTCTTTCCCCCTTTCTCTAGAAATTGCATGCCCCCGAAAGATCAACAGAAAGCTCAGCAAATGTGAAGTGCGATTCTACTGGCTGCGGCTAGTTGTGTATGTGATTAAATAAAACCTGCATCTTGGTTCTGATGTGTTTCTTAAAGTGACTGTATGATTGTGGGAACTTCTTGCAGACACTTGTCACAACGCTCACAACTAAGCCTATCAATTATGGAGACATGTACTCTACACCTGGGATTCCACTGTCACAATGTACATCTCTCAAACCTGGCTAGGGATTATCTGTGTGAATGATGATTTAGTTGAGCAGTATTCAGCTAGCAGAGAGCAGGTTTATTCCATGTTTACATGATGCACGTCAACAAATTGAATGTGATGTGTAGATGCAATATCAACATACAATACTATTCCCTCAACTCTTCCTGTAATTATTCTCATTTTATTGTATTTGCATGTTCTCATATTCCGTGTCATCATCTTATAAATATGCAAACATAATTATTATTGCATTCATTTTCAGCATTCTCTTATGGAAACAACTGAGACTTGCGCGGGGGGCATAGAGTTCCAGCAGCAACTAGCCCCCCCCATCTCCGTGGTCTGCACAGTTAACAGGAGCACGGAGTGCAGTCAATAGTTTCTGTCAGCTGAATGACTAATTGATTGACTGACCGACCGTCTAATATACTAAGTAAATAGATAATTCAGTAACTGACTAACTGACAATCTTACGGTCTGATTTTCTGACTATCTATTCGACTATCCACCTGTCTGATTGTCTGACTATAAGACTATATCATTGTTAACCGACTACCAGATTGACTATTTGACTAATTCTCCGCATCAATGTCTGATTGGCTAATTATCCGCATCAGTGTTTGATTGACTAATTATCCGCATCAATGTCTGATTGACTATTTGACTAATTATCCGCATCAATGTCTGATTGACTATTTGACTAATTATCCGCATCAATGTCTGATTGACTATTTGACTAATTATCCGCATCAATGTCTGATCGACTATTTGACTAATTATCCGCATTAATGTCTGATTGACTATTTGACTAATTATCCGCATGAATGTCTGATTGACTATTTGACTAATTATCAGCATGAATGTCTGATTGACTATTTGACTAATTATCCGCATCAATGTCTGATTGACTATTTGACTAATTATCCGCATCAATGTCTGATAGACTATTTGACTAATTATCCGCATGAATGTCTGATCGACTATTCGATTTGATATTTGCCAAAATATAAATAATTTCATATAGCACTATTTGTGAATCCCAGGACTCAACAAGGTTCTAAAAGCATCTTCACACGGTGCATGATTAATAAATTATAATCTCGGAAATTGCCTGGCAAATACTTCAGTAATCGAACTCGGGCTGTTTGACAAACGTGTAATGGGAATATCGAATATTGACAAAAGCAAATATTTATATAAGTTGATCTTAACACGGGTTGTGATCCTACTTTTCCAATTCGCCTAATCAAGGAAATGAACTGTTTCGTGTAAACCTTTTTTTGACTTTAAGCAGACTCACTGTCTCTTTCCACCTGGTTGGGTAAGAAACAGCTTCAAAGAAAAATCTATGTTATTTGAGTGGCAAAATGTCAGTCTCACTCTGGGCATGCTTGAGACCCCCCGAGACTACCACAGAAAGCCTTCAGATGTAATTTTTGTTGCAGGACGACTAAAACACGCATATTACTTTCTCTCTCTCTCTCTCTCTCTCTCCCCCCCCCGTTTTCTACTCCTTTGTGCCTTCCAGCGTCAGGGGTAGAAACGTTCTCTGGATATGCTATTTTGTATGATTCACATATGTTTATTTTCGTTGACTTTTTTATTTCTATAATCCATCGTTCGCATTGTCTGCCCCTGGCTTTGCATCCATCGTGTCTGTATAGTAATGCCTTTTGAGGGGCATTGTCTGATGGTAGTCTGGAAGTTGCTTTCGCTCTGTTCTGATGTAATTCAGGATTGACATTGTGTTTGTTAATCTTCTGATGTTTTCGTTTCCTATTCCATCTCTTATTGTTACGCCGAGATTTCTGCGTACGCAAGTCATTTCTGTTGTGACAAGTTTTCCTTTGTCTTTTGTTGTTAGTGTCCATGTTTGACATTGGTAGCATAGTGATGGTATGATGATCGTTTTATGTAGTGCAGGTTTGGTGTTTGTTCTCATGTTTGTTTTCGTATATAAGGAACATTTGCCCAAGATCTGGTATGCTATGTTGCATCTATGTTGGATTTCTTTGGTGTTTTTTCCATTTGATGATGTTTCAAGATCAGTGAATGCTTTCACCTGGATGTTTCAAGATCAGTGAATGCTTTCACCTGGATGTTTCAAGATCAGTGAATGCTTTCACCTGGATGTTTCAAGATCAGTGAATGCTTTCACCTGGATGTTTCAAGATCAGTGAATGCTTTCACCTGGATGTTTCAAGATCAGTGAATGCTTTCACCTGTTGAAGTTGTTGATCATTGATGAGAATAGCGGTGTTTCTTTCTGTTTTTGCGATTGACATTTTCTTGTGTGTTTTTTCTGTTTTTATCTTCATGTTAGTCCCAGCATGTTGTGTGCAATTTATTTATATGTGGTTGTAGTTGTTCTTCTTTTGTTGATATTGCATGATCGTCTGCAAAAAGAAGTTCACTCAGGAGGTTGCTTAGGCTGTCGTATTCACTGTTGTTGGCAATTTGACACGAACAATCAATATATGTGATGAATAACAAGGGAGATAGAACACATTCTTGTCACACGACGTCAGAGTGTATGTGGACTGTGTCTGAAAACCTACACTCGTGTACTAACTGCAACATCGAGTAACCATGTTATATTGTCGGCATGTTAGGTACATACAATAAACTATGCTTACTACACTCGTGTACTAACTGCAACATCGAGTAACCATGTTATAGTGTAGGCATGTTAGGTACATACAATAAACTATGCTTACTACACTCGTGTACTAACTGCAACATCGAGTAACCATGTTATAGTGTAGGCATGTTAGGTACATACAATAAACTATGCTTACTACACTCGTGTACTAACTGCAACATCGAGTAACCATGTTATAGTGTAGGCATGTTAGGTACATACAATAAACTATGCTACTTCTATATCTTACAAATGATAACATTCAGTGAAAACTCACTTACTATATTATAATAGTTAGAATTTGTAGTGTACATATTTACAGCGAGTTTCTTGTGTCCCCCACAAACAGCTTACATAAACACTCATCTATCAGTCAGATAAAGTCAGGGATGCAGTCAGAGCGCGATGATGTATATAATCTGTTTGACTTCAGTCTGTTCCATCGGGAACACACAATATACAAGTACCTATAACTGTATCTATTATATTAGGTACATGTAAGATAGATTTTACAACGAGTATATTGTTCAAAACTTGAAGATATTGATTAAAACTGAAAAATTGTTCAAAACTTGAAGATATTGATTAAAACTGAAAAATTGTTCAAAACTTGAAGATATTGATTAAAACTGAAAAATTGTTCAAAACTTGAAGATAATGATTAAAGCTGAAAGTTTATTTAAAACAACTTTTTCTTGAGTTGAACGTTGTATCCAGCATCTCCAAGAAAACCATTGCGGCGCACTGATGGTTTATGAAATGTAACATTAATCATCATCTGCAGTGAGGTCTGAGATGTCGCTTGGTCGCGGCTGAGGTTACCATGATCATCTTGGATACGGTTATAGCGTGACCAGAACTTAAATCCAAAAGTCTTGTCTGAATTCTTGTCTTGTCTTGTCTGAATTCTTGTCTTGTCTTGTCTGAAGTCTTGTCTGAATTCTACATCATTCTTCGTTAAACCTTTTATTGAGTATATTATAAAATTTGTCGCCTCTTTTATTTCTGTTGTCCATCGTTGTCGTGGTCGGTCAAAAGGTTTGCCTTCACTACATGTGTGTAGCATAGCTTGAAGGAAGATCATTCATTGTAGGATTTATAATGGCGAATGTCACGTGGTTATAGTTATGGCAAATGTTTCTCCCTGTCAAAGCTCGCTGTAATCACGTCTTTACTACAGATTCTGCACATCGTATCGATAGTCTAAATCCTATACTTATTTGGCTTCCCATTGTTGTCATTGTATCCGGTCTCTGTTGTCATGTCTCAGTGGCTATCGAAGTATTGTCACTGTCAATGGTTTGACTACTATTTATAGACTGAAAACGTGCCGGATCTATCTTCTACTGATTTGAAATTCTTTTCATCAGATTTTCCTCTCATATGTTTCGCAGTTCAAGTCGCTAATCATCCTATATCTCACAAGCCTTCCCATTGTTGTCTTTACAGAGTTCATACGCCATAACAGCTAAATTTATCCTCTACATATTCTTGCATGAAATCTTCATGGCGTAGTGGTTAAGACTTTCGCTTTGTGCTCAATGCTCATAGTGTCGTGGGTTCGAGACCCGCTCGCGATGTCTTGTTTACGAAATGAACTTTTTTAAACATCCCTGTGTTTTATCGATTGAAGCTACATGCTGTGAAGGGTACATTCGACAAACTACGGAGCTACGTGCTGTGAAAGCTACTTTCAACAAGTTGTGTGTCGCTTGGTTGAGATGAGAGGATGGCATATGGGGTAATCACAGAACACTCAAGTCAATCATCTACTTATTTTCAACCGTTTCTTTTCAACCCAGATTGCATCTTTTAAAAAACAATACAATCAGTAAATATATAATTGTGGTATGGGAATATAACGTTGCCACGGCCCGTCTCACAAACATTCGAGTCTGTCTGTCTGTTTCTTTATGTTTGTGTCCGTCTGTCGAAATTTTGCTGTTGCTACTTTCGCAGATAATGGAAAACATGACAATAGTCGGAGTGGACTAAGGTAGTCACGCTGCATACAGTCCACATGCCCGTCTGTCGCAGGCGACAATATAAGACCACCACAGTATCCTGATATAACTTGTATATTGTCAAGCTTCAGCATTTTGGCCACTTCATGAGGTTTGGAGAACACAGTCACAACAGGCAAAATTGAAGGCAACAGAGACAGAGGGCGACAACGTGAGAAAATATTAGACAGTTTGACAACCTGGCGCAGCAGGGAAATAACAACAATTTTGATACATAATTTTGTGGACAGAGAGCTGTGGAGAGCCATGACAATATAAGACTACCATAGTACCCTGAGATAACTTGTATATTGTCAAGTTTGGATTTGACAAGACTACCACAGTACCCTGAGATAACTTGTATATTGTCAAGTTTGGATTTGACAATATAAGACTACCACAGTACCCTGAGATAACTTGTATATTGTCAAGTTTGGATTTGACAATATAAGACTACCACAGTACCCTGAGATAACTTGTATATTGTCAAGTTTGGATTTGACAATATAAGACTACCTCAGTACCCTGAGATAACTTGTATATTGTCAAGTTTGGATTTGACAATATAAGACTACCACAGTACCCTGAGATAACTTGTATATTGTCAAGTTTGGATTTGACAATATAAGACTACCACAGTACCATGAGATAACTTGTATATTGTCCAGCTTGGATGTGATGTGTGTCATTATTGCGCCATTGTTCATATAGTAATAGAGTCAAGCTGAGAGGAAATATTCTAGTACAAGCCTACTCCATATTTGGGGGGGGGGGACTAGATGGATTTGCTCTAAACCAGTGTTTCCCATTTTTTTAAACCATGCCTCACCTAAGTCTTTCTAAAATTCTGTGATTCCCCTCCCACGTAACATATACATATTTTTTAAAATTCAAACATGAAATTATTCCTGAAATTTTCTGGTTAGAATTGCCCCCCCCCTCGAACAATCAAATTGCCTCCACGTGGGGCGTGTGCCCCACGCTGGGAAACACTGCTCTAGAAGTATTCAGCAATTTTTTCAAAAGAAGACATGTGTCCTTTGTATTCAACATTCTATTCGTGCATGGAATTTCCGAAAATGTGAAACATTCAATTTGAATTTTGGAGTGCTGGTAAAAGGCTAGAGAGTCAAGTGGTTAGGGACAGATTAAATATTCATGATAACTGACAGAGCATGAAGATGGACACAGAAATCTTCCACCAGTTGGCCTATGTCTGAGTCACTCCTTTCTTTTATTGATTCTAAATGGAACAATTAAGGGCCGACCTAATGATGGTAGCCACTGATTTACTACACAGTGAGGAAGACTATACTGGATGTGAGAATATGCACATACACAAGAATGATATCTAGTCTTTTGTGTGTGAATGTCTAGAGGTGAGTGGAGACAGTGTGTTCTCTCTAGCGGTGAGTGGAGACAGTGTTTTCTCTCTAGTGGTGAGTGGAGACAGTGTGCACTCTCTAGCGGTGAGTGGAGACAGTGTTTTCTCTAGTGGTAAGTGGAGACAATGTGCTCTCTCTAGTGGTGAGTGGAGACAGTGTGCTCACTCTAGCGGTGAGTGGAGACAGTGTTTTCTCTCTAGCGGTGAGTGGAGATAGTGTGTTCTCTCTAGCGGTGAGTGGAGACAGTGTGCTCACTCTAGCGGTGAGTGGAGACAGTGTGTTCTCTCTAGCGGTGAGTGGAAACAGTGTGTTCTCTCTAGCGGTGAGTGGAGACAGTGTGTTATATCTAGCGGTGAGTGGAGACATTGTGTTATATCTAGCGGTGAGTGGAGACAGTGTGCTCTCTCTAGCGGTGAGTGGAGACATTGTGTTATATCTAGCGGTGAGTGGAGACAGTGTGCTCTCTCTAGCGGTGAGTGGAGACAGTGTGCTCTCTCTAGAAAGACTGATATTTAGTCAGACAGAAGGTACACATGAATGTGATAAACGTGTCAGTCAGACAGAAGCTAGACATTAAATGTTGGATACCTGATTACTGGCACAGATACAACTAACATTAACTTGACAGACAACTCGGGGAAATTTGATACACGTGTCAGTCAGACAGAAGCTAGACATGAAATGTTGGATACCTGATTACTGGCACAGATACAACTAACATTAACTTGACAGACAACTCGGGGAAACCGCGCCTTAGAAAAAACAGTACTCATCTCATCAGTCAAGCTTTATCACACCATCTTCTATTTCTGTTAACCTCTCTTTCATTCCGTCCTAGCACACACGACTAGACTAGCACACATGACTAGACTAGCACACACGATTAGACTAGCACACATGAATAGACTAGCACACATGACTAGGCTAGCACACACGACTAGGCTAGCACACACGACTAGACTAGCACGCAACAGCAACACACTCACTGTGTTCAACACTTTGGGCCTCCTAGGAATGTGCAATCGATTGAGTGAATTCTAGATTTTACAGCCTGTTAGGATTTGTGTATTTTTTCTTTGTTCATTGATTATACGTGTACATTTTGCAAATGATCGTCTGCACATTGAATATGATATAACTAGCTGTAGCAAACTTCAATTTGCTAAATTGTTTGCTCTAATTGCATTTTTTAGAGTGCAACTTTTATTTGTGTAAATTTTCTTTCATTGCCAGTCTGAATCATCATTCAGGCTCCGATACATTTCTATTTGAACAATACTGTCTGCTGGTAGCAAGTTGTCTCTCATACTATTGTCTGTAAACACAGTCTAGCTCGGTGTTTCCCAATCTTTTATTTGACTTGCCCATTCCAAGTTTTTCTCAAATTCTGATGCCTCCCTATGTAACATATACATATTTTTTTTATATTCGAAAGTTGTATTATTCCCCCCCCCCCCGAATTGCACCATCCCCGAGCAATCAAATTGCTCCATTGTGGGCTTAACAATCAAATTTCCTAATTTTAATGAATTGTTTTAATATTGACACAAAAACGTCAGAATTAACTGGGGAATGAACCCAGGATCACTCATACGTGAAGTCAGTGCGCTAACCACTGCGCTACACGGCTCCCGTATTCGTTGTACTAGCATACGATTACCGTTACTAAACGTTCACTAACGCGCCATTTTTGGAACTAGCCCCCCCCCCCCTTTGGTCACGTATTTTTGTAATTTTGTAAATCGCCATTAATTTTACCCCAGCCTCATTGACGCCACAGTTACATATTGTATTTTTTTCTCAGCCTCATTGACGCCACAGTTACATATTGTATTTTTTTCTCAGCCTCATTGACGCCACAGTTACATATTGTATTTTTTTCTCAGCCTCATTGACGCCACAGTTACATATTGTATTTTTTCTCAGCCTCATTGACATCTCAGTTACATATTGTATTTGTTCTCAGCCTCATTGACACCACAGTTACATATTGTATTTGTTCTCAGCCTCATTGAAAGCACAGTTACATATTGTATTTTTTTCTCAGCCTCATTGACGCCACAGTTACATATTGTATTTTTTTCTCAGCCTCATTGACGCCACAGTTACATATTGTATTTTTTCTCAGCCTCATCGACACCACAGTTACATATTGTATTTGTTCTCAGCCTCATTGAAAGCACAGTTACATATTGTATTTTTTCTCAGCCTCATTGACACCACAGTTACATATTGTATTTTTTCTCAGCCTCATCGACACCACAGTTACATATTGTATTGTTGTCATCCATCCAAAGCTAATATATGTTCTGCTGCAAACCGTGCTCTATCAACTACGCCATGTACTATTAGACATCTCTGTGTACACGGTGTTCATACGTAACACTGTATAGAACAGATCATAGATATAGTAGTAGGGAGGGGTATTTTATGGGGAGAGATGGCGGTGCTAGAGACACTCAGAGAGAGAGAGAGAGAGAGAGAGAGAGAGAGAGAGAAATGTATACTAGTTTTTTATATGGAGAAATATTTGCAGATTAAGAGTTTTTATATGGAGAAATATTTGCAGATTAAGAGTTTTTATATGGAGAAATATTTGCAGATTAAGAGTTTTTTATATGGAGAAATATTTGCAGATTAAGAGTTTTTTATATGGAGAAATATTTGCAGATTAAGAGTTTTTTATATGGAGAAATATTTGCAGATTAAGCGTTTTTTATATGGAGAAATATTTGCAGATTAAGAGTTTTTTATATGGAGAAATATTTGCAGATTAAGAGTTTTTTATATGGAGAAATATTTGCAGATTAAAGAGACGAGATTGTTTGTGTGCATACAATAAATGAAGCTGTCTAGCTCAGTGTTTCTATTTGATCATGGAGTGTGAGACAGATTCAAACTCTGAAGATGTTGTATGGGATTTGTTGTGTAATCAACTTTTATTCATCCTGAACTCGCTATGTAAGACTGGATTTTTTCAAGGAGGAAGTTTCCGGCTAATTGGAGTCGGGCGGAAGACTAATTGTAAATACATTTGATTGTTAACACAAAACTATGGAAGATTGCCAGCAAAATCCTCAGCAAGCAATCAGCCATTATAACACGATGTTGTAAATACGTTCCAGGAACTGAGTCAATAACAGGCAGAAATAATAGCCATTCAAGAAATTCTTTCTCAGTAGCAAGATACACGGACGTACGCTCGTGCACACACTAACAAACATGGACAAACTATGTGACGAGATCAGACAGAGAAACTATGCGACGACATCAGACAGACAGAGAAACTATGTGACGATCAGACAGAGAAACTATGTGACGATCAAACAGACAAAGAAAAAAAACTATGTGACTATCAGACAAGTCCCAGTTTATCAATAATAAGTGAGATTACTGTAAAACTGTATAAAACATTGTTCACTGTTATTCTGGTATTTTCTCGAAAAAGACGTTAAGATTGAAACGTTGAAAGTGCCTAGTACACGTTTACCTGTATTTTTTCATACCCATACCCTACGGTATATTAATCTGTGCTCTCAATGTACATCTGATCCACCTTGTATTGTACTCAAGCACGACAGAGTCTATCAGTAACTTTCACACAGGTATACATGCGATTATATGAGAGACACAAAAATCTATAGCAACGGACAAACAGAAAAATAAAGTTACAACTTTTCACAAGGTAGATATTTACAGTGAAAACATATGATTGCAGGACGTGGGCAATGATATCTGTAATGGAAAAGTAATCATCGGCATTCGAAATGAAATCTTATAGAAAGGTGCTAAGAATATCGTGGATATAAAGAACAACCAACACAGACGTTCGCAAAGATCTGAACATAGAAGAACTAACACAGACGTTCGCAAAGATCTGAACATAGAAGAACTAACACAGACGTTCGCAAAGATCTGAACATAGAAGAACTAACACAGACGTTCGCAAAGATCTGAACATAGAAGAACTAACACAGACGTTCGCAAAGATCTGAACATAGAAGAACTAACACAGACGTTCGCAAAGATCTGAACATAGAAGACTGGCTCCTCCAAAATATTTTTAAAAAAACGTAAGCGAACATATTTTCGACATGCAAAGACGCGATGTTTTAGAAAGGTTAATGATGGCGGCAATGTTTTAGAAAGGTTAATGATGGCGACACTGTTTTAGAAAGGTTAATGATGGTGACAATGTTTTAGAAAGGTAAATGATGACGGCTAAGTTCCAGGTAAGAGAACAAGAGGCAGACCAAGATTACTATGGACATAATGTGATAGTATCTGGTTGCGGAACCCTTCACAGGCAGGGTGTTTCACACTAAGAAGTGAGAACCCTTCACAGATAGCAAGAGATGGACGGCTTGAAATGCAACACATTGAATGTTTTGCTCTTGTGTAAATGTTGTCACTACAGACGCTGGTGGCACACAATGCGAAGGTGTGTTTATCTAAGAACGTGTCAAGCGACGGTAAAACCCAAACGTGTGTTTTTATAATTACGCGTCAAGCTATGATCAAGTGCAACGTTTGTTTACCTAAGAACATGTCAGATAATAGAAAGACGGGAATAATACCAGGTAGAAGTTTTCTGGTTGGGCTGAGGCAACGTGGGTTTATTGTAACCAGAAGGATCCATTTCTTATTGGCCAGAGGTTTTCCTCTGGGGAAATGAAAGCTTTTGATTGGTTGGAAGTTTCTGGAAGTTTGGAGGAACTTAGGAGTGGAGGAGGAAGAAGATTGCATTATCGACTGCCGAGCAGGGCGGTCGCATTTCACTCCTGAGGAAGTAGTCCCCGGAGTCAGGATCCGCACGGTCAGTTTCTATCAGGCTTGTCTCGGACAGTCAGTACTTGTCTCCCAGGATAGACAAGTCCTAGTTTAGTCTCGCAGCTGAGACAGTCAGAGTCTTCAGTCTCCCAGGAGAGACGAAGAATTAGAGCCAGATAGTCAGTCGGTGTATAATCTCTGAGACTTAGCTTATAACCCGAGTGAAACAATTCCTGGATGTGCTAGCGTAATTTGTAATCGGCGATTATTATATTATTACCCAGTTGCAGACAATTTAGGATTAGTCTGCAGAGTTCAGGACGGACTCGAATAAGACTAGATTGGGACTTGTGACTAGTGTTTATTTGCCTCTCTCATGAGTATGATGCTATTAATTGATGTATATCAACTTGTGTAAATAAACCGCATATTCTTGTGAAGGAGTGCTTTGGTTAACTGATTGATGTCGAGCAGTATTACACAGATTTAGACCTGGTCACAGCACCAGTATTCCAGTAAGTCCTAAAGGGCATTTCCTTCCGTCGCGAATCATTGTGACGCTGCAGGTCTTCTTTCTGTCACAGTAGTCTGTCCAGGACAGACAGTCAACTATATGTTTTCGGTAACAAGTTTGTTTGTCACACCAAGTGCAGAGCTTGTTACTGTTACACTGAGGCTATCTGACTACGAATCGTCTGGGCCAACGCGGAGTGCTACCCTATATTTGATCATCACGAAGGCCAATTATACTGAAACGCAGAAGTTTCAAAGAGAAAATCTGTGTGTATTAAATTTAGTTTCAAGTTGCGTCACGAGCTGTCGCGAATTTCAGTTACCTGTGAGGTTAATTAATCAGTGCGTGTGCAGTTTAGTAAAATTTCAAGGAACAACAGACGGACATTGATGTGAGTATGTCATACTAACTAATTATCACAGAACAGAGAGAAGTGAACAATTGTTATCTAATTTACGAACAATCTATTACTCCGTGGAGACTATAGCTAAATTTATAAATTCTCCAACAGGACCAGGACGACTGAGAGAAATGAACATTTGTTTTGGTGTTTAACATTAATAGTTAAAGTTAACATTAATTAGATATTGAATTTATAAATGTTCATTCCACAGGGGAAATATCGAATTGATGAATGTTCATTCCACAGAGGATATATAGATACTTGACATATTTGTTTTATGCATTTTTATATATATGTCAACTTGGTAATATAACTCAAGTAGGATTGTTTGTTCACACATATATTAGCAGTTAGGCAGATTAAGGCTATCCAGAGATAATAGTAGAGTTGAGAGGACGTTACGGAGTTAGTAACAAGAAACTCATAAAAGAGGTGTTGGGAGAAAATGGAACAAAAGGCGATGGAGGCCTTAGCCCCAGTAGCCAACAACGAAGAAGTAGAGAAGTCTGAGCTGCGCGAATTAATACAAGCCTTAAGATGGCAAGGCTCGGCTACCGGTATTACGCCGTTCTCAGGGAACGAAGCGCACTTCAAGAGCTGGATAGCAGATATAGAAAAGTGCGCGTTGTTGACAAGAGCCAGCGACTATAACAAGAAATTGTTAGCTCTGCAAGCTAGCAACGGTCTAGTAGCGGAGACGATTAGGCTCAGGATAGAGAGAGTACCAGCAGAATCCTGGAAGAGCTTCCAAGCGGGATTAGAACGGAGATATGGTGGACTCTCCGGAGCCGCGCATGCGCTGGTAATGCTAACAAAGGTTAGACAAAACGTGGCTGAAACAGTGGAAGCTTTCGAAGACAGACTGTTACGTCTGGCAGAAGAAGCTTTTCCCCAGGAAATGAAGGAAAGTTTGTTTGTCACACCAAGTGCAGAGCTTGTTACTGAAGACATCGAAGACCTTGTGAATATGACAATGGAAGAAGCAGTATTCATGCTCAAACACAAACCATGTTAACTTGTCCTTGTGATGACAGTGCAGATAACTTGTCCATGTGATGCGTGTGTAGCTAACTTGACCTTGTGATGACAGTGTAGCTAACTTGACCTTGTGATGTGTGTGTAGCTAACTTGACCTTGTGATGTGTGTGTAGCTAACTTGACCGTGTGATGACAGTGTAGCTAACTTGACCTTGTGATGTGTGTGTAGCTAACTTGACCTTGTGATGTGTGTGTAGCTAACTTGACCTTGTGATGACAGTGTAGCTAACTTGTCCTTGTGATGTGTGTGTAGCTAACTTGACCTTGTGATGACAGTGTAGCTAACTTGACCTTGTGATGTGTGTGTAGCTAACTTGTCCTTGTGATGTGTGTGTAGCTAACTTGTCATTGTGATGACAGTGTAGCTAACTTGACCTTGTGATGTGTGTGTATCTAACTTTACCTTGTGATGTGTGTGTAGCTAACTTGACCTTGTGATGTGTATGTAGCTAACTTGACCTTGTGATGTGTGTGTAGCTAACTTGACCTTGTGATGTGTGTGTAGCTAACTTGACCTTGTGATGTGTGTGTAGCTAACTTGTACTTGTGATGTGTGTGTAGCTAACTTGACCTTGTGATGTGTGTGTAGCTAACTTGACCTTGTGATGTGTGTGTAGCTAACTTGTACTTGTGATGTGTGTGTAGCTAACTTGTCATTGTGATGTGTGTGTAGCTAACTTGACCTTGTGATGTGTGTGTAGCTAACTTGTCATTGTGATGTGTGTGTAGCTAACTTGTCATTGTGATGTGTGTGTAGCTAACTTGACCTTGTGATGTGTGTGTAGCTAACTTGACCTTGTGATGTGTGTGTAGCTAACTTGACCTTGTGATGTGTGTGTAGCTAACTTGTCATTGTGATGTGTGTGTAGCTAACTTGTACTTGTGATGTGTGTGTAGCTAACTTGTACTTGTGATGTGTGTGTAGCTAACTTGACCTTGTGATGTGTGTGTAGCTAACCTGTACTTGTGATGTGTGTGTAGCTAACTTGTACTTGTGATGTGTGTGTAGCTAACTTGACCTTGTGATGTGTGTGTAGCTAACTTGACCTTGTGATGTGTGTGTAGCTAACTTGTACTTGTGATGTGTGTGTAGCTAACTTGACCTTGTGATGTGTGTGTAGCTAACTTGTACTTGTGATGTGTGTGTAGCTAACTTGTACTTGTGATGTGTGTGTAGCTAACTTGACCTTGTGATGTGTGTGTAGCTAACTTGTACTTGTGATCTGTGTGTAGCTAACTTGACCTTGTGATGTGTGTGTAGCTAACTTGACCTTGTGATGACAGTGTAGATAACTTGACCTTGTGATGTGTGTGTAGCTAACTTAACCTTGTTATGTGTGTGTAGCTAACTTGTCATTGTGATGTGTGTGCAGCTAACTTGACCTTGTGATGTGTGTGTAGCTAACTTGTCATTGTGCTGTGTGTGTAGCTAACTTGTACTTGTGATGTGTGTGTAGCTAACTTGTACTTGTGATGTGTGTGTAGCTAACTTGACCTTGTGATGTGTGTGTAGCTAACTTGTACTTGTGATGTGTGTGTAGCTAACTTGTACTTGTGATGTGTGTGTAGCTAACTTGACCTTGTGATGACAGTGTAGCTAACTTGACCTTGTGATGTGTGTGTATCTATCGTGTTGCGGATGTTGAACAAGTTGTGTATTCCAACTGACAAAAATCAAAATGTAGGTAAACATTTTCCATTGTTATCTGAGTAACCGTCCCTACTTGTTTATTCTATTTTCTGCATACAGTGTTATTTTTGGTTAGACAATACAAATAAATACTTTACATTTGTACATTATGTCCAGTTTTTATGCACGAATAAAATCTGTTGATCTTTGTCTGCATACTTCTTATTGTCTCTCAGTTGTACCACTTCAGACATTACACCGGGTACAGTCTTAAATATCGTCTGTCTGTCTATCTCTCTATCTATCTCTCTATCTATCTCTCTATCTATCTCTCTATCTCTATCTCTATCTCTATATCTATCTCTATCTCTATCTCTATCTCTCTATCTATCTCTCTATCTATCTCTCTATCTATCTCTCTATCTCTATCTCTATCTCTATATCTATCTCTATCTCTATCTATCTATCTATCTATCTATCTATCTATCTATCTATCTATCTATCTATCTATCTATCTATCTATCTATCTATCTAATCTTATCTTATCTTATCTTATCTTATCTTATCTATCGCCATTTTCACGTGTGCCGTTAATCGTCGCGGATGAATTCTGAGTTTTTTTCTTTGAACATTTAAGTTACATTGTTCATGGTAAGCCCGGGTCTATTTAATGTGTCTGATTATATCTGTCCCTGTAGTTCTAGGTCTTCCTCGTGCCTTGTAGCCTGGTCTTCTGCTTATGTATGATGAACCAAGAGCTGGTTCTGCGGGTTCCATTCTCATGACATGATGAAACCATCTAATTTCTTATGTTTGAGAGTACAAAATAGTCACATTTCACTCTTAGATAATTCAACATGCATGATAAATGAATCACGTGTAAATGACATGATGCAATTGACTATATACCAGTATATATATATATATATATATATATATATATATATATATATATATATATATATATATATATATATATATATATATATATATATACCAGACCTGCATTGAACAGACACGTGTGCATACATTCTTCGATAACGCTGGCCCACCATCGTTGGTCTTCCTCTTCCGCCTGGTACTCTGCCCTCCAGAATAAGCCTTTCGATACCATCATGTTGTTTTAAGTGTCCAACATACTGTAACTTCCTTCGTATGATGGTATTTAGAAGCCACCCTTCATTTAGTTTCAGTAATTTGAAAACTTCAATATTCGTCTGCTTTCTCTGTCCATGATATTCGTAGGATCTTTCTGTAACACTTCATTACAAATGAATTTTTGTTGTTGTGGATATTGTCTTATTTAAAGTCCAAGTCTCGCATCCATATGTTGCCACTGGGAAAACACATGATCTTACAAGAGTTACTTAAGTGTTTTTATTACTACTTTGCCATACATTGATTGTAAATACCCAAATATGTGTCTGTGAGATGTGTCGCGACAAGTCAACTTCTAATCTATGTCGCAAATAAGCGAAAATTGAAAATAATGAATGAATTTCAATGAAAAAATGCATTCCAAGATTCTTGCAATGAAACGTGTAATATATTTGCTGAGATATATGATTTTAAATTTTGGGCACAGCTGGTGAAACGTGCTATAAGTCTACTCCGCCGTTTCTATTATCTCTCTATGTAACGTGATCTTTATAGAATGTTCTTCTCTCTGCCATTCTGTAAGCCTCTCCGTTATGTGCGAGTCGCGCAATAATCAAGGAAGTGTGTCAACTACAGGACATTGTGTTGTTTTTTTAAATCTAGGGATGCCAACTTATCAACTATAGGACATGG
Source organism: Meghimatium bilineatum (assembly GCA_034231615.1). Lineage (NCBI taxonomy): Eukaryota > Metazoa > Mollusca > Gastropoda > Stylommatophora > Philomycidae > Meghimatium > Meghimatium bilineatum. The sequence continues at coordinate 25,168,328 of CM067302.1, forward strand.
GTTTTTTTTTTATCTATGGACTGCCCACTTGTCAACTATAGGACATGGGTTTTTATCTATGGGCTGCCCACTTATCAACTATAGGACATGATTTTTTAATCTAGGGGCTGCCCACTTGTCAACTATAGGACATGGGTTTTATCTAGAGCTGTCCATAAATTATATGCACAACTTAGAGCCCTCCCCCAATTGTCAACAACTGTTAAAAAGGAACTTTCAGGGAGCCCAGCATCTGCTTATTGATGTCAAAATGATGAGCACAGTGTGCCTGATTTCATGATACACATATCAGCAAAAATAGAGAAACACTCATAGATAATAACATTGGTATACGTTGTGACAACCACATGTTGTATTTACACCGAGATAATCCAGTTGTGTGGAAACATCTCATGCCCAATGGTAGCCGCCTGTTGTATGCATGCAATAACAGCAGAACTAGTGTTTACAACAGGAAGAAGATTAAACAAACAACACCACAGAATGTATTGTTGGATTGAAGAAATCCTGGAATAACATTCAGACAAGAAGAGCTAATGCGACATTTGGCGAGACTCGGGGCTGAGAGCGTCCAGATAAGCCGCTTGTAGCAAAAATGAACATGAACGATCAAACAATGCAATCTATGTGTACGTTTATGCATGTGCTTGTATGTGCGTACTTGTGTGTGTGTGTGTGTGTATGCACATGTGTGCAATACGCGTTGATGAAAGAAAGAAGTGGACATTGTTGGCAGGGCCGTCGATATGATTACCTTAAGGAGGGGAATTTTTACCTAATTTTAAATAGTAGCCACCAGGTACGTAGATATGATTACCTTAAGGATTACCAATAACCAATAACAATTCATACACTGCATCTTTGAATACTTGTATTGTTATAGACTATGAAATCCTCCTAGCTCCCCCCCACCCACCCCATATATCCAGGTCACCCCCTCATACTTGTGGTTTAGTCTCCGACAACGCCTGTCTCCAGGGACAGTCTGGTTCACACTGGAAACGTGTTATGTCTGTACTCATGCGCGTGATACCTCGTTGCTGACATGTCATGAATGCATCATGGGTGACCTGTGATAGGTTCCATTGTTTGTTGGCAAGCATTGCCGAGCGTTGTGATGTTTTGTTCATGTGTATTTATATTTACAGCAGAAATCAAGCGTGCATACCTGGATTAATACTTGTATAACACGTGCATACCTGGATTAATGGTTGTATAACACGTGCATACCTGGATTAATGGTTGTATAACACATGCATACCTGGATTAATGGTTGTATAACACATGCATACCTGGATTAATGGATGTATAACACATGCATACCTGGATTAATGGATGTATAACACATGCATACCTGGATTAATGGATGTATAACACATGCATACCTGGATTAATGGATGTATAACACATGCATACCTGGATTAATGGATGTATAACACAAGCATACCTGGATTAATGGTTGTATAACACAAGCATACCTGGATTAATGGATGTATAACACAAGCATACCTGGATTAATGGATGTATAACACAAGCATACCTGGATTAATGGATGTATAACACAAGCATACCTGGATTAATGGATGTATAACACATGCATACCTGGATTAATGGATGTATAACACATGCATACCTGGATTAATGGATGTATAACACAAGCATACCTGGATTAATGGATGTATAACACAAGCATACCTGGATTAATGGATGTATAACACAAGCATACCTGGATTAATGGATGTATAACACAAGCATACCTGGATTAATGGATGTATAACACATGCATACCTGGATTAATGGATGTATAACACATGCATACCTGGATTAATGGATGTATAACACAAGCATACCTGGATTAATGGATGTATAACACATGCATACCTGGATTAATGGATGTATAACACATGCATACCTGGATTAATGGATGTATAACACATGCATACCTGGATTAATGGATGTATAACACAAGCATACCTGGATTAATGGATGTATAACACATGCATACCTGGATTAATGGATGTATAACACATGCATACCTGGATTAATGGATGTATAACACATGCATACTCTTAACCGTGAACTGATACAAAGATATTCAATACTTGAAAGTTATGATGTTGTGTGATAACCATATTAAATTAAACAAAAGTCACACAAGAAATTGTCTATTTACCTAGGTGGATGATAGTTGATAGTAACCACACTTGCCTAAGTGTAGGGGTGTGTGCTTCAGCTGTCGTTTCAAGGCCAGATGTATAGCCTTGGTTGCATTACTTCTATGTATGTTCAAAGCTATCTTGATGTTTTCTATCCACGGTTTTCTTGGTCTACCATTTGGCTTTACGTCCGAGTATTCTTGTGTTATATGCTCATATTAGTATTTGGTCTGTGTTCATTCTCATAAAGTGATGGAACCAAATTACTTGCTGTCTTTCGATATGTTCAACCCATGATATTACAGCAACTTTTTTCTTAATTGTTGCAAGAAATATGACACACTTGAAGGACTACTTGATGACATGTGTGAAACACTTGGAAGATTGAGCCAAGCTTTTGTGAAACTATAACTCTTGGTCGTCAAGCCTCGAACAGTCAGACTAGAGCGGGTGTTACAAGTTTTGAACAAGGTAGAACATTACAGGCGATTGACAAGAGACAAAAAATGGAGATTGTATTGTTTTCTCTCATC